>VTPC01090634.1:143829-197834 GCA_011009095.1 Ignelater luminosus | reverse complement strand
AGACAAAACGGAATTAGACAAAATGGGGGATGATACCGTATGCTTTAAAAAATGTGTAGTAAATTTGTCACACTTCTATCCCAAGCTATAGTTGCCAGTTTACTCATAATTCTAAAATGTGATCAAATGTCATGTTGCGTCAGTAACACCGCCACAAAAATGCATAATTGCCATATTATATTTTCTTATTAAAATTATTCAAAGTAACTAAGACTATCCTCCATTATTATTATTTGACAACGTAGCCAATTTAATGTTTAAAGAAATTAATTTAAAATTTATCTAAATTTTGCACAACTGCAAGAAAGGTTTTAAAATCAATTTTTCCAATATTGACTTATTTTCTCTCCTTATTACCATTATTTTTAAACAAAGAACCTCGTGATATTTCGACATTGAAGTAAAAGTAAAATCAAATAATCGATTAATTGAATAGTACGATAATCGAGTAATCAATTACTCAAAATGATAAGGTAATAACTGATTAATCGTCAAATCACTAACTAATTTATTATGCAGACAATTGAGTACCAAGTCTTCAGCTATTATGAGTTTCATGAACCCGAATAGAAATGGTGCCATCAAAATATCAAATATCAATACTTTGTGGGAACTGAGGAATTGGGGAAGATGAAAATGAGCACAGGCTGTGAACTTTATGAACAAATATCTTTGAAGCAAAGTCGGATACGACAAAAAGGAATGTAAACTTGTAACGGGAAGATGCTCAAAAGTATGCACAAATCCCGTCCAGACCAATGGTAGATGTTAAATCCCGTAGCTCATGCCGCAGATGGAGTGGATTCTCAAATAAACTTGGCTAATCTCTCACAAAGAGAAGCTCACCGTTTTCCAAAACTCTTATTAAACTAATAGATGTTTACAAAAGAGGGCGCCAGCAGTCGTAGATCGAAGGGTTCTGATGGTCGGTCACGCGACTACTCGTGAATCCGACACCCTGTATATAGGCTTCTTGCGAAACCTCACCCTGTGTGTAACTTACCTCGTGAAAGCTTTATTAAAACTGGCTTTAGTGTTTCACAACTGAGACTCAACACAAACAAAAAACTGTATAAACACGTGATTTGTCTTAATCAATTTTTTACAAGGAAGTCCTCTGAAAACTTCCTTCTTTTCCAAAAAAGATCCAAGAAAGAAATACCAGCTTAATATTTACTTCTCTCTTGAACAAAGGTATCTGATCTTTAATTGAAATTTAGACTAAGCACCACCGTGCTTTTTAATAGCCTAACGAACAAAGTAACGAAATTAACGCTGCTTATCTGGACCAGAGATCCACTTACAAAAAAAACACAAAACGTAAATAATCGACCTTTCTTATATTTATTAAAATGGACTAAACATACACAAACAAGAATATAAAAAAACAAAATAACACTACAAAAGAATATCAATAAAGGGTATGAATTAATTTCTTCACTGGAGAACAAAGTTGATAAACAAATAAGAAAATAAAAGTAAAAAAAACAAGTTATTACAATAAACAAGAAGAAAATTTTGAAATAGCAACAAATAAACTTTATATCTAATAACAAAAAAACAGTAGTCAAAAGTTATTATTTATGTTGCAATAATTTAACCAACACCAGCTAAAATTACCTGGGAACGTTCCTATTACAAATTAGTTAAAAATATTGATCGTGAGTATTATAATTTAATGAGAAAGTACGAAACTAATCTTGCCTAAGCAAGGTTTTCGTATGGAATATTTCACAAATTCCACGTTCTTCTAGTCTTTTATCAAATGAAACAATCATAAGAACTCAAATAACAAACAAAACAGGTCTTTCTTACTATAACGGCAATCTTCCTTCCAGGTGATATATGCAGGTCTCTGATTTCCACGACAGCAGCTAATCCACATGGTATTTGACGCAAGATTTCACGTTCACCAATGTTCAAGGAAACTTAGGTTTCGACAAACAATCACTGTTGTTAACAATAACCAAAAAGCACAAGAACAAAATCCAAGTGTTTATACACAAACTTTAAAAAATAACTAAAACCACTTTGAGTCTCAAACGCTCTTTAAATTTACTTAGTCCATTCGGATCACGGATCTTCCAAGATGTAAAACACACAGATCGACGCTTTACGGGGCGGGAAGTTTCTGTTCTCGACAGACCCTTTAACGTTGCACTAACGGAACCAAAATTGTTACGTTTCTACCCTCTACAATTTCTGCTTCCTGGAGGACACCAGCGTAATTATATTTGGGTTATACATTCCCCACGATAACGAAATTTATAAGCCTTGCTGTTGGTAAACAAACCACTTTCTTCCGCGACTATTGCGCGTCTCTGACACGAAGAAACTACGATTTCTCCAGTCCGATCTCTTTTTTTGCTAAGAGGGTCGCTTCACTTAATTTGGTTTGAATCTAATTAGGGGATGTAGAGGTAAACGTCGAAAATTACCACACGTTGGTTCACGTCAACAGCTATCAACGTAATCCTATTCTCTTTCTGCGTTTCCTGTGGCGCAATGTGTACTTACTGGAGTGGGGTTCGTAAGTCAGATGCACACCCTAACAGGTCAAAATATAAATATTCTTATGAGACAATGGAAAATTTCCATTGTAGATTTACCAGCTTAAACCTGGCTCAATCGAGACGGTGTGACTTTAATTTTTGCGACTAAGGTTCCAGGAATCTGATATTGGAAAAGGCACGTCTAAACGGAGCCCAGAAGTCAAGACCACAAAGTTATCAATTCTTTAAAATAACATTATAACAAACATTCGTTTAATGAAACAATTTAAATATTGCGCGTCAAGAAAACAAATATCTGAACGAAATTGAAAGACAGGGGCGGATTTAGTGCGAATTTTAAAATAACATTACAAACTGTTTTGTAGGGCATAGAATTTTCTATGAGTTACAGACTGATGATGTATCAACCTATATGATTTTAGAATGAGAATAAAAATTTTTGTAAGCTTATTATTTGCACACAGACACTTAAATTTCCAAATAATACATAATTAAGAGACTTGTGTGTAATATACGGACATGATTCGGACAGATGGTAGATTGATATATACGCCAAACCAGCGCTAAGTAAAGTTAAGAAACGTTGGGTCCCACTTGAATCGAGAAAGTCTTGCTGCTATCCTCTAAGCGTACCATGTCGGTCGCGAATTTAGCGTTTAAATGGAATTTTTCCTTGTGGAAGTCAAATGGTCAGATTGTGTTTCTTTCTAAAATGGTATCTTGTTTCACCGTTAACCCTTTAGTGCTTTCAATGAAAATTTGTTTCATAGTGCGAATATGGCAGTGTAGTCTATGTAATGTTATTTCTCCTTTTTAAATTAAATTTATTTCAATATTAGAATCTTGCAAATATTTTTTTTTCGTTTCGCTTATTAAACTTTCTTTAATCGTAAGCAATTTTCAAACTTTCATTATTAACTGAAGCCTTTTGTTAGTTTAGACGAGCTTATCGAACCCTTTTATCGTGAGCATTTCCTTTAATTCTGCCTGTCCAATGTTTATTTTAAAATACATGCGATTTTGCTTATTTAAATTAAATGCATGATTTTCGGGTGAAAATTGTGTATTTTAGTCCAGTCTAGATGTATATTTCCTAGAATTCTTTATTGTCGTCTTGGCGCGAGGCAAGGTGTAACAAACAAGAACAGTCTGAGGTTGAGTCTGTTTTAACCTAAAGCAATTCACGCGTAAACTTTCTGTTGTATATGGAGATACATTCCATCCGTATATATTTTCGTTTACATTTAACTTTCTTAAATTAATACGGCACTTATTCGGCCGCTTGGGGTAACGTGGCCCGAACTTCAGCATATGTATTGGTTAAATTAAATATACTTTTGTCTCTAGTTCACGAACGGCTGGGCCGATTTTGATTTTCTGTAATGTAAAAAATTCAGAATCTTATACCCTTTAAAATGATATTTCACACATGAGGTAGTGCCATTTAAAATTTCGGGGAGGGAGTAGTTGGGGGGAGAGTGAAAGTTTTCCAACTGACTAAAGTAGATTATTAAATGTCCCCCTCCAAAACAAACTCGAAGCGTTTCAACGATTTTTAATAATTTTACTAATTAAAGAGTGGGAAGTTTTAAAATGATTGCCCTGTATATATTCAGCCTGTTTGACTAATTCAGAGCTTTTTGTATACATTACTTTGTTGTTTATGTCTTACCATTTTTTTCTTTTATTTGTTTATTAAATAAACCAGAGTAAACATAATTTTATTGTTGTATTGTTTAATACTTATTCGTTCAGATAAAGTATACAGGGTGATTCCGAAATAATATATACAGAGAGTTTAAATATTAACTTATACAGGTAACGAATGTAAACCAGGCATTGGATTAGTGCTGGGGTGTGGATTGAGCCGCCTTAATTTTCTTATTTATGACAGTTTCAGTGAATATATAGCATGGTTGGGAGTGATCACGGATCCAGACCATCTTGTATAAGTTTTATAGTGCAAATTAGTTGTGCACTTTGCTCAAGTAGGAGCATCGAGTTTGAGTAAGTGTAACCTCTCTTTCGGGTAAGTTTTGGAAAGAGTTTGGCATGTAGTGTCCATTGCTACCATGGCGTCTCAGATATATACAGGGTGTTCCTTGGTGTAGAATCACATCAGCAAACGTGATGCTCTTAACTTGATTCTTAGGGTCCATATCAATTGTGACATATTTAAGTAATAACTGAGTTTTTATTGAGTTTCTGAGCCAAGTATGTATTTGTAAACCCATCCCATCTCCGATGTTCGAGCGGCTGCGAGCACAACATTTAATTCTGCACGTGCATAAGGCCTCCTTTCCGGGTTTTGCCTGTGACATGATTGTAGTCAGCCACGAAGGAACTATTACAGAATATTCCACTGTTCCCTAGTCTCGGGAAATCTTTGTATTATTTGAGAGCAGCAGCGCGTATCCTGTATAAATTTATCTTCATCAGGATCTCTCTATCGAATCCTATCCACAAGAAGATTGTAAAGCGTAGTTCAAGCATTGATATTGAAACATTTATATTTTTTTATTAACGATTTCTGGAGTAACATTCAGGTTTAAATGTTCCGTCAATTACCGTTTGCTGTGTACGGCCACGAAGCTGGGAGGTATGCTCATAACGACAAATTAACACTGTAAATAACGCTAATAACTTTGACACTACTAATGTGTATGCGGATTACCGAACACTCCTTGTTTATGTAAGTCCAGATTCTGTATACATATTTTTGTTCGATTCTTTGAAGGCGAACGTAATTATACTGTAAGTTAAGTTAGATTAAGTGTTTCCATTTCATTCCGATAGTTGAGTAAACTACTTGCATAAAAAAAATTGGAATTTCGCTTTGTTAATTGTACAATTTATCTGTTACTACAACAAAAATTGTTGTTCGCATTGAACGGAAGTGTAGATGACAAGCCAATCTACAGGGCCGTCTCGTTGCTAAACATGTTTCATCATTCCCCATTTTCTGTGTTTTACAAGATACAAGAACAGTAAAAAAATTTTTTGTTAACAGAAAAGAGCTCGATAACTGAAATTTTCTTTTTACCGTTTGTTAATAAATAAATCTTTTGTTACAAGTGAGCGATTATACCTCAATAAAATATTGTCGCTTGTGGATTTTAGTTTAGTAACAAAAGTGAGGTACATAAAATAGAAATTCGTTCTTTTCTTTAGAATAGTTGTACAGCATGAGCTACTAAGATTTGTAACAATCATTTTACACTCGTTACATTATTAATTTTTTTTGTTTAACTCTTCTGTCTGTGTCATCTAGATTTTGTAGTCGTTTTTCTCGTTGGAGGGCACTTTTGCAGCTTGTGTTTAAAGTTGCATGAATAGCGATCGTTATCTCTAATTCGTTTTTTCTTAATTAATTGAATTAGTTAGCAGGTTGACGAATCTTTATTTATTCTTTATTGTAAGCGGGGCAGAGAGTATAAATGTTTCCATTTTTATGTTGTTAAGAAAAGGAATTTGTACAGGTGTCTTATCTGTACGGCTGGCCAAGTGCTATCATCTTATGTCAGTTTAGCACATTTAATTTTCATCGGTTCATCTTAACTTATACTTGATCAGTCTTAGCTTAAGATTGTTCTTTAATTAACAAATTTTTAAATTTTCATTTGGATTAATTGCACCTCTTCGTGTTAGATTGTTGGATATTTGGGTAGTTGATGCTAATCATGTTTGATTTCACCATTCTTTCTAGTTCCATAGAGATGAACTTTATTTATCTTGGTTTAATTAATTGAATTTTGTCGTGATACGGATTGGGATCGCATTAGCAAAATTCATTGTATTAGTATAATTCTTAGGCCATGCTGTACTCTTGTTTCATTACATTTGATTAGTAGTAAGTTATACTTATTTATCATGTTTTTTGAGGTTTTTTAAAATTTCTTGTATTCCTATTATAGCTGATGAGATTTTACTTTAAAGAAATCTTTGTTAATTCTCTCTCCAATAGGAAAGTTATAATTCCAAGCTTGACAGTACATTTTTTTTCCAGTTTTGAGAAAATGTGCCTTGTTATTGGATAACGTAAGTTGCTGTCGGCTCGTAGGTTCTGGTTTCGCTCCTTGAGGAAAGTAACTGTTTTACCTTGCTCACATCGCCGCTGCGTGTGCGCAACTTCCTGTTACTTACCACATTGGGAATTTTTTCGCTTAGTAAAGCTTCATTCACAATACCTGGATTAGTAATTAGAATTAGCACATCTTTGAAAACTTGTATTCACACTCTTAAAATTAATTTAGCAATTAGTCAATATTTAACTACGCCCTCTATAAGCCATTCACAGATAGCAGCTGCAGTTTTCTCATGTAACGACATGAAATTCGTGAAAAATATAACTCGTATGTAATTCTTATAACGTCAAAATTAAAAAAAAAATTAAAACACTATCACTTTTTTTAAACACTTGAGCGCTTCCGGATTTTAAAGGTTATAAACGATTAAACGGGCGACACGTGCGACATCGCGCCATACAGACAAGAAAACAAGAAATTACGAAAATGCGCATGTCAGAAATTTCAATTAGTACGCAAATTAACAAAAAAGCTTGGATCTTGCAAGCTTTTACGTTAAGTACTAAGTATAATTACTAATTAGTTTAATTTTGAATGATTATATTGTTATGAAAGCTTACAAGGTTCTGCACTTAAGTAATTACTAATTCTAATTGCTAATTTAGGCATTGTGAATGAAGCTTGAGGCTTTGCAGGTGCTAATGCGCCCTGTTTTGTGCCTCGTATTCCTGGAGGGATGTGGTAGTCGCTTTAAAAGTCTCTATGTTTTAATGGTCGCAGAAGTCTCGATGTTTCGGAGGTAAGTTTTATTTCTTGTTGTCTTACTTGATTGATCTAATTCGATTTGATTTTTGTATCTAGCTTTAATTCATAACTTTCAAGGTTTGCAACTTTTAAAGTCTAACTTCGAATTTTCCAAGTCTGCATGCTTCTACGGATTAAACGGATTTCGAAGCAGTTTTTAAAGATGTGAACTTAGGGAGAGCTGCTGAAATTTTTGGGATTTACATTCTTTGTGTTACCATGTTCAGAGCTCTGAGTCGCCACTGAAGTTGATTTATTTAAATTTTTGATTGTTTAATAAAAAGTAGTAGATACGAGTTTAGTTGGCCTGAGATCAAAAGGGGTCTTAGTTAAAAAGTAAGTATCATTGTAACGCAAGGTCAGATACAAATTGATGTTGTCAATATTGTTCTGCGTATTAAATAATTTGTTATTTTACTATCAATATATCTATCTGTTAAACTGTATCTTTGCGTTTGGCTGTTTTTGCTTGAATCAGTTACAGCTTTTGCTACATCATTGTGAATCGTTGTAACCCCGTCAGACTAAGACAGTTATCTAGACCGCCGAGTTTGTTATTTCTAGAGTTTTATAAGCAATTAATAGTACTAGACATTTTTAATATACCGAGTGTCCCTCAGGAGTTAAAATCATTAAGCGAAAGAACTCCTAACAATATTTTAAGCTTTTCGAAATCTATATAGTTGGTTTATCACAAGACCTTCAACTGATTATTAGTTCGGAATTACAAATTACTTCATGCCATTAGAACACTTTACTAAATAATCAATAGAGTATTAGTGCGAAATTAGAATTACATACAAAATCTATAGATAATCAGTGGCTCTACAAAAAACACGTCACTAAATGTGTGAATCTAGAATCTAGAAATCTACTCTAAACACTTGAAGACATTAAATAACCAACAGATTATCAGTTCTAAATTATAAATTACGTAATGCCATTCGCAATGTAAAAAACTCTTTAAATATAATTCGTGGCGCTACGCGGATTATCCAAAAAGTACGTTTAGAATTTATAAAGTTTAAAGAGAACTCTGAAGACTCATACAAAAACTCTATAAATCTACTCTAAATACCCCAAGACACTAAATAGCCAACAGATTATTAGGAATTACGTCATGCCATTAGAAACGTATAAGAATCTTTAGACCAGGGACAGCGCTGGAGTGTTTGGCGCCAACAGTAGAATCTCCTATGACGTCTTCGAGTGATAAACAGGGTAGTACGTGGTGCGTTAAGTTTTAGTACTTGTCTTATTCTCCGCGTGGTCACAGCAGTGCTTATGACAAGTTGCTTCATTCACACGTTCTTGCACAGGGCCTGCAACCTACTAACAAAATAAACTCTAAAGAAACCCTGTTGTTGGTTCAAGCAGTAAATGATTGTAGAGAAGTTCAGTTAGTTTTAAACATATTATCCCTCCACAAATCTTTGACATAAGAAGATCGGTAAGACACTGATTAAGCTGCAGATTAGATTAGATTAATACTAGATAATAGTAAGCATACCTAATAAAGAATCTTAGCCTTTAGTAAACCATTCAAAGTAAAATCAAAATATTCTAACATACCATTAAAATGTATTTTGTAGTAATAAAATAATAAAGTAATAAACTCTGTGTTAATCTGCTAAACATGCACTAATATTAAAACGACTGAAGGAAAACAAATTCTTTTCTTCAGAGAAATTTTGATCTATTGACTTGGGTCACCACAATATAAAATAGTTAGCCATCAACTGAATATCCAATTCTTAGTTAATTTTTTTTAGTTCAGACAGATTTATCTTCCAGTTAACGCTATTTCTTCATGAAAAGGCACATCTCTAAACCTAAACTCCAGACTAAATTTATTGATTGATGAAAAGATCGAACGTTAGTAAATAAATAAAAAACAAGGATAACACAAAATAATAATAATAATAATCCTGCATTCAAAGTAGTTTATAAAGCTTGTAAATATTAAATTAAAATAAATATTACAGCTCGTGTTTAAGGGTAATTCTAATTCGTTTACTTTGAATGTTGGTATCATTAATTAATTATGCAGCAAGCCGAGACGATGACTCACGTTCTTAGAAGCAGATAAAATTTAGTACAGTATTGTTATTCTTGTAAGCTGTCTGCTAATTGCAAGGGAGAAAATAATAAAGAATGTTTATTGTACTGCCCGCTGTTTTTAAATTCGTTCCTAATAGTAAAAGAAAGTCTCAGTAACACTTTTTTCAAAAAGCTCATTATCTATTATTTTAATGTAACCTAGTTATTATTGCGTGCTGGTTACGTAAGTAAGGTAATTTGCAAAATAATTGTTATCAAATAAATAATTAATTTAAATTAAATAAAACTATAAGACTGGAAATTACATAACTAAAGATAATCATTAAAACTAGCTAGTTTCCAGCCATGATGGATGCTTAAAATGAAAAGATTTTGGACTAAAACATGATAAGAGTGTCATATCCGTATAATATAATAATTAAAAGTATTCTGACCTTTGTGGATGATTTTCCCAAGATTGGTAGGACACAGCTACTCAGTATGACTTTGATATCTTCGAATCTAATAAAAAAGAAATTCTAATAATAACACAAACTGCTTTTCTAAATGGTAAGTAACAAAATTAATAAATCCAAAATAAACACATGTAAAATTATACCAAATATAGTTCCAGTTATTCATAAATATTGTTAGATCATTTTCCAGAAAGTTATTCGTTATTGTTTTATTTATTAAAGTATTGCAGCCAACGGAAAAATCACCTCAATTACAAGCCCAGTTGAGTCAATGACATCTCAGTGTAAGCGCTTTCTCCTCAACTCAAAAATTAGCGTGCCTTTAGACTCCAGCTCGAGGGGTCGGAGACAGACAGGTTCAACGATGATAGTAGTAGTTTTATTAAACTTACAAGAATGGAAGTGAAATAAATGAAATTAATGGGCGCCAACGACGAGGTCAGTCCTTATAGTGAAGACTCCGTTACAAACCAAAGCCGAAGAGAAGACTGTTTTACTAACCCCACCAGATGTGTCTGATATAGAAAATTCTTCCTCAGAAAGTGATGAAGAAGTTCTTGCACCTGAATCTGATTTTGAAATCTTTACCAGTTGGCCTTCAAGAAATTGATGAAGTAAAATCGATTTGAACGACTCCGACAATTTAGATCCTGCAGAAGTATCTTCGCCATAAAACTTACCTCAAAATTGGAAAATTGTTTTCTGCCTTTTTTGATGGGTTCTAGAAAAACGCAGATATAATGGAAAAAGTATTTTAATGTAATAAAACACTATATAATTACACCAGATGAAAACATCAATAAATAATTTGAAAAGACGGAATAGGAAGGTAATCGTCAAGGTTACAATTGAATGGCGACAAAATATAAAACATTATGACGTCACATTTTTAACATCCTCCCTTAATGTTTTATCTATTTGAAGAAATACTTAATTAATCTAAAGGTCTTTAGGTCTCTCCCTCGGTCCAAGAATTTCGATCATTTTTCTATGTTTTGGAACAGCTAAACTTTTCGTCATAACATCAGCTGCCATGTCCCGCGTTGGTAGATATTCTAGGGTGATGGAGCCATCTTCTAGAGCTTCTCGTATAAAGTAAAATCTGATGTCAATGTGCTTTGTTCGTTTATTAAGCATATGGTTTCTTGACATGGTTTGTGCAGATTGGTTATCGTTATAGATAAGTATGGAAGAATAGTCCTGCATTAACTCGCTCATAACACTTCTTAAAAATTTGGCTTCTTTGGTCCCGTCACTTAAAGACATGTACTCAGCTTCTGCGCTTGAAAGGGCAACTGTTCTTTGCTTCTTGCTGTTCCAACTTATTGCCGCACCAGCCATTTTGAAAACGTGCTCGCTGTAGCTTAGTCTATTAGCTTCTTTATTATTTCCCCAGTCAGAATCAACATATCCCAATAATCCTTCCTCTCCTCGTTCAAAACCTAGGCATACATGCCTAGGTATTGTAGGACCCTTTTTGCCGCAGTCCAATGCGTTCTATTGTAACAGGTATGAAATTCACTCAATACACTGACCGCATGCGCAATATCTGGTCTGCATGCCGCAGCCAAATACATCAGACACCCTACTAGCGCCTGATAAGGAAGGTGAAATGACTTATTTGTAGTAGAATCTTCTTTTACGTTTTATTTTATATTTTATGTTAGTAGTTATTTTATTTTTTAATAGTGTCATGGACCTTCTGTTCAAATGGGCTAATCGTTTATGCCAAAATTCTTTCTGGTCAATGTAAACAGCATTTGCCTCAAGTCTGTAGAGTCCATCAGAACAATCAGCACGAGCTTTGACTTGGCCCGTATTGTTGAATTTTTCATTTTGGTAGATATCACATTCGTTTGAAGTAAACACAGCGTTCAAATCCTTTGCCGTCATCTGGCTCACTAAAAGTAAATTCAAACCAACACCTGGAACGTACAACACATCTTTAGTTCAGACATTTTGGTTATTAATGCTTATGGACGTGTCTCTTATTCCATCACACTGTAGTTTTTTATTATTTGCCAGTATTATGTCCTGCTCTAACATGTCTGCTCTGGTTATCACAAGACCTTCCTTTTGTCCTGTCATGTGATTTGTGCAATCAGAGTCGATATACCAGTTGGAAGGAGCAGTTTTTGTGGTCAATGCAGAAAACATAGCCCAATTGTTGTCATCATTCTTACTTTTATTATGACTTTTATAACCAGGTTTTCCTTTGTTTTGTTTTTCATTTTTTGAATTACATTTAGAGACCTTGTGTCCTTGCTGGTGACATTTGTAGCATTGTAAAATAAATCTCTTGTTTATATGGTTTCGATTTTGTTGCCAATGCTACTTCTCGTTAATTTTTATCTAACTTTATGTCTTCTTGGAGCAACTTGCTCTTTACTGAATCAGACGTTAAATCTACCCCTGAGCTTTCCAGAGCCATTACCTTTGGTTTATATGAAGCTGGCAATCCATTTTACATCAGGACTGCTAAGAATTCATCTTCAATGGGTTTACTGATTGCAGCAGTTTGCTGAGCAATAGTTATTATTTTTGTAACGTAGCCCTCCATGGACTGACATTGCGATAATTTTCTGCTAAACGAAATTCTCAGCAGACTTAATCTTCTAACAAGTCCCTTATTCTCATAAGCTTTTTGGAAGTTATCCCATGCTTCTTTTGCCGTTTTTGCCTCTCGGATGTGAACGTAACACTATTTCTTTACATGCAAACAAACTTTAGCCAAAGCTTTTTGTACCTTTTTGGAATTCACAGCAACACTGTTTTTATCCGTGTTCAACTCGGGCTCAACGCAACACCAAAGATCTTGGTGGGTTAGGTACATTCTCATGGTAAATTGCCAATCGTTATAATTGGATACACCATCGTGCATATTTAAAATTATATATCGCCCAAGATAAAAATATAAAGTTATAAAACACTGAACACTACAATACCACGAACATGCACAAACAAAAAAATTATTTTGTCTTCTTTGTTATGAGCCTATTTTACATCGTGCTGGTGTCCATAACCTGATGGGTTATAGAAAAACGCAGATATACAGTGGAACCCCCACAAGGCGAACTTCTGTAACTCCAATTTCTCTTCAACTCGAAATTTATTGCGCCCCCTGGCACTTCAATACCAATTGCACGTAATTTTCAGTAACTCGCATTTTCTATAACTCGAACTAATAATCGCGCTCCTTGGATTTCGAGTTATGGAGATTCCACTGTAATTGAATTGACAAAGTATTTTAATGTAAGAAAACACTATACATAATTACGCTGCAAGGAAAACGTCAATAAATAATTTGACAATACAGAATAGAGAAGTAATCATCAAGGTTACAATTAAATGGTGACATAAAATACTATAAAATATTATGACGTCACATCTACTGCCTGCTCTAAGCCTTCCTAGCCGACGACCCGTCTTCAACTGTATAAAGGCTAGCATTACAGGTGGCGTACCGATTTCATATATGGTTGCGATCCCGATGGGACACTAATCCCAGTTTTGCCCGTACCAATTTCTTTTTATTTCTTAATAAACTTCGCACTGGTTCGACAATTGAGGCGACCTTTTGTGAACTCGTTATACACACAAGAGTTGCTCCAGCCTGACGGAGGAAGAGAAGAAGTTCTCGAAACTAAAGGTTAATAAACAAATGATACTAATGCGACTCCTTCTAAGGCTTACTTTAGAAATTTACAAGCGTTTTGACACATTGCTAAAATACTACTTAATATCTGCGCGTCATATTAGCAAATGGTTTATGTTGGCATGGGTAAAATCTGCTTTCCATCCAACCGTCTTGAAAATTCGATGGCAAGGTTGTCTTTTACAACGGTTTTATCCGAAATAGAGATACTCAAAACTAAATGCGGTTTTTTAATAATTCTTGAAGGCAAAGAAAATAGAATATTCGACTTGGGCCTAGTTTAATCTGTTAAACTGCACAGCAAGTTTTATACAAAAAACTGTTAGAATGCAATAAAATTATCTATAGTTGGCAGGTACGCAACCTTGGTAACTAGTAGTTGAAGTTGTTAAGTTGTTTATTATATTAAAATGATGTTACACTAAATAAAGTCTTCTGGAATATTAAAGGCACTGAAGGGGGACGAGACATTTTCTTGCAAGGTAATCAATCTTGTTTCGAGAACTCCCACAAGATAAGATGAATTAAGTGCGCGATGGGCAGACGTTTAGGAATATTGGTCTTTATCTAGAATTGAAGTACATTTTACTACCGATTACAATTCCAATTCTCTTGTAGAGCGTGTTCATTCTACTTTACTAGGAAAATTAGGGCAGGCAAATTACAAAATAACAATGAGAGTCCGAAAGACTTCATGATCACGACAGTACTCACGTATAACCAATCTATTCATTCTAACGCAGATTACACCCCATTCACTTTCCTTTACGGCCCTTACAAAAACCTCAACGCTCATGAGATAGACTTACGAGGTCTGTCCGGAAAGTATCCGACCTTGTGTTCTGTGTAGCTACGTGTACTATTATCAAAAACAGGTATTCACTAAATAGGGGGGACCGCTTTGAATGTCCTTGCCAGATGGCACCGTTCTGCAAATCTTCGTGCGCATTCTATTTCACGATGACTGAACGCGTCGAACAAAGAGTATGCAGGCCATTTGTGTTCAGAAACCGTTCATATGGTTTGTAAAATGTAGGGCGATGAATAATGAATGACACGCAGATTAAAGAGTAGTTTACACGATTTAAAGTTGAAAGTGACCCTCGTTCTGGCAGGCCCGCAACGGCAAAAACTCCTGAAAATGTGGAACGAGCGTGAGTTTTAATTAATCAAAATCGTCGTTTGATTATACCATGAACTCTTGAAACGATTACGTGACGCAATGGGAAGAAAACAGCCAGATTTGTGGAAAAGTGCCAAGTGGGTGCTTCACCACGACAACGCATCTGCCCATTGTTACGGTTTTATTTTCATCTAAAGTACTAGTGCATAGAGTCGTTGTCTGCGTTCTGCTTTAGCAGAATAAATTCATTTTAATTCAGTTTTCTGCAATAAATCTTTATCAGGTTGTATTCTTGGTCTTTTACAATCTTATCAGTTTCTCGTTTCGTAGTGAAAGAAACTTCAATGCTGGTCGTGCGTAACAGATAGTTTGGTTTAGTACGAAAATATTAATTTTTGGTAATTAATCGCTTTTACTTGGGACGGATTATAGTAATTAGACCAAAGATTTGGTGGTTTTAGCGCTTCCTGCTTTTAGCACCGAGTCGTGCTAATCTTAAGGTCAGACGTGAAGTCTGGCCTTCTTGTTGTTAATCTATTTTTCTGGTTACTCTTTTGCTTTTTGGGTATTAATTTCTGCTTCCCATTAGCTGCTTTACCCAGGGACATCACTGGAGCTACCGTTCAGCGGCTACTGTATGATATGTGCCGTTTCTAATATTTAGTCATCTGGGAGTCGATAATAGGAAAGGACTACTTAAACTCTGGTACTTTTTTTTGTTATTAGCGTTTAATTAATTACTTAATCAATATAAATTCAATAAATCATTAGAGTACTTCATTTTTTTTCTGAGAGAATTTCTGCGTATAAAGTAACGTCAAAATTGCTTGCTGCAAGATAACTTTTATCTGTTATACGTTTACTTTAGGGCGCGCTACCGCGATTTCTTTAATCTTTTTTTTTTGCTTATTAAAACAAACTTCGCCGATTTCGTTATTCCGTCTGCGAACTGTAATCACTTTGGCTGATCGTTTTATTATATCCATTAAATTTGTTTTGTTTATTATTAATATTCTATTTTGGTTTTATGCTATTTGTACTTGACGTTATATTGGAAATTTTGTGCTATTTCCTGTTTTCATTATTTCGTTTATGTCTTGCTTGTGGCGCCCTAAACAAATTTGGACGTTGTTAAGCTAACTTGCGAAGGTTTTATTTGACACCTGGTCTCGTTTTTGGAACCTTTCGTTACAGATACACCGGGAACCTCGACCTCGCTGACCAGCTACGGCGGTTCCGTCTTTCAACAGCGGAAAAGTGGTATCATCATTCCTCGCAGTTTATCCAGCAATTTCTTGTGAAACACGGCATTGTACAGCTTCGTCAGCTCTGTGAAGTCCCGAGTTGGCTTCCTGCGACTTCTGGCTGTTCCCCAAATTTAGAAACACCCATAAAGGAAAAAGATTCGACGACGTGAAGGAAATCAAAAGGAATGCAAAGAAACAGTTATTAGCTATTTCGAAATCTGAATACACGGAGTGCCTCCGAAAGTGAAAAAATCGCTGGAAGAAAATTGTGGTTTCCAAAGGGGACATCATCTCCACTGACCAGAATTAGCCCTTTCTCTTAGTACAGCACAAGGTTAGATACTTTCCGAACAGACCTCGTAAATAAGAGTATTTACGAATTGTACAATCAAAAACGCAAAGACGAAGTCCTGCTGTTTTACAAACAGGTGTATCAAAAACAATTATATGAGGTAAAAGGAAAGTTATAAATGTTAAACCAAGCGTAAAATTGAAGGAACCCACAGCTTATTTCACAAGACAACGAATTAGGAAACCTGGCCCCTATTATGATAAAATTCAAGTGACTGCTGTGACCACCATTCACACCAGAAAAATTCAAGCTAAGTGTAAATTAATTTTCTTTGCAGAACCAGCTTGTTTCACCCTATCTAGGCCCTTCGTGTTCAAACAATACGAACTGACGGCTATTTCATGGAATCACTAAACAACACCGTTAAATTATTAAGCCATTACCATAGCGGTAGTGCCAATATCAAAGATCACGTTCAGTCAAAAGTATATAACAATTAAAAATTACGGCGCGCCGCGGTGTCAAGTTTCATATACTCGTCTAAAAATGTCCCGGTTTTTCATTTCCAAAATCTGGTCACCCTATCCTACCTTAAAGTCCAACAAAATGTATTTACATCCTCAATACTGGAATAATGTCGGATATATGCATCTATTAGTATTGTATAAGAAATTCTTTATTAAAGGGCAGCACTTCCTGTTTTATTCCGCTTGTATCGCATTTGTCTAGTGATAGACATATTGTACAATTGATAATAGAGATTTTGTTTCAAAGAAGGTTACTAGGGGACGCTAAGAGAAACTGTAAAAAAATATTTCTAACGTTTTGTAAGTCACACATAATATATTAACTGCTGATGGGCTGGAAGAGTATCCGTACGCTGTGGTTAGTATCAATATAGCTAAAGCCCATTAAACCATAAATACTTGCATTATTACTGTTATTATATTAATACCATGTAAGAATAAAAGTTAAAAGGTATTTGACATTAGCAGTAATGAATACCTATGTTTAAGAAATTGATGTGTAATGGTGTGTTTTTTGAAAAGCTGATTAGAAATTGCTTCCTGGGTTTATCTATTAATAAATTCGTTTTGTGAACGCGCAGGCAGGATTCCTTTTACAAAAAGACAGTTGATTTCTAAATCAGATATTCAAAATTTTATTCTGCTTTTTTCTCGAAAACACGTTTTCTTGTAAAGTCAAAAGAAAGAATGTAACATAACCATATTTTTTGCAACTAAACGTTGATTTATATAAACTTAAACCCGTTTTACTGCTTAAACACAAAACGTAGCACAACTTTTAAGTAATGCCTACTATAAAGAAAAAAATTAGAAAATGAATTTCAGCCAAATTTATGTATACCTAAAGGTTCTTTTTATTAAAATTTCTAATTTCTCTTTTGTTATTAATCACATAATTTTTTTACCGTCCCAATTTTCAAATCTAGATTTTTTTATTTGTCAGCAAATATCTACGTTTAGCACCACAAAAACTTGTTGAAAGTTAAATGATTGGCTGAAAGCACATATATCAAGATTATTCGATTAAAAATGTCCCAAAGGAACGAACTGAAAAATGTTAAACGCTAGTTGTTTAAAAAAACCTTCACTTATCAACAATATTTGATTTATAAGAATTTTGGACTCATTTTTTGTGATTTATTCGGTACTTGGATATTTATTATTGTAGCAAATTTATAACTAATGGGTCATGATTATTGGCAACGGTACTTTTAGGTATTCCCATAAACTTAATAAATTACGATTGTTAATTACTTTTGTTTATAACTTATAATAATATTTTTTCTTCATTTAAATTTTTAAATTGTTCATAAATTTAGTCACGCTTAAATCGTCAAATAAAAAAATGGTCTAGGTAGGTATAATTTGTTTTTTTTGTACATGATTGATCGATTATAAATATCAATAATCTAAGATCAGTAATAGATTAAACAATCATTTATCATGATTTCATCAATAGGTATAGCAAAGATGACATAGTAATTAAATCGATATTCTGCCGATGCGTAAACAAATACATACCCACACACGAGTTGGTGAGTCTCTGTATAAGTGTGTGTGTGAGTGTGTGTGTATTACATTTCAGGACAGGATGTGGCTATTACTCCCCTCATTTTCATTTAAATGTTGGTCAAGATCCAAAACAATAATGTATATGTAGGTTTTTAGTTCACCGTTGCCTTTTGTAAAAATAATTGTTATCATTTTTTTCATTAAATTATATTAGATTTATTTTAGAGTCACCCTGTATATCCTCCCATTCTGATAAATGGCACTAATTTATTTCTTAATCATTTTTATTGTGTTTCTCGTTTCTCTTTCCGTTTTTAGAACGTAACTGAAATTCTAAAATGTGGGAAAGCAATTCATAGAACAACTCTATTTTGGACTCCTCATTAATTTTATCTAAATTTAAATATCTCTATTCCGTCCTAATCGACTACTTTATTCAACAAAAAAACCAATATAAAACTCCCTCACCCTTAAGTGAAAAGTGTGTTTTTTATAAGAGTTATTTGTCTTTGGTGACAGAGACCGATGGTGTGACAACGTTAACATTTTTTGAGTTGTACGCAGAGTGGCTACAATAAAACGTCTTAACAAGTAACCAATGAATTTATATCAGTGTCACTGCAGTTTTTATTGAATGGGGAACCTCCCGATCTTATTCATACCAGCTTTAGTATAATATTATAAATCCGGTTATCAGCCTTGAGCTGACTTCCAATAATTAATTTTCAGTGATATTACCTTTTTCTGGCGTGATGTATGTAAACAATTAATTATAAATGTTATTTTCTTTTATTATTATTTATATGTGGTTAGAAATAGATACTGTGCGAACACGTAATGACTTATGTATTTCTGATAATATTATGTATAATATAACCTTGAAAATTTTGCAAGATTGTACTTGGTAGTGTACAGTAGCTTCAGAATCTAATCAATTAAAAACGTGCAATAAAAAAAATAATTAAGACAAAAAAATCAAAACCTGTTATTCTGACTTCAACAAGACTTTTATACTACTACACACAGCCTTCTGTTGTCTTGTGCTGCATGGATTTATCGACTCCGCAAAAAAGGTACCAAAAAAATAATCCCAGTATAATCTTACATAAGAGATAAAGTACTTTCAGTATTACTCAGTCTTCCTGGGAGTTTCTTCCACAATAATACAGTTGAAGGCTACAAATCTATTTCGTGTGTAATAGAATGAGGTGTTAATTTAATTAACCCGATGTGTAAAGGTTTGGTTCAGATCAGTACGAAACCAGACTTTTGAGTACAGTGTGTTAAGTAAGAAAGAAAAAAAGCCCTTCCAAAAACCATGGGAAAAATATGGAACAAGCTATGGTAGTGTAGATTCTTAGAACTTGCCCCACTAAAATAAGTCTTTTTTGCTAAAAAAAAAAGAAATTATTTGGTGTTATACCGATTAGAAACGCATATTCGATCATTACATTTTTCATATATGTAATAAAAAATATTGAATTATGCTTTGTACGGATACATTTACGATTAATTCTAGGACATGACAATAAAATTATTGTAATTTATTTGATAATAACTGAATTACGATCTGTTTTTTTTTTATTAAAGGTTGATAAAGGTTACATTAATAGTTACGACAGCATAGTCTATGCTGTAATAGTACTAGAAATATTGTCATACCCTGTAACGAGGTGTCATCTATCAAATGTTATATTTTTCTATAAATAAAACTCAAAATTAAAAGTAAAATGAACTGATAATGCAATCACTTACAACTAGTAAATAACGATTTTCGGTAAAGACAGAAAGAAAACAGAAAATAAACTACCTGTAGTAAACTGACAGGTCTTTTGTTATGGTCAAGTAAATAAGAGTATGTTAAGTAGTTTTAAAAAAATCCTACATTTTAAATTTTTACCCTTATTTAGTCGTTTCTTGTGAATGTTGTGTTCTTTTGATATCAGTTACTGTTGATTTACATTGTTGTTGTTATTATTGCTGTTGCTGTTAGTGTTAGTGTTTTGTTTTTTATTATTGTTACTATTTTCGGTTTTAATATTTTATAAACAATTTTGCGAAGCTTTTTAAAATGAGTTGTACGGGCATTGTGCGAAAGCGTGGAAAAGTATCGCAAGCTCAGAGAAGACGTCGAATACGAGAAAATACCTTTTCTCTTTGTAGCAGCAACGAATGAGTTCCAGAAGACGCTCGCATTGCTTATTTTAATAAGTAAGTATCTCTTGTGTAGTTTTTAAGTAATTTAAAACATTTTAGAAGAGGTGTCGCCTCCGTTGGACTCCTCGTACACCTTCTTGGTTTAATTTTAAAGATAACACCGTGTAGTTAAAAGGAATAAAACAATCTTCCGAATTTACTAAATCGAAAAGCTTCATTAATCGTCTTATCTTTAATTTATTTTAGTTTGCCCGAGGAACACTTATCATCTAGATTTAGAAATTGGAGTGGTTCCAGCAGAAAATGTTCCATCAGTTTCAGGAAATAAGATAGTCGATATCGACGTTTTTATTAAAGAAACAAAGAAATTGCATTTACACGATAGCACATGTACTATGGGAAAGATGCAATTTCAAAAAGAACTGAACAATGGCGTTACTTTGTTTTTATATTATCATTGCGATAATTGTGAAAAGACAATAACTCTATCGTCTCACCCTAAAGAAGCAAAAATAAACTTCGACTTTGTCTGAAGCAGTACTGCAATAGGTATTGGAAAAGGCCAAGCTGAAGAATTATCTTCTGTCATGGATATGCCAACTCCGTCGCCTAAATTTTACAGAAAATTAGAAAATGATGTCGAAAGGGAAATGCAACTTCAATCGGAAATGATAAAAGCTGCTGACGAAGAAAGAAAGCTAGCCATCGAAATAGAGGAAGGTATACCATTTATCAGTGTGATCGTAGATGGAGGATGGGCAAAGCGGTCATACGGGCATGGGTTTCTGTCGCTTTCTAAAGTAGGGTTCATTAAAGGACATAGAACAAAAAAACTGTTAAGAATATAGAAGTCAGAAATAAATTCTGTTTTGTTTGTGCTAATGCAAAATCCAGGAATACCGATGCGCCTGCTTATGTATGCTTTAACAACTATACGGGTTCATCTTCTAGTATGGAACAAAACATCATTGTTCAAGGTTTCAATGAGAATGAACTTCATTACCAAATGAGATACAAATACGTGATCGGTGATGGTGATGGTGATGATGATTCTAGTGTCTACAGCAAGATAGTGGAAAATGTGAGGTATGGAAAATACGTCGTAAAACTAGAATATGCAAATCACGTTACAAAGCTTTCACCTCCAATATGCACAAGTTGGCAAACAATACAAAATTTCCCATTGCTGCTAGGCGAATTTTAAAAATAAGGATTTCTAGACTAAGTGCTGCTGTACGGAAAGCGATAAAAGGTTCTGGAAATAACTCTGCAGCGCAATTATGCAAAGATTTAAAAAATGTACCACAACATGTTTTTGAAAGCCATAGTAAATGCAGAGATGAGTATTGCCGACAACAAAAAATGGAAGAAGAAAACCTTATTCTTCTTTTAGTAAGCACCCAAGTAGCACAGAATATGTAACCAAGGTAACTCCAATATTATAGATATATGATATCTTGTCTAAACATTTTATCGTGAAACAATGTATATCCAACATAAAACCAGACTTTGCTGAGTATCATTCTTTTTGCTATATTTTATACATATAGCTTGTTTATAAACAAACAACATGTTTGAGAACCCTTGAAATAGGTATATTACCATTGTACAGAAACCATTACTGTATAAATGTTGGCAGGCCAACATATCGCCAACATAAATTATGTCATGTCAACCAAGAAATGAAAGCAAATATGAATTCAATATAAAGCCAACATATTAGTTACTTTATTGTACCAATATTGGCAAAAGGGATATTGCCAATATAAATTCTACCATTCCAACCATTCAATGTAACCAAATTTAAAACTAGTGTTCAGTCAATATATCAATCTTACGCTGCCACAACATTGGCAGGTGATATACTACCAATATACGCCTTATGCTCGAACCAATAAACGAAACAAAATGCATATACATAAAGTGTGATAAAATTTTCTTACAAAAATACAAAATAAGAAAAGTTCAGAGTAATGATGATCATTATGGTGACAAAAATGCAAGAGCATATAAGTAAATTAAATTTCTACTGATTTTTAATATTATTTACTTTTAGAAAACACGGTCAATCCTCTTATTTGGAATAAGATATTAATACTACCTGAAAAGTGAATTATGTGTCTTTTTAGCAAATACTGCTTCAATGTGCATAACACATTGAAAATGGTGAAATTAAAAAACAACTGCCAATGATCTCGGATAATCACGTCATATGTAGTGTAACAACTTATTTCGTAAAATTGCAAAGAACGTTAATTTATATCTGAAGTTATTTGAACGGCGTACATAAGTCTATTCCAGTTAACCTTTCCGCTATAGGATTAGCAAAAATTTAACTTATTGCACTTTACGTCTCTGTCGGAAGCGGTCGAAGCCAGTTCGGCATCCCTTACTTTGTCAAATATTCAGGTATCTCATGCTAATCCGATTAAGAAAAGAACTGGTAGAACATCCATGTCTTCAAAAATTTCCAAACTTTATTATTAAATATAGCAGCTAATATGTATAATATATGAATTAGGGGTTAATATTTAGTACTAAACAATATTTTAGTTCTTTTTGCGAAGTGAGACAAAAAAAGAATGAAATGAAAAAGACTGTAACTGCAATTTTGTTATTTATCGTATATACATATGTAATTACCTTTAGGTTATAATTAATTAACTCGTACATTTATTTATAAAGTTCTCCCTAGTATTAACCTAACCTATCGTGATTTAATTCGTCTAGTTCTGTTGTACCTTATAACATTTACTATTATTACTTAAAGTTTAGGATATGCTTTTCGGTTATAAATAAAGCAATAAAACGACATCGATATATAGATTTGAGGATCGCTTACTAAAATTACATATTCATTTTTAGTTTTCTCAGTGTATTACACCCGTAGCTTCCATTTCAGTAGATAGGTATCAAAATCAACTTAGAAAAAAGATGCGATTAGACATTCTAACATCATTTATTAAATGCAACATGTCGTTAAACCTTAGGTAAATTTGCCGAAATATAAACATTACTCAGAAAAATAACGGCATATACCCTTTATACCTACGAGATACCCAATTACAATGAATAATACGAGGGCAGCATGCGGTCTTTAGGAGACTTAAACGTGATAACACAAAAGCAATATTGTCAGTAAGGAATTTGTTCATGATGCTTTGAATTTAAAAATATTTGGAAAACCGGTACTTTTAAAACTTGTATGTATTGTTCTTAAATTGAAGAATATATTCTTTACAGTAATGAACAAGAACTGCATTAAAGAGCTGAACATTTGTATCAAATAGTAAATTGCTTTACTATATACCTGTGCCAAGAAAATTACTTTTGCCAAAATATATCCTATTTCTTTATTCTGGTGAAATTAGCACTGATTGAAGTGGTATAGTTATTTTATGACTCTGTCTGAAACCGTCGAAACCTATTATAATATCCGTTACTTCGTAAAAGCTAACGGTACAAAGTGCTGGAACATTCTCCCCAGCATCCCTCTAGCTGCTCTGTAGAACCAAAAACCATTCGGAATTTCATTTTTTGTTTGCACCTTGCACGTTTCATATCGCGAACTTTTTGGAGAGAACATTTGTTTGAAGAACTATCAACATAAACACAAGGTAAGTGCATTTATTTTTATTGTATTAATTGTACATACGGATAACAATAATTAAGAATTTTAAATTTAATGTTTTCTACGTTTATAAATATATCAAACCTATCATTTTGGGAGAATACTTATTGTTTAAGTTACAGCTATATTGACTCTTTATACGACTGAATCTATTAAATAGAAAATTACGTACAACCGTTTCTGTTTACAATTTTATCAGTTAACAAATAATTTCTCACTAGTTATTCCTTATAAAGGAGAACGTCTCGTTTACTAGTGAAAAAACATAGACAAATAAACAAAATTTTACGTTAGTATGTATTATTACGTAGGTGGATGTTAAGGGGTTAATTGTAATATTCAATTTACAGAGGCAATTCGAAACCGCTTCAATACTGTAACAGACAAGAAGTTCCTCGAAAGGGTACGAACCTTCTTCTGCACAGAAAAAGATAGGGATGGCGGCAGGAAAAAAGGACAAACAATTAAAAAAAACTTTGTACATACCTACTAATAAAAATGTCTTTAAATTTTATTGTTCTTAAATTGGAAACACCACGTAAAGCAAAAAGCTGATCAAATTAGACACAAAAGAAGAGGCAATCATGTAGAATGCTGGTCCCACACTTAGACTCTTATAACTCCCGTTATATACAGTTTCTGTGGAAAATGAGGATACCTTTGCAATCTTGAGGCTTTAATAAATACAAATAAACAGTTTGCTTTACTCTTAATCGCATATAAAAGCGAAAATTGCGATGATAAAAGTGCACTTGCTTTTCGTTATTGACACGTGCGTCCGCTATATAGCGTAAGTCGAATGCTTCGGTAGGTCGAAAATACCGCGCATGCCGGACGGACGTGTCAATAACGAAAAAAAGTGCACTTTTACCATCGAAATTTTCGCTTTTATACGCAATTAAGAGAAAAGCAACCTGTTTATTTGTATTTATTAAAGCCTCAAGATTGCGAAGGTGTCCTTATTTTCCACGGAAATTGTATATAACAGGAATTATAAGAGTCTAAGTGTGGGACCAGCATGTTTCATATCGCTACCTTTTTGTACTGAACATTTGTTTGAAGAACTATCAACATAAACACAAGGTAAGTGCATTTATTTTTATTATACATACGGATAACAATAATTAAGAATTTTAAATTTAATCTTTTTTACGTTTATAAATATATCAAACCTATCATTTTGGGAGAATACTTATTGTTTAAGTTACAGTTATATTGACTCTTTATACGACTGAATCTATTAAATAGAAAATTATGTAAAACCGTTTCTGTTTACAATTTTATCAGTTTACAAATAATTTCTCACTAGTTATTCCTTATAAATTTCTAAATTTTTTTTTGCTTTTTGTAATGATTAGCCTTTCAACGCAGCAAAAGCATAACGTCTCGTTTACTAGTGAAAAAACATAGGCAAATAAACAAAATTTTACGTTAGTATGTATTATTACGTAGGTGGATGTTAAGGGGTTAATTGTAATATTCAATTTACAGAAGCAATTCGAAACCGCTTCAATACTGTAACAGACAAGAAGTTCCTCGAAAGGGTAGGAACCTTCTTCTGCACAACAAAAGACAGGGATGGTGGCAGGGAAAAAGGACAAACAATTAAAAAAAAACTTTGTACACATCGCATACCTACTAATAAAAATGTCTTTAAATTTTATTGTTCTTAAATTGGAAACACCATGTAAAGCAAAAAGCTGATCAAATTAGACACAAAAGAAGAAAAATTTACTGGTTAATTGGGCATCATTTCCAACTAAACCTAGGTTTCAAAAGATTGATCTACCAGGCAATCTTTAAACCAATCTGGATGTACGGCTTTGGGGTTGTGCTAAAAAAATCCAATCTCGAAGTTATCCAACGAATCCAGAACAACTTCCTGCGTATAATTACCAATGCATACAGATACGTAACCAACAAGGAAATCCATGATGATCTAGGCGTGAAATGAATTGAGGATGTAATATATGCCAAGAAACACGAAAAACGACTACATAACTACACCAATGCTGAAGCTAATCAGCTTTTGTACACTACTCAAACGTGTAAAACCTTTGGACTTGCTGTGAACTCAGTGTAGTGATACAGTGTTGCGTTATAAGTTAAAATTTGACTAGAGAACTAGACACTGGTGTAGTAACCCCGTACATGGTTTTACTCAAATAGAGTACTATTCATCAATTGTAATAAATTAATTAAGTGTTGAGATAGTACAAGTCATATCCATTAAATGATGTTTTTTTTAAAAAAAAGGTTTTATTATTTCAATACTTGTTTTCTTTTCTTTTTCCCTAATTTTAATTGATCAAGTTAAAGATTTTATACATACTGACTACAAAAGGGTGTCCTGGCAGTTATTGTAATTGTTTGCATTAAGATGACGTATTCATGAGCTTCATTAGTAAAATTAGTGGGAAGACAAATTTGTTTTACTCTACTTTAGTAAAACAAACTCACAAAATATGGATCGATTTATTTTAAAAAATAGCAGATGTAAGTACACATTCAGGAAATCTAGAAAATAAATTAGTAAATGCAGATTTTCAATGATGCAGTTATAAAAATTTAGTTTTCTTTGTTTTAGTGTTTTATTAAGTTAGGTATCAATAACGGACATTTGTTAATTTTTACAGGTGATTTTAGAGTTGACACTGTGATAAGTAGTTTGTGTACAAGCACGAATGTCAATAAAGTGACAAAGAAAACCAGGAAACATCATATAGTTATATTATATATACCAGTAGAATACATAGAGGGAGAATACTTTCAGACGCAACATACTCTTGTATATGCAACGTAAATAAAATCGAATATTTTCAAATGCAACGTAGGGAATAATATAATAAATTTCTTTGTCATGGTTTCTTATGTTAAATTATTTTTTAAACAATTTAAAACTCATTGTTCCATTATTTAAAAAATAATCTAAAATAGGAAACCATGACAACGAAACTTATTGTATTATATATAGCATTTGAAAATATTCGATTTTAATTACATTGCATAAACAAGAGTATGTTGCGTCTGGAAGTATTCTCCCTGTATAAATACAAAATGAAAGCATAAAATAATATACGAGTCGTATATTGCAGGTAGGTTGGCAATCATTGTATTATCAATATAAGTACGATATAGATGTTCGACATCGGTGACACATATATGCCAGTCATAGTAATTTCATGTTGGATATACGTTGATGAGAAATATATTACCGACAAATTGAACATATGTAAACCCAAGAATACTTAAAAGACATCTTCCCAAACTAACACTCTTATATTAAACTAACCTTGGAATCCAATATATTACCAATAAGTTGGCAAAATGTAAACCCCAGGATGCTTTAAGATATCTTTCTAAACTATCACTTTTATATTAGATTAACATTGGCGGCCAATATATTACCAATAAGTGCAGCTAAATATGTTTCCTTTATTAGATGAAAATGTATCTCCTACCTTGTAGTTTTACAATTGGCAGATCTTGGTTGCCAACGTTTTACTTCTATAAAAAAGCGTTACATTTAACACTTAACGCCAATATACCACAGAAATATTGGCACAATAAGCTGTGCTACTTGGGTAGTTTGATATTGGACGAGATTAAGAAGATTGTAGATAATGTTGTTAGAAAAGCAAGTCGTCTGACCTAAAACGTCACAACAAACCACGCAGAAAGGTACATAAGCTTTGTTGCAAAATTCTCAGGTGGAAAACGTGCTGCATTATCTTTCAATTCAGAACCTACTTGTAACATCGCTGAATTCTTACAAAAATAAAAATTATTTGAAAAAATACTGTAAAAAAACTATGCATTACAATACAGGAGAATTCATTCTACAAAAAAAAGAAAGAGACACAAAGTTGATAAGCAAGAAGACAATGACTACAGCCCAAATGAAGCAAAAGAGGATCTTATCAATGACGAATTTGCTACAAGAAAGGAAGAGATCTTAAGACAATTGGCAGGTGACGACTGTGACACTGTTGCCAACGATACAGTGGGACAGACGATAATATAAAATGGCACGAAGCGAGAAGAAATAGAATAACTGCTTCAGCTTTTCACAGAATCTGCGTTAGGAGGCAAACAGCTTCCTACCATTCTTTATTAAAAAGCATGTTGTATGCTTCACAACATCTCTCGACAGCTCCTATAATATATGGTAGACTCAACGAAAAAAAGGCAATTGCCAAATAAGAAGAAAGAAAGGGAGTGAAAGTACTTCCATGTGGTATACTTATATCGAAAAACTATCCATATCTGGAAGCAAGTTCAGACAGGCTTATAAATGATGACGGTTTAGTGAGGTAAAGTGCATTTACTTGCTTCGCAACAAGAGCATACGAGAAGGACTAGAGGAAAAAACCAACATGTGTGTAAAGTTAGAAAATAGCCAGCTAATAAGCATGAAAAGAAACCATGTTTATTATTATCAAATTCAGGGACGGTTAAATATTTTAAAGAGAAGTTATTGTGACTTAGTATTATACACGAATGAAGACTTAGAAATAATTAGGGTTACAAAAGATGAGCACTGAGCCCTTCATGTTACCAAAACTAAAAGATTTTTTTAATCGTATGTTGTCAGGATTGGCAGACAATATAGAACAATAACATGAAATCCAGGTAATTCCAGTATTAGTTAGACGATAACAGTAATTTAATTATGTTGAGCAACGAAGACGGAAAACGTTTTCGATTATTTATGTTACTTGTCATTTAGACAGTGACAATTATTAGTTTAGAAACTGTCTACTCCAAACAAATAAATTAAAAGTGATACTTCTCTTTGTTATACCCTTTTATATGGAATTATATTACTTTTATTGTTTAACCATAGAAATCACATATGTTCCGTAAAATTTTAGGCAATCAGTGTACTATACATGTGTAAAGAATAACATGAATGTAATTCTTAACAAATAAAAGCCATATAATTATATAAATGGCACCTACGCATTCCATTATAAGAAAATGAATTGGAATTGCAAATTAAGTATGCCATGATATTGCAAACTAAATTTCTAGAAACTAGAAGTTTTTCGATAATATTCGAATTTTGTTTTCATATTTCAATTTAGGATAAAAAAAGGCTATGCTCACAAAAATATTTTTTTTAACACCGTATTCGAAAGTAGGCTTTTCTTTATTCGTTTTGCTATGGAAACTAGATTTTACTTGACTAGTCAGAAATGTACTTTACCGTACTAGTCAGGTAAATTAAAATAAGTACAAACTTCAAGAAAACATTAATTTATTCTTCTTCTGGAAGTGTACGTGAAAACGCTTCACCGTCACTTTCACTCATTTTTAAGAAATACAAAACCAAAATTGGGAATAATAACACAACTACGCAAAACCAATGCAAACAGGTCAGAGCGTGTATTTTTTAATATTTTATATTTTTGTTTTTGTCATCTTGGATACGTATATAGCTATAAACACAGACAACATGATTTTGAGGCAAAATTCAAACGGTTTTTAATTATTTGTGATTTCTGCTTTTATATTGTTTCAAGTTTTTTACATCAAATAGGTATATGTAAATGCAAAAAAACGTTTACAATGTATACTGTCCAACTTTATTTACATATTATTTATGAAATGCATTTTATTATTAATTTTTAATTTAAAGTTTTGTCAGGCAAATACTGAAATTTGGCAGATTCACCAAATGAAAAATTTGGTTGTTTGGTTACAGATATTGACTTCTAATTAAGAGATTCGGGTTCAACTCCTGCTGCCGGCTACTAATGTTTTTCTATTTTTGTTTAATTTTTATTTGACATATGGTTTTTGTAATAATTAACTGCAATAATTTTACTTATAAAAAAACTTATAAAAATTAAAGAAAAAACTAAAAACGTCACAAGGTGTCCGACAGCGGAGATCGAACGCAGGACCTCTAGATTAGAAGTCAGACGCTGTATCCACATGACCACATTATTACATTCTTAAAATTTGTCAATTATGGTAATATTTAAAGTAGAGGACCTTACATTTAAAAATTAATAATAAAATGTAATTTATTAAAAATATATAAATAAACTAACTATTAGAAAATCTCAATTGTAGATAAATTTAGTTCCATCGTGGACACTTTTACATATTTGCCATAAAATCAAATGGGAAGTAAAAACTGAAATCCGCTAGGCGACAGCACTAGTGTCCCTTCTAATATTTATAATTTTAAAGTTTTGTTAAAAAACAGACTCCGCTTATTTGTACATGTGCATTTAGAATTAAAATAAAAGAGGTAAACAGGTGGGTTAGTCCTCACAGCGATAGACAAGGTGCATTACTTTTGCATTTGTATAGAAGTGCAAATACTCGAGAAAAAATAAGTCAGAAAGTGAAGGAGTTTCTAACTTTACGTCTGAATTTATTGTTATCAGTTCTTTTTGTCTAATATACGTTGAATATAAATTGTACCTTCAGTTACAAAAAAGGTACATCTATAAGAAAATCGCAAAATTTATTTTCAATAAAATTTACATTTTTTCAGTGAATTTAAAATAAAACATCTTTATACACACTAATCAGGAAATGCATTATTAAATTTCTTCATGCGTGGTACGTTATCGAGTGCCTTTCTAGCAGTGGCGTAAATATAATCTTAGCCTCCCTCCTCCCGCAAACACAATTTTGAGTCCCCTTGGTATATCATATAATAGAATAGAATAGAAACAGTCTACAGACCAAACGAAGACGAAAAGACCGAAAACATAAAAACGTTTTATGGACAACTTCTAGAAACTATAGGCTTCATGAAAGAAAGAATAATACTAATGGGAGACCTAAACGCAAGGGTTGGTATTAAAAAAAGTAGCATCTCCTCGATTGTTGGCAAATATAGAGCAGAAAACCTAGCACGTAACGGAAAACGATTAATTGAACTATGTGAGCACATGAACATGGTAATAACAAATGCATTTTACCAACATAAAGATATTCACGAATATACTCGTGAACAGCTTTCAAGAAATGAAAAGTCAATTATTGACTATATAATAGCTAAAAGAAGTAACAGAGACATGATAGAAAACGTTAGAGTAATGAGTAAACACTATCTAGTCTGATCAACAATCAGAACCAACTCATGGACAAATAAGCAAAATAACCCCCAAAAACAGACCACAAACGAAACCCAAGACGCACAAGCTAAGAGAGAAAGAGAATAAAGGAAGATACCAACGGCAAATAGAAAATGAAATAGAAACTCAGGAAGGTAACTATCAAGAACTGGACAGTATCCAACTGCGGAATGCATTCAAAACACTTATTTACCAAAATAGCGGCATTACAAGGACGCACTTATCAGAAAAGCAAATTTCGTGGTGGTCGAATAAAAAAAAAGCGGCAGTCAAAGATTAAAAAATTAAAATTGATGAAAGAACGAACAAGACAAGAAAAACTACGAGATTCAGAAAAACAAAGTTAAAAATAGCATTAAAACGACGAAACAAAAGACATGGAGAGAATTCAATGAAAAAATGAAAAATGACGCAACAGAGAACCAGAAGGTATTTTACAGAACCCTAAAGAACTTAAACAAACGCGACAATAGACCGGCAATTAGAAACCTGACTGAAGACTTGACTTGAAGTTTGGGAAGCTCATAACAGATGACATTGAAAAGATGGAGAGGACACTTCGAACAAGTTCTAAACGCGAATAACTCAAACGTCCAAGGGTATGAAGCACTTCAAATGACAGCAGAGTATGAAGAAATCCAAGAAGAAGAACTACTAGGGGCAATTAGAATACTATAATATAGCTCCGAGATTATAAAATACCTACCAGCAGAAGGCGTAATAATGTTCAAAACACTACTAAATAAGATTCATATAACAGAGAGTAGCCCTCAAGATTGGCAAACAGCCATAATCGCACCCATTCATAAGAAGGGGGACCCAAAAATATGCAAAACTATAGGGGAATCTCGTTATTAGACATACCAGGGAAAGTACATAAAATAATTCTAGAGCAACGACTAAGAAAACAAATAGAACGGATACTAGAAGACGAACAGTGCCACTTCAGGCCAAACAGAAACACACAGGATCTGATCTTCGTGATCAGACAAGTAATAGAAAACACAAGAGAACGAGAAAGACACATATACATGGGGTTCATAGATATAGAAAGTGCTTTCGACCAAGTGCCTAGAAACGTAATTTGAAGAGTTAAGAGTTAAAAGCGTCCTGAAAGACTTAATAAATGCCATAACAAGTTTTTATAATGACACTGCACGAACTTCAGTAAGACAAAGTAATATGACAATAACTGGAGTAAGACAGGGAGGGATCCTCAGCCCGCTGCTAATCATTGATGAAATTATAAAAGTAAACAAAGAGGAGTGCAGACCACTAATAGTAGGAAGCCAAAACCTGCAACCAGTAAGAATTAGTTGCCTCGCATATACCGATGACATAGTCACCTTTGCTCCGACAGGGTCAAGACTCCAAGAAAACATGGATTTCTCGTATGAAAAATTAAATAAAAGAGGAATGTCAATCAACACAGACAAGATCAAAGTAATGAGTATCCTACCCAATTCAGATTTGACCATCCAGCTTCAGGGCAATAAAATCGAGCAAGTCGCAGAGTTTAAATATCTAGGAGCTTATATAGACGAAGAGGGAAGCATGGAAGAAGAAATAGGAAATAGAATAAAGAACACTGAAAGACATAGTAGAGAGTCATGGGTACTGACTAATCGTAACAAATCGAGATGAAATACCTGAGAAGAATCTTGGAAATAACAAGAAGCAGTTAAATCGTTACATGACATATAGAAGAGAATCTACTTCGCTGGTTTGGACATGGGACTCAAATGACTGAAGAGAGATTAACCAAGAGAATCTATAATTGCAAATCTTTAGGGAAAAAAGACGTGGCAGGTCGAGAGAGACGTGTGGAATAAAAACGTTACAAAGGCACTAGGAAAAAGAAGGATGACGCTCACGGAAGCTAGACAACTAACAGGGAATAAAAACCAATGGAGAAGAATATATAGAATGGATTAAAGTAGTAGAAATAAAATGTTAAACAAAAATGTATGTAGTACATGTAGTTATGACATGTAGAATTATATTTAGTTTATATCATTACACTGGCAAACGCCGCCGGTTCATTATAGGAATAAAGACTATGTATGTATGTATCATTATTTTTTCAATTAGAAGACATTTACATTGTTATAGTAGCAACAAACCCTAGATACACAAATTACACTAGTAAAGTTTTTAATACAAGAAATATTAAAACCAAAATAGTATGTAGATTCAGATACAAGATCTTCCGATTGTATCTAAAGCTAGCTTACAAATAAGAACAAAGTTTAGATAGAAAATGAGTGCAAGCGTACAATTAACAGTAAGAAATTTGGACTTAATATTTACAGGAAATCAACATATCATTTCAAATGACAATAGTACTCCATTCATGCATAAAACGGCCATTTTCAATTTTCTAAAACTTTGCATCAAAATATAATTCAAAATATTTCAAAGTAATAGTGTACATAGATATTATACATCAAGAAAGAGAAATGCTTATTTTTTCTGAGACGTAATTTGTAACAGAGAGGGCTACAAAACATCAAGGGAAAATATGTATACTATTGTTTTTCACGACTCAAGTAAAATTAAAAACTAAAACAGTAGTCGTTTTAAGAAAATAATAGATTTTAACAAAATTCACAAAAATTATAAAAACTTTTGTTAAGTTTGAGAAAAACAGCAAATCTTCATAATTAATACAAAATTAAACTTTATATCTTTGTTTAATCGTTTCAATTAAAGAGTGTACCCGGATATTATTCACACAAAAAGCTTTACCTACCTAATTGCATATATTCGTAATTAGAACATATTTAGATCAGAATTGAATAAGATTTTTAAAATTAAAATATTTTCTAATGCTTTTTTGGTTTCCTTTTCAATTGTTATTACTACTATTCCAAGTTTTTTAAAAGTTGTCACTATACCGCAAAAATAAAATAAAGAATTCGATCAGCAGTAGGTAAAATACCAGGTAACAATTAGTACGGACATGCACCCCAACCGTGATTTCAAGTACCTTGCCTATTGTGACGATAAATATGACAACCTTTAAAGCATAGATTTCTGACACTAAAAGACGTGTCTCTGATTGGTCGTTGAGGTGGTTGTGGGTGAGAACTGATGAAGGGAGGATCTTATTTTTGTTTTTCCTAAATAACTTAAAAAATAAACACAATATTTAACTAGTTTCTTTTTTAAATGCTAGAATAAACTTACACCCACCATATTACGTTGCCGAAAATCTGAATTTTTAAATTTAATATCATTAATATAACAATTATTTTTATTGTTTTCAAAAGTAAATATCTCGAGACGAATAAAAAAACTCGAACAAATAGCAACGCTTTCTATAGTCCAAGGTCATATCTTCCCATCAGTACCCAGAATTACCATCTTGGTTAACTGCTTTACAAGTTATTTAGGCAATAAAATGACCATTTACAATTATAAAAATACGTCGATTTTTAAAAAATAATTGCAAAAACCCTCAAGAAATTGTGTGAAAATACTTATATTTTTAAGTAGAATATAAACCCTTGTATATAAATATAAAAAAAACAACAACTTTATTTAAGTACTGAACAACCTTAAGGAATTTTAAGAACATCGACTTCTACGAATGTGACGGACGCGCAAATAAACCTTCAAAGAAAAAGGTTCTTACTTGTACCTATTAATTCCTTGAAGATATTTCCGAATGTTCGTACGCTAAAATTTTCATAGACAAAAGGTTTTGCCGTTTGTCAGTTAATTCCTTTCAAACGTACTTCAATATTTCTTTAAATTATTTTAAACACATTGTAAATTTTCGTAGAAGATAAAGAAGTTTGCTTTTGTCTAATTCCGTTTAAAGTACCTACAGCGATATTTCCTTAGAACAGTTAAGCATTATCTACTTCTATGGAAAACGCCGAGAACTACCAATCTCACATCTTTGTTATACCCAGATACAGATATAAAAAGCTTGTCAACATTTTACATATCTTTGTTAGTGTTTGAATCCCAACAGAACACCAACTCATATCAGTTGATTAGTTCTTTACGGTTCAACAAAAATTATAACAACTTGTTTATAAACTTTAATAAATAACATGTATTATTTTATATTTTTATTTATTATAAACAACGGTAACCTTAATAACAACATAAACAATTACCATCGAACTTTACAGTAGTGTAAGCGGGTGAACCGGAAGTATCCATAGAGGTAGAAGATGTAATGAACAAAATTATTAGCATGCTTAAGTTGGGAAGATGTAACAGTATAAGTAAAGCAGTAGACAAAGAGAATCCTGCGAGACAGCTTGTATAAGAAGAAAGTAAACATGAACCCGAACAGCAGTAAGATGAGAGAAGAGTCGGAAGAAATTTTTTAAGCCGGCCTAAAAGAATTATTCAAGAAAATTCTAAAAAAAAAAACAAAATACATTTGCAATAGAGATTCATAAGGTACAAGAGTAATTGAGACGGTAACTTTTTTTACAGGTGCTAGCAAGTTCATCAAATGTATGGAAAAACAAGTTATGAGTAGAGGACCAACAATGCCGCGATAAAGCAAGTAAGACAACAGCAGCATCGGGAGTCGAAAACAACAATGGTTAACATAAAACAAGCTCAGAATTCTAGAGAAGCCGAGAAAAAGTTAAAGGAGTGCTACCGGAGTTCGGTGGTAACAGAAATTAGAATAGCCTCGAGTAGCTTGCTCAAGTCGCAGGAGGGAGTGGGCCTGCACGGGGTGACTTAGATACCAACTGAGTTGGGCAAATTTGTATTTATTCATGGGCGCCAGATTCTAAAAACTCGAGGTCCAGAAATATTATTATCTCGAATCACAGATAATGTAACTTATCAAACTCGAACTTCCAAATAGGTTTGAAAAAGGGCGAAGGCGACAAAAATAAAACATTAAAATAAACAACCCAAAATTTAATGCGACACAGTAATGCAGGTGGTACAAAAGAGAGTTGCGGTACACTAATAGTGTTACGCAGTAGATGATATAATACAGTAAACACAAGAAAATAAATATTCTAGTCTCAAAGAAATACCAAGTTTCAGGAAAAATTTAATACACTGCGTATTGCGCCCTAAAAAAAGAAAAGAAAATAAAAATTATCAGCCTAGAAGGCTCAAACAAATAAATTAGCAACACAATAATTAGATAATAATTAACAATAGTCGGCGCGTTATAACCAGATACGCGACGGAAACCTAACTGGATAGTCGTTAATTGATCAATCGTGAACGGTGCTTCCAGGGAGTGCAGAAACCAAAAACAGTGATCTCAAAGCAAAACTTTAATAAATCTTGACGCACCCCGTAGATAGTACTCCGCAGATTTCCTAAGTCTTTAATATAAAATATCAGGTAACCAAATTTTGATCGTAAAGCTAACAAAAGAAAGATAAATGCGCAATCTGAACAACAATTTATATCTAAAAACCATAAGAATCTCTGATATCTAGTTTTACTCGATTAACCCAAAATAATGAATTTAATATTAATGCACCCTATATATTGCTAAACTTAGAAGTTGTACGCATATGAATTTCATTTAATAATTTACAAAAATCAACAAATGATTCAATAATCTATACATAACTCGTATAAATTTTCAAAAATGAAGAAATAATGTCCAACAAAGACGTTCGATAACGGAAAATAAATGCAAAGTATTTATCGTCTGATAATGAAAAAGGCAATACATATAAAAATTATACTAAAATAGTTTGAAAAACTATTATCGTTCATTTTACACATAAGAAAATAATAAGTTTTACTAATAATTGACAAATACAAAAACTATAGATTGCACAAATATTCAGGGAATTTTGAACAACAGTTTAATGGCATATGTCTGATGTACCAAACAATTCAACATATATCACGACACACAATAATAGATTAACGCAGAAACGTAAATATCAAACAAATCGCACACCTGTACTGCAGCGATAACGGAGCTGCGCGTACCCTTCTGGAGCTGGTAGAACCAGGTTGAGATGATCCTCCAGGGTAATCGCTAGCTGGCTGCAGATGGAACTTATTCAGAGAAGTCGTCGAAATTAGCGGACTCGGAGTTATAAAATCTGATGAAATTCACAGAATCGCCAAATAATTTTCTCAAAAGAAACTTCAAAATAACTCCAATAATGGAAGGCGGGTCCAGCTCCCCAAATACGGGTAGGTTTTACAAAAACCTTAGAAAAGACACCACCACCATGCTAATTTTGAATTTTCGATTCCCTTGAATCGGTACTACAACGACCGCTATTCAACTTGAAGTACCCCCAGAATGTCAAAGCAAGCAAATGTTAAAATATTTTTACTGCAGTGGAATATACAGGGTGGTCACAATCTAATTCGGCAATATAATATAATTGAAATTTGAGAATGCTAAAACGACACGTAAAAGGAGATGATAAAAATGAAGGATATACAGAAAGATCTTTGGAAACTATAAAGAAGTATTAGAAAGAGGAAGTTAATGGTAGAGTGCAAGAACGAAAAACAAAAACAGAGGCTAACTAAGAAACTAGAAGGGAAATGGGCTTTTTTGAAGTTTAAGACATCGCAAATACCACCCTAAGATAATGTTGATAGGAGTTGACACTCAATATACGAAAGAAGAAATGAGAAGGCTAGTTTTGAACATAACGATTTAAACTGTCTGTATTACTGCCATAATAACAAGCTGTTTTTAAACTTCCAAAAATACTGTACAATATCTTTTACAAGGAACTACTCCGTATTTACATTCCCGTATCACATCTAATCAACAATTACACTCTGTTCCATTAACGACTTAGGAGTAAAAACCAAACTAACTTTTTCTAAAAATATTGCTTACATCACCAGAACATCATACAAAAACTTGGGTTCTTTTAATTAGAATTTGTAAATCATTCACAAGTCTTTATGGTATCAGAAGCCTTTATTTTGCTTACGTGCGTAGCATAATTAATTAGGCCAGCATAGTTTGGAACCCACAACACAATACTTATATTGATATGCTAGAAACGATATAGAAAAGGTTTGCAAGTTACCTTAATAAAAAGTTTAATATGCCTTCCTTCAATTACAGCCATTCGTGTACTGAGTTTGAGCTGTTGCCATTAGCCAATTCTAGAGAAATTTCGGACTTACTTTTCTTTTGAAAGTTGATCACTGATATATTGGATTGTACACAAATTCTAGAATTGATTAACATTAGTTTCGGGTTTAGAAACTCTTCCCGTATACGCAACACAATATTAACAGGTATTCCAGCTTTGAACTAGCTCTTAAATGCCGGAGACGAGTCGCAGGCGAGGAGGGCCTAGTTCCGGTGGTAAGCGGTAGTACAGATACGAAAATCTTGATAAAATCCGCGATCGAGAGGGCGCCAGCCGCAGACGAAAGTCGTTGACCTAAAGTCCAATTCACACTACGCGTGCCCACGCGTGCAATTATTGCATGCAATTCAGTTGCATGCGTTTCCACCATTCACATCATGCTTCTCGTCAATGCGTTAGCACCCCGCGTGCTGACGCACGAAATTAAAACTTGTTTGATTTTTTCCTGCATTTCTAGTGGAAGACCAATCTAAAATAACAATTTTGGTATTGCTGTGGAAAAAAAACTGCAAGAGTTGAATACGTTCGTTAGTCTTTTCATTTTCATTTTAACGTTTGTAGTAGCATTTAACATGTGGTGTTCTTGAATTGTGTAGTTTGTTTTTTGTATAGTGTAATTAATTATAGACTCATACCAACTGATATTAATATATTATTTTAAAAAAAATGATTCACAAGATCGCGCCTTTTTCAAAATAGAAAAACGCATATGACGTTTTTATTTTTATTCTGCTAAATATTGCCAACATATTAAAACCTTATTAAACCATAGAATCCTAAAAAAGCTAGCAGCACGCGCAGTGTGAATAGGTTCGTGCTTCTTCACGCAGCTTCAACGAAATGCAAAAGAAACGCACGCAATAGTTGCATGCGTGAGTACGCACGTGGCACGCGTGGTATGAATTTCGAAGGGAAGATCCTGCAACTGATCTCCGTATCTAGGTCACTGTGCGATAAGCCTATCAGGTTCGAGTAGCAGATTCGAACATTACACAAACGGAAAGAATCGAGATTGTACTGCACACTCTGAAGATACTTACGTTCCCAGTAGGGGGATTAAACTAACGTTGTGTATATATATAATGGTCGACGTCCTTTGGCCTCAAAACAGCTGATATGTTGTTTCCACATAAACACACATAAAGAAAGCAAAATTCATAAAGGTACATATGGAACAAGTAAACATTGGCCACAATAAATTATTTAATATGCACGAAGCATCGACCAGGCGCAATACAGAGAACGCCGGCAGTACAAAGGTAATAACAAAGTCCTGAAAACACGAAACGTTCGTGAATAATAAAAATGAGATCGCTTGTGAAAAGAATCGCATATAAAAATAAAATATTAATAATATCAATGAGGTCGTCACCGCCAGGTATTTTTCATTTAGCTTTGGATCCAGTTAAATGTTTCAATAAATTCTTAAGAAAGGCAAAATTCGCAAAGTTATTAACAACAATATTTACGTTAAAAAAATCTATCATGTGTAAACTAATAAACAAAGATTAATTGATAAATTTCGATTGTTTAAACTGTACGTTCTTAAACTGGCAAGTAATTGACAACTTTTCAAATGTTTAACGTTACGTTAACAACCTAACAAATAGCAGATTTCAAACATCCGGGAATGCAAAGCATAACCACAAAGAACTCCGTTTTGTTACTTTTTTCAGACTTCGGCAGCCATTTTGACCATGTTCCCGAGGTGATATCAAAAAACTAAAAAGTACACGTTTCTCTTATTTTTTGATGTAGAATACGATTCTAAAGTAAAAAAAATTTTAAATTTTGACCGTGTTCCCGAAAAGTTATCAAAAAACGAAGATACTACGTTATCTTTAGTTTTTAATGTAGAATCCAAATCTGAAGTCAAAATTTCAAAATTTGACAAAAATGCGGACAGACATACAGACAGACAGATAGACTTCGCAAATTCAGTAACGACTCCTTTGGAGTTCGCTGACTAGGTAAATATGATTACAAGGTTTTTCATGTGAAAAGCAATTACAACAAAGTGGTTCTTATTATACTTTTAACCAAAGCAAACTGGTGACGAGACGACGAAATACATTCACATTGGCAAGCAACCAAGTTTGTGGCTGCGGAACTCTGTGCGTCAACGTTAGCTTCTTCAAAGGTAGAAATTTTTAATGGTAAAAATTAGTTACCGTGAAACTGGAATTATCTAAAAAGGTATCCAAGTTTATGCACAACGATCAAAGACGCGAGTTTTACTTTCACGAAACAATCAGAGTAACCTTTTATCACTTGATAGTCAGTTGTTCGAGTTGTGACAAACTGTCATTCAAGTATTCAAAAAAGAATGGAACGTAGAGCTAACTCAAAGTTGCATGCTTGTGATCTTAGTATTTTAACATGTGGTCCTTATGGAAACAACATTCCTAATGGTGTCCAGCACAGCAGTTCGAGTACATGCATTGAACAAAATGTGAGAAATCTCTGATAACATACTTTCGTGACTTAAACGCATATTGTATTTACAGAAAAACCAGATACACGTCTATTTAAGAGTGAAGAAAATTGACGCTGCTATTGAAGAATTATACGACATCTGTGATGATAATACCTTGATTTGTAAACCACCTGCAGATGCGCACTGTATGAGAAGGTTGAAAAAAGTTTTCAAATTCTCTAAGATATTTGGTCCGGATGCAAATCAAAGTGATATATTTAATAACATAGTTAAAAGAAAAGTTTTAAGTTTTATTAATGGATCGAACTGTAATTTATTAACATATGGAGTTTCCGCATCAGGTGAGCCTAATTTTTGTCTTCTGTTAGTTTTATTTTTTAATGTAAGCTTATTTCTGTGATGATTAGGAAAAACCTACACTATAGTGGGAACTCCTGATCAACCAGGTCTTATACCAAGAGCCCTAGAATATCTGTTTCGTACTCTACCACCATTGCCCGAAGTACCACATGTTAAACCAACAGCTCTTGGTGAAACCATTTACTTATCAGATTCTCAGAAACAGGTGGAAAAAGATGCGAATCATGTCTTACTGACTATTTCTGCTTTTAATTCTTATCGTAAGCAGCATATACAAACATACAGGTTAGTAATACAAAGAAAGTTCTATCACATTCATAAAGTTATTTTATTGTTTGCAGAGTAATGCAAGAACGCCTCAGTGACGAGCCTGTAGCAGAAATTTTGAGCGATGCAACAAATATATCTCTAGGAGTATGGGTTTCTTTCGCTGAAATTTACAACGAATGTATTTACGATTTACTTATATTCAAACCCACAGCACAAAAACGAAAAAGGCTTGCTTTAGGATATTACAAAGGAGATGCTTACATAAAAGATCTAACATCTATTTACGTGAAATCAAGTTCACAAGCTTATCAAATCTTACAGTACGGTTTACACAAATTAAAATACGCCGCAACTTCTTTAAACGATCATTCTAGCAGATCACATTTTATTTTTACCCTTAAACTTGTTTTTTCGTCTAGTGCTCAAGAGGCTTATAGTGTAAACACATTTACCTTTTGCGATCTTGCAGGATCAGAGAGATTTAAGAAAACCCAAAACCTGGGAATTCGATTGAACGAATCGGCTAAGATCAACACTTCTTTTGCTGTCTTGGGGAGATGTATCGAATTAATCCGTAAGAGTAAAGGTTGTCCAAGCAGTATAGTTATTCCTTTTCGTGAATCTAAACTCACACAGATTTTACAAAAAGCGCTTTTAGGATATGAAACTATATCTATGATTATAAACATAAGTCCTGCAAAGGATATGTTTGATGAAACACAACATGTTCTTCATTTTTCTGCGATTGCCAAAGATGCCAAGATTGATCAACAGCCAATAGCTACTACTACATTCTCTGATTATATAGAGAATGACAATTCTTTTTCTGCTATAATGCTGGAAGAAGAAGCATTACAGAATTCTAGAATAGACGAGCTTGAAACGCGTATTGCAGAATTAATCGAGAATATAGAACAGCAAAAGGTTCACAATAAAGAAGAACGCGAATACATCATGGCCACTTATAAAAAACATTTAGCTGCAGCTCACGAATATTGGGAAAACAGGTGTAGAAAATTAGAACAGATTGTTGACATGAACAGACTGGATCGAAAAAAGATTACTACTATAAATTTGGATAGTTCTTTGAGTTCGGATGAAGAAAATAAGAACCAAGCATATTTTGATAAGAAGAATCCTAATATCTCAAGGAGTAGTCTTGCAGATCTTCAAGGGGAGCTTGTAGAATTAAAACGGCAACATCGTATGAAAGACGCTGAAATTGATCAGTTATTAATAGATAAGAGTGACCTTGAAAAAGCCATAAAAGATACGAAAGCAGCTCATGCAAATTTAGAAATGGAATGTAAAGCGGTAATCAAAAACTTACAAAATGAGGTGGACAACAGGCAGAATATTATTAATACCCTTTCTTTTACTTATGAAAATTATTCTATATGGGTCGATGATGAATATGAACAAATTCTAAAATGAACCGCAAGTACTTCGTCGTTGGCGCTTTAAAAAATTTAGATATTGCTCAAGATAGTTTTAAAATGTTATCGTGTTAATTTTTATTTAATTTTGATTACTTAATTACTATTAGTGTTTTTGTCTTGATTCTACATTATAATATAAAACATAATTGTTTTTCAGTAAACAGTTTCGATTAGAAAAGTTAATACATTTGAAAAAAAGAACAGAAGTTACTTTTCATTTTTAGACAGTGAGCTCAAGAGCAGCCGATACGGAGTCAGTGTGATGTCCGGTAGGACAAAAACCATAGTACTTCATCGGCCGAAGTCCTGTGCTATTTAGGGAAGCATAGATAGACCCGGCTGCAGTCTCTCTATTTCTTCTACTTTCTCAGCATCAGACCAAGCCTTTTATTCCACACAGTCAGGTACCTAAGCTTGAGGCTCCTTACGTCTAACCACTCCACCGCTACTAGAAGTTGCTCTCTCTCGTCCGTCATCACTCAAATCTCTACCTTCCAAAATTTCATTTCACATCACTTTATCCTTCACAATAACAATCTACTCAACAATGCATCACGCTCAATCCTTCTCGCCTCCCATCAACCGCACATACCACCATCTAAAAGTACTACCAAGTCGCCAACCGCGTCGCCGTCCAAGACAAGGTACTCAACGCTACCACCACTCCGACCATCATCAGTAACCGGAGAACATATTCATCACCAACTCTACATATCAAGAACCGCTGCAACTATCGACAAATCGCCATCGTCTTCATTATTACCCAACATCCGCATCCAGGCTCATTCACGAGCCTCTCCTTGCTCGACTTTGCCAAAAACTTAAAAAACGAATGAACTCAAACATGTTCATGCGTTATTTAACCCATCAACATCAACTACGATCAACTTCGAGCCACGTTCAGCCTCCAACTGCATTCCTACCATGGGCTTGGAAAGAAGCACAAGGACTTTTATGCTTCCTATGAGAGGCAAAAACTGATGATAAGCTAAAAGCTTGAAGGTTTTTTCTTGAGATTTTAGGGAAGATGAAAGTAAACATGAGATTGGGGGTTGTCAAACCAGTGGGAACTATTGTTTCAGTATTTACTTACTCCACGGAGAACCTTAGTGAGAAGTGTTTAAAGGGTCATTTGACACAGTTAATAGCTAACAATCACAAAACAATAGAACCAGATCATCTAAAACATTATATTCAATAATAACTTCTATTTTCCATGCATTAGCTATTACTTACTGAGGTTTTTTAAGAATCTACAAACAACTTTTTAGTGTTTAAACTTGTCTCCACTGATGTCCATAAAAGGACCAAAATGCCTGGGGTAATATAGAGAAAGGCTAAGAAAATAATTAATTTACACATAGGTAGGTACTAATAGGTACTAAGCAGTTGCTGACATTATGCCTCCCTTTCAAATGCGAACGAGCTACCGATATGGTAAGTAATCTTATATTTACCTTGAACTTCTGGCATGTTTAGATGAAACTAAAAATAAAAAAATAAAAAGAACCCATACATTATATCCTTATGAATTGTGGTAGATTGAATGTGAATTAGACTTAAACCAACACTAATCTTACAGCAATAGCAGCAGCGCATGACAAAAGTTGTGAACAGTAGGATGTTACTTGAATTTCAAATGCGTTATTATCTTGTGGTTAATGTCAGTTAGGTAGCCGTGCGGCGCCTAATGGACTTGATGCCTCAAGTTGACTCTTATGGAAAATGGCTACCTTCAGAGATTACGTTGGATGTTAAGAGGTCTCTGCTGAAGCATATAATAAACGATGGAAAGAAATTTTATTGGGTATACATTCTGAGGTTTCTTCATTATCGTTTTCTTTCCGCAAAAAAGACGTGGGGCACCAATTTTGTGGGTCAACGATACCCCTTATAGGCAACGTATCAATAAACACTAAAGCCAGGAAATACGTCAAGTTCAACGGCCGTCCGTCGGACTCGTTATGTACATCTAATCACGGGCATTTAATAACACCTAAACTAAATCTATAAGTTCTTAAACTAAAAGAGCTCCGAATGATCTATCCGTCTTTCCAGAATAATAATATACCTCAGATGTGCGTTTTAAACTATTTGCTTAAATTCGTCAGTCCAACAGTACGGGCAGTGAACTCTAACTGAATGTAAAATTTGAAATATAACGCAAAAACAAGGTTTGTTTATTGGTCTTAACAATACAATGTAGGCCAACTTTTAACGTTCAAAGACATTATCCGAACATGGTTTACACTCTATTAATCCATGTTTGATTCTTTTGCACTTAACAAAAGATTAAAACGATACGCGCACAAATTATGTTACAACAAACGCTGGCTAAGCGTAGCGTTTACAAGTTATCAAATCCCTGTTGCAAAACCGCTGATTATTATTCTAGAAACAAACAAAATTATGCTTCCACTAAACAATTAGCATTGAATAATGATACCGATCATTCGATGGTAGTCAAATTATTTAAACACGAGAAATACCATCTTTATAAGGTGCACTTAATACATGAATTAAATGAAGATGATTCAGACCGTCGCACAGTGGACAAAAGTCAAAGAAGTAAGTTGAATGCGTGATGGTTAGTGTATAACGGTAATTTGGGTCCCTGATTACAAATCCGTCATCAGAATTGAAGAATTCAAAATAGCCAAACAAATATAGCGGACATGACAATAAAAAAAATAACAAATTTTTTACATAATTGAGTGTACATGATATTTTTAGATACTCGCTTTCAAATTGTAAGTGTAGAGTAAAAAACATAAAATAGCGGAACAAATATGGCGCACTCAACACTCACATTTCTTGCGAGTTTCTAAACCGCGAACAACAGTCGCAGTCGTGCTATTTGACAAAGTTTCATTACAGATAAAACAAATGTTGTCCGCCATTACAATGAATTACAAAATATTTCGAGATGAATAAAACGTCCGAACTCTACAAAATGTAGCGTTAAACTGAATCTAAAACGTACAATATGCGTCATCCAATATTTTCGGTTATACAGTGACCCATGAGCCTACATTGGAATGTTAGACAACTGCTACTCAAGGCTCTTACTATTATTATTATGAAGAAGGGTCTTTTCCAAGGACAATTCATACAGAAATTATGCAGGTATATATGCATGAACGATGTTTCTATGTATAAATAGGTCTTACTATCTGTATATTATACGTATAGTGAAGTATGCGTTTTGCTGCAAAACTTCTCAGCTCTATATCTCAAAAACTATTGGTTCTACGTAAATTTTGTATAGGACCTTTTCTGTGTAGATTTAGCTCATAAACAAATTTCATAACGACCAAAATTAACGTAAAACTAATAGTCTACGAGATATCTGAGAAAAACTGATTTTCGTGACCTTTGACCTTCTGTAACTTCTGTAGCCGTCCAGTTGGCTTTATGGACTTTTGAGAGATTGTTCTTGACGCCGCGATAAAGAGAATTCCGAAGGAGAATCTTCAGTCGAATCTTTTTAGAGGTTTGGCCTTTTTTTTGTCTAAAGTGACTGGGCTATCTAACCTAAAATTATCAAAAATCTGAAATTTGGACGTCTAGTACTTTTCATTTGTGAACCCATTAATAAAGACCATAAAAATAAAAGAGATTAATTCGAGTTAAGATCATTACAATATGTATGGATGTTACATAGACACACGATAAGGCGATATTGCACTAAAAAAAAGTTTTGATTTACTATGACTTTTGAATAGGCAAGTAAAGGTAAATGAAACTTTGCATAATTTATAGATTTTTATGTGTACTTTTGGGTACCATAGACATTATTCCATAACTAAGCCTAACAAATTGATGCAAGACCTTAAAACATGTATGATGCAAAAAATAATGAATAATTATAACTTTATATTAGAATTACACAGTTACTATTCATAAAACTAAGTATATATGCACAATTACAGACTTACCAGAGCCTATCGATGCCATGACTGTTACAGATGGCAAACCAAAACATACTGGAAACGTTCAGAATAGATGCGTGTTTTTCGAGTCTTATATTTGATAACAGCGTTAAAGTATTTTATCGGTCGTTTTATTTTTGTCGATTGCAGCCCATATTTTGTAATAATGTACCTAGCAATAATATATACAACCATATTCATAAATAATTTGTAATTTTTTAATAATTATGTGTGCCATTTTGAATTTTACAATTTTAATCTTAAACTCTTAATCAGAGACCCGAATAACCTTTTTATGCACCAATCATCACCCATTTTACTTGTTTTTGACTTTTGTCCGCCTAGATATTCGGCTCAGACCACTGTGCGTCGGCGGTTACAGTTTTGTGAAGACTTGCTGTTACGCTGCGATAGGGATCCTAATTTCTAAATAACATTAGGATTTTGTTTGTTTCTTTTTTAATTTTAAATGTTATTTTTGTTGAGAACAAATGTTGATATTAAACTTAATAAGTGTTTTTCTCAAAAAAAAAAATTGTTATGTAAGATACCAAATTGTTTACACTAGTCTATCAAAACTTGTAAAGAAAAAACTGGGGTTGTAAGTTAAGAAAAATGATGATTTATTGCAGTAACTGTACGATTAAACCTGAACGAAATAACTAAAGCAGTCTTCGTGTAGTTTTTATTGTAGCTACTCATTTCAGCTCTTTCTACTGTAAGATTAAGTCATGTTGAAAAAACTAAAAAGATCGGTTTGAAGTTAGTAGTAGTCATTAAAAATCAATATGCATATACGTGAAAATAAAGTTTTTTCTGCTAAGAATTTCGAAAACAGAAGAAGGAAAACCCTTTAGTGCTCTTGACATCATTGCCTTTGAATGAGGACTAAGGTAATGCCGAAAGTTCTTTATTTGAAGGAATACAATAAATTGTACTATCTATTATTTGTGACATTGGTTACGGTTGGTATGATACAGACAATTGATGTTTTTTTACGAAAACAAACTCATTAAGTCATTAGGCACTTTTTAATGAAACAGTAAATACGTAATCTACAATATGTTGGAAGGTCAACAATTGCTACTTTGAAATTATCAAAAATGTATGTAAAGCAAGATTTGTCTATTCACAGGTTCATTATTTGTTAAGGATGCATTTGAAGTCGTTAAAGGCAGGTAAAACGATCAAATAAAAAAAGTATCGTAACGTGTCATTTTTTAACGCAAAATATTTAAACACAAAACATAGAAGGTGGCCGTTGCTGTGATACACACTAACTGTACATTTAATATCAATGTTTTCAAATAAAAAGCTGTTTTTGAAGAAGGTAGTTCTTGATTTTTCTTACAAACGTAAAAAAAGTTTTGTATCCAATTCGAGTAAAGTACCTTTTTTCACTCGGAGGATTTGCCACTCGCCTTCGGCTCGTGCGGCAAACTTTCCTTCTCGTAAAAAAAAGATACACTTTACTCACTTGCTGCATAAATAACTATTTTTGCTCAGTTACTAACATAGCTGTCTTTTACTTTTATGAAAAACTAATTAACTGGGAATTTTCTTTAATGTCAGAATTTGAACGTGAGTCTTCTTTTATGTTAAAAATTGTGACGACTTTAACATTTTTAAATATACAAATAAATGTCATGATTAGAATGAGTAATTTTTAAGAAAGGAAACGAAGAAAATCAAAGAAAAACACAAACTTTATTTCAATTTAATTTATATGTGAACATTGTAGCAGGCAAGTATAAAGTGAATTGCATAATATTTTAATTTTTTTACACTGCAGTTTTAACCTAATGAAATTAAATATTATCTAAAACATTACTTATCTCGTTTTTTCCACAATATTAAAATTTTGATATTGATTTTTCTTTTTCCCGTTTTATCGAAATATTTTTCATTATTTATTTTTAATTTGCAGTTCGGAAAATTTAGCACAGAGGTTAAAACGCGTAGTTGGTGAAATTTGTAATGGCAGAGGAGAAGGTCCAAATATAGACTAGGCTTTAAATTATGGGCTATTTATAAAAAATGGTCTGTGTAATGCTGCAAGCTATCGAATATCTGATAAAACCCTGTCTGGGAATGCAAGAAGTTGGAGGAGAATCAGTTCTGCCTGCGCGTTCGGGCTCAATGTTTATTTGCGTCTCAGTTTGACTCAACAGGTAATGTCAAAAGTTTTTGCAGGTTAGTTTATATTTATTCTTTCTTGTATTAATCCTTTGAATTTAGTGTTACTATGCTAGTAGTACTCTGCTGTCAGTACCAAAACTTTGTTTTAAGCCTTCTTTGGTTGTGTATTGATGAATAGAAAGACTCCAAAGTACATGCCAAAGCAGACAAACAGTGGAATGCAGAGGCCATGAAAAGAGCCATCGTTGCTATGAAGGAAAAAAATGGGATCGCAGAAGGCTGCAAAAGCGTTCAATGCACCTCGCACAACTCTTCAAACTTTAAACAAAGAACTCGCTCGGAAGAAACTAGGGAGAAAACCTTAATTGGATGAAGAACTGGAAACAGAGCTGGATAATTATTTGATCTTTGATCTGCGACTAATGGCTTATTAGCTAGCCGTTCGTAATGACATACAAGCACCTTTTAAAAATTTAGGAGCCGGGAGAGCGTGGGTGGACTTGTTTCTGAGCCGGTATAAAGAACGTGTATCCCTTAGAAAACCATGTAGAACATCTTTCGCCAGGGCTTTAGGCTTTAACAAGGAGAACGTGGCTCATTTTTTGGTTTGTTGGAATAAGAATGATAGTCGAAACTTTCGGCTAATAGGGTCTACAATGTAGGTGAAACTGGGCTGTCTATTGCTCAGAGTAAAATCCCTTACGTGATCGATAGGAAAGAAAAAGGTAAATCGCCGCTTTGACTTCAGCGGAGAGGGATGCAACGATAACCATAATCGCAAGCATGAGCGCCGCAGGACATTTCGTTCCTCCGCTAGTAATGTTTCCGAGAACAAACATGGCCCAGTCGGTAAAGCGCCCTTCTGGGTGGGATCAGACCAACCTTTTCATGCAATGCTTTATCCACTTCATTGAGTAAACCCGTCCGACTGAAGAGTTACCGGTGCTGCTCATTTTGGATAGACATTACAGCCATATGAGGAATAAAGATGTGATAGACATGGCAAGGGAGAACCATGTTACCATCATATCTTTTCCTTCCCCATTCCAAGCACAAGCTGCAACCTCTTGATAAAACTTTTTATGAGCACATTGAAGAGATGAGGCAATGGATCAGGCACAACAACTGTTTTGTCTAATTATGGGGTTATTAGGAAAAATCTGCCTCAAGGTACTCAGGCTGGAGAAATTGCTGTAAATGACTTCTTGAAAACAGGAATATTTCCGTTAAACAGTTTTTAGCCTCCTAAATGATGCAGAAAAGACTTGCAACTCGAGCCCCAGACTGGATTTGGCATCAAATCCAGCAGTCTCTACCCCTGCATCATCCGAGGCCTGTACCGCGGGAGCGGTCCTTCCGGAAACGTCCCAACAAGTCAGTCCCTTCTAACTTGCACCAGTTTCGTGTGTCAAGAAGAAAGCATCTAAGCGAGGTCGAAAAGCTGCAAATTTTTGCTTGATTACAAGATCCCTTACAAAGACCAGCTAGCTCAGTCTCTTAACAAATCTACGACCGATAAAATCAAGAGTGAGGAGAGCAGGAAAAGACTGAACTTCTGTGAAGAGAGTGAAAAAACACGCTGCAGAGAAATCCAAGGAAGCAAAAGGGCATAAACACCTCCAGAATCGTCTGACTCTGAAGAAGATGCAAAACTTGTCTTGGGAGACGATGATGACACCGACCTTGAAACCGATCACCTGGAGCTCCCCCCCCCCCAAAGATAAGGATACAGCCTGCTTATTTTGTGACGAGCTGTTTTCGCAGGATTCGAGAGGAGAATGGTGGGTAATGTGTTTTAGCTGCAAAATGTGACTTCCGTCTCTTCGCGTTTATTTGAGAAACTCGATTTGTCCAATTAAGTAATTAGCATTTTCTTTCAATACTTCTTTGAGAACGTACTAGCGAGACAAAAGTGATGGAAGCCACCAAAAGAAAGCATAAAAATGCGTAAAAAGTGCAGTTTGGAAATATGAAAAGATTAAGAAAGCAAGATGTAAGGGCGAAAACTAATGAAGAACAGATTACTGTAGTTGTACAATTTATCATGATATGAGGGGACAGCGCTATGATATTGGCGCAACTACGATTAGATACTAATCTAAGAGCTCCTTTCGTGCCTTGCAAAACACTCCAAAGGATCATTAGAAATTACAGCGTTTTTTTGAATGGTTCAAGAAATATATGTGTTTTTTCTGCATCATTGATTTCAAAAAAAATTTTAATGCCCTAATTGCTATTTATTCTGATGTTTCTAAAGATTATCTGCCAGAAGTATTACAAACTTCTTACGAAATTTGCACCGAAACTTTTTCCTTCTGAAGCTGCTATTAGGGCACTAAAGAGAAAACGTACGTTTGAATACGAAAGTACAGATGAAACTGTTAATTTTCCTGAAAGAAACTTTAAGATTACACAGCGAAAATACCAATAAAGAATTGGAGGGATTTGCATCATAAACTATCGGACCCAATCAAAGAATCATATGACAAAAATGCAATAGAACTGAGTGTGGAAGTGGAAAACATTAATTTTTGCTAAACACAAAAAGAATGCTTTGGAACTGTTGCAGTATTTGTTAGAATATTAATTATCATTGTTTCCAGACTTGACTTAGAAATTATAAAAATTATTTAATGTCCACGATAAGTCAGAGAAGGCTCTTTAACTTAGGTATTCTTCATATCAAAAATGAGATTTTACAACAAATGGATGTAAAAGATGTTATTAAAGAGTTTGCGGTCAAAAAATCTAGAAAAGTTATATTTGATGTGTAAATCGTAGTAATAGGTAAAAATAATGAATTGTAGGTGTACTAATTTCAGTTTTTGCTACTATTTTAGTTTTTGGTGCTTTTGAATAAGTACATTTTTATTTTTGACTTTGTAATACATTTTGTTTATAAGTAGTGTTAAGTTTATGCATTAAAAAATTTTTTTGGTAATCTTATTACATTTCTTATCTACTATGTAGGTAATAAGTATTAAATAATATTTAAGAAATAAATGAGCGGCAAGTGTAGTCTCGCACACGGACGGCTCATACCCTAGGAACAGTATTGGTAGTGTCTTTAAAAACGCAAAGTGGAACAGTTTAGAGGCTCGGCGTCATCTCCTCCATAGATAGCCACAAGGAATTTCTCACCAGCTGTTGTTATCGCTTCCTGGCTGGAATCTGGTTGCAAAGATATTTTCGCCAGCTCTATCAAGTAGGGACTTTTCTGGAAAACGCCGTACCATTTTATCTTCCCCTGCCAGAATAGGGCAGAGGTGGTGTCACAGCCACTTAAGGCGTGAAGAAATAGCGCGAATTCTTGTGGCTATTCAAGGTCTCAACAGGCAAATGAGGTGGTTGAAAAATGGATGCACCCAGACCCCACCTTTGTCGCTTTTCTGGAAGTACACGTTCTTAGAGGTGGAACCCAAGCCATTGAGTAAAACCAATAACTCTACATTTTCTCCAATCACTATGACATTTTCATAGGATGAACTCTTAGAGAGAACAGTCCTGACGATGTCTGCGTCAGCGTCTTCTGCAGACTGTTTGGTCTCAATCCCCTGTTTATTGAACTCAGTGCAGAGCATTTCAGTCAGACGGAGTTTGGTTTGGTCATTGGCAAGTACTTTTTCTTGGGGTACTTTAATTAGTATCGACTCCTCAAACTGTATTACACTGGTAGAGAGAGCAGCATAGCGACGCAAACATTCAGCTGCTTTGTGCTCCTGAAGGCTGCATGCTCTGGGTACCCGTCGAAAACCACTGTAACATTTCTCCCAAAATGGTTGGACACGTAGCTGACGTATCCTGCCACAATTGATCTGACTGAGTCATCGCAATGCCAGACAACCTTGTGGATCAAATAACCACCATCCACCACGACGAATGTTGTGTTTCCTGCGATGATTTTGCCAGACGCACGGGCATTGTCTTGCACTTAAATTAAAGCTAATTAAATTTCCTAAAAATTCTTGTCGATAGTTTTTTTGCCAATATTTAGCTCCAAACATGACCGTAACAAAAACTGTCACGTTTTGGAAATAATTGCCAATCTCTGAAAAGTTGTATCTCGGTAAGTAATAGATGTAAAGAGCCCATCCTACTCTTAGATTGTAGCAAATTTAATTTACTTTAAAAAAGATATTAATAACATGTTCGGTAGAACGCATAGTTTAGAAGATATGATCAAAAAACCAAACCAAGTGCTAAAATTTCACTGTTTTTTGGCCACTACGCAGGAAGCGTAGGTTTTGCGGAGTTGAAAATCTGGATTTATACTACCCGTAGGGGTCCTAACAACATATTAAAAAATCAGAACTACCCTAATTTTTGCGATGTTTGCCTTTTTTATGTCGATATTGACTGGCCTAAAGTGTTTATAAGTACATTATGAACAGATACTTGTTATTCTGATATTGATATTTATCATAATTTTGAAACATAAAATATTATGCACAAGTTTTACAGGAAAAGGGAAACTGCAAATAAATTTGTTTATAAATTATTGATTCTGAGCTAGTCGACATCCATCATGGAAGGGTACTCGACTAATCATACAACACTGAGATGCAACACCGTTCTTCCAGATTGTCCTAAATATACTTAAAGATGGGCATAAAGGTATGAGAGGTTTTATATGTAGAAAGTACCGTGAGAGCAACAAAAAACCAAGTCAAAGATACCCTTGGAATTTCAAAAGATGGTCTTAGAGCAATCCCTAAACCATCAATTCAAACATTCAAGTTTTAAATGACACAATCATTTTGACTGTTGAATATTCCCATTCACCATTTTCATTCTTGATGCCATTACAAAAATAAGATTCTAAATGAAGATTTGTTGTTAAATTCACAAAGTTTTATAAATTATTATAATTATGAATTATGTTAACTGTAATCACTTAAAAAATAACCTAAAAAAATTTAAATGTCACTTGTGTTATTTTAATAGCTTTTGTTTTACTTTTTTATTAATATGAAACTATCTAAGACAAGAAACTTAGAATCCATGGGTATCTTGGACTTGGGATTTTGTTGCTTTCACAGTATAATTATAGCATGAGAAAAGAAGAAGCGCATTCAGAGTTTCCAGGAAGTATCGGAGCTTACTATATTACATCTTGGCTATAATGAGCTTAAAAAGATAAACAGCAGAAGCATGAACTTCCAAATAAAAATTGTTTTGGATAAATTCCACGTAATTTAAAAATAATAACAGTCGACCTTCTGAAATGTTATATCATGT
>VTPC01090634.1:10485-138875 GCA_011009095.1 Ignelater luminosus | reverse complement strand
CATGTTAACAACGAATGAACAACAAAAAATATCAATTGTCACATTTTGTTTCTATGGCTACTAGATATGTTTTGTCAAAATAAAAAACAACCTATGTCTCTTATCTTAGCACTAGTAAGTTTTTATTCGTGCCCAGGTTTTGGCGTGTTCAACCTTATTAAAGAGTTTCCGGTCAAAAAATCTAGAAAGGTTATATTTGATGTGTAAATCGTAGTAATAGGTAAAAATAATGAATTGTATGTGTACTAATTTCAGTTTTTGCTACTGTTTTAGTTTTTGGTGCTTTTGAATAAGTACATTTTTATTTTTGACTTTGTAATACATTTTGTTTATAAGTGGTGTTAAGTTTATGCATTAAAAAATGTGATTGGTAGTCTTATTACATTTCTTATCTACTATGTAGGTAATAAGTAATAAATAATATTTGAGAAATAATTGAGCGGCAAGTGTAGTCTTGCACACGGACGGCTCATACCCTAGGAACAGTATTGGTAGTGTCTTTAAAAACGCAAAGTGGAACAGTTTAGAGGCTCGGCGTCATCTCCTCCATAGATAGCCACGAGAAATTTCTCACCAGCTGTGGTTATCGCTTCCTGGCTGGAATCTGGTTGCAAAGATATTTTCGCCAGCTCTATCAAGTGGGGGTTTTTCTGGAAAACGCCGCACCATTTTATCTTCCCCTGCCAGAATAGGGCAGAGGTGGTGTCACAGCCACTTAAGGCGTGAAGAAATAGCGCGAATCCTTGTGGGTATTCAAGGTCTCCACAGGCAAATGAGGTGGTTGAAAAATGGATGCACCCAGACCCCACCTCTGTCGCTTTTCTGGAAGTACACGTTCTTAGAGGTGGAACCCAAGCCATTGAGTAAAACCAATAACTCTACATCTTCTCCAATCACTGTGACATTTTCATAGGATGAACTCTTAGAGAGAACAGTCCTGACGATATCTGCATCAGCGTCTTCGGCAGACTGTTTGGTCTCAATCCCCTGTTTATTGAACTCAGTGCAGAGCATTTGAGTCAGACGGCGTTTGGTTTGGTCATTGGCAAGTACTTTTTCTTGGGGTACTTTAATTAGTGTCGACTCCTCAAACTGTATTACACTGGTAGAGAGAGCAGCATAGCGACGCAAACATTCAGATGCTTTGTGCTCCTGAAGGCTGCATGATCTGGGTACCCGTCGAAAACCACTGTAACATTTCTCCCAAAATGGTTGAACACGTAGCTGACGTATCCTGCCACAATTGCTCTGACTGAGTCATTGCAATGCCAGACAACCTTGTGGATCAAATAACCACCATCCACCACGACGAATGTTGTGTTTCCTGCGATGATTTTGCCAGACGCACGGGCATCGTCTTGCACTTAAATTAAAGCTAATTAAATTTCCTAAAAATTCTTGTCGATAGCTTTTTGCCAATATTTAGCTCCAAACATGACCGTAACAAAAACTGTCACGTTTTGGAAATAATTGCCAATCTCTGAAAAGTTGTATCTCGGTAAGTAATAGATGTAAAGAGCCCATCCTACTCTTAGATTGTAGCAAATTTAATTTACTTTAAACAAGATATGAATAACATTTTCGGTAGAACGCATAGTTTAGGAGATATGATCAAAAAACCAAATCAAGTGCGAAAATTTCACTGTTTTTTTGGCCACTACGCAGGAAGCGTAGGTTTTGCGGAGTTGAAAATCTGGATTTATACTACCCGTAGGGGTCTTAACAACATATTAAAAAAATCAGAACTACCCTAATTTTTGCGATGTTTGCCTTTTTTATGTCGATATTGAATGGTCTAAAGTGTTTATAAGTACATTATGAACAGATACTTGTTATTCTGATATTGATATTTATCATAATTTTGAAACATAAAATATTATGCACAAGTTTTACAGGAAAAGGAAAACTGCAAATAAATTTGTTTATGAATTATTGATTCTGAGCTAGTCGACATCCATCATGGAAGTGTACTTGACTAATGATGCAACACTGAGATGCAACACCGTTCTTCCAGATTGTCCTAAATATACTTAAAGATGGGCATAAAGGTATGAGAGGTTTTACATGTAGAAAGTACCGTGAGAGCAACAAAAAACCAAGTCAAAGATACCCTTGGAATTTTAAAAGATGGTCTTAGAGCAATCCGTAAACCATCAATTCAAACATTCAGGTTTTAAATGTCACAATCATTTTGACTGTTGAATGTTCCCATTCACCATTTTCATTCTTGATGCCATTACAAAAATAAGATTCTAAATGAAGATTTGTTGTTAAATTCACAAAGTTTTATAAATTATTATAATTATGAATTATGTTAACTGTAATCACTTAAAAAATAACCTAAAAAAATTTAAACGTCACTTGTGTTATTTTAATAGCTTTTGTTTTACTTTTTTATTAATATGAAACTATCAAAGACAAGAAACTTAGAATCCATGAGTATCTTGGACTTGGGATTTTGTTGCTTTCGCACTATAATTATAGCATGAGAAAAGAAGAAGCGCATTCAGAGTTTCCAGGAAGTATCGGAGCTTACTATATTACATCTTGGCTATAATGAGCTTAAAAAGATAAACAGCAGAAGCATGAACTTCCAAATAAAAATTGTTTTGGATAAATTCCTCATAATTTAAAAATAATAACAGTCGACCTTCTGAAATGTTATATCATGTATTTTGCTTCATCAGAAAATACTTAACATGATGAACCGTGACTAATGTCACTAATGTGGGTATATATTAATCAGAATACCTTACGCTCCTTTACTGTTGTGTCTACTTTTTCACCAAATCTTTATTCAAAGGCAATGGTGTGGTCTGAGGCACCAAAGGCAGTTTGTGTTTTCTTAGTTCTGGTTTCTACAATCTTCGCGGATGGTCAACTTGATCTTCATGTGTGTAACTAGAATGTACTTAACTCATTACATTTAACATTAAATTGAAACCTTTTTGTTCTTAGTTCTTTCAAAATGACTATCACCTTACTATTGAAAGATCTGAAACGTCGTACTATAACAAAATCTATATGAAAACTGCTTCACTTGTTTCGTTCAGATATAACCGCACAATTATTGCACAAAATTTTACTTTTCGATTCAACATTGATGTCGGTGCTAACCTTGAGGTAAGGTATTCTAAATAGAACAGTGTTGGCTAAATAATAAAACTTTAAAGGCTGTTGTTCAAGCTTACAGATTTGCAAGTAATGAATATCGGTATTTCCCTTTACGCCTTGGAGACAGGATTTGTAGAGCGTTGGATGCAGATTCAGGTGGACTAAAACAAATGATAGGAAAATGCGGAAATATTTCCGACTGCATGTTTTTTAAAGTAATTCCGCATGCCAAGACGAAGAAAAATATTTATAAAAACTAATTCCTTTTAGGACAGAACCTATCATGTTTGCAATGCGGTACCTGACGAATCAAAACTTCCACCTCATATACCATCAGGAAGATATATGCTGGAAATAGAAGTGAGTTATGGATCTATCAAGTTGTTTGTCGCAAAAATCTATTTTGCGATAACTCGTCCAGAGGTTAAATAATATGGAAAAATTTGAAACAACTTAAAATAAAGTTCTGATAATTATTTACCTATAGTAAAAAGGCATGTGATTGAAGAATAGCCAATAAAATTTAATACTTATGTATATTCTTGGTATTAATTTTAAATAAATAGTACTTTAACTTGAATTTTTGAATTAATCTTTTACTTATTTTTATCAATTCTTCCATCTTTCTTTTGATTTCATTATGTTCATTAATTATTTACAAATCTGATTCTGACGTGAGTAATAAATTTAATATGTGTAAACCATGCTCGATTGGATTGAGATCGGGTGATTTAGCAAGCCAATCGATTACCATCTGTTACCATTCGAGCTTTATGGGCAACACTTTTGTTATGTCCAAACGTAAATCTTTGAAGACCAGGATGCATAGCTTCTATACTAGGTAGCAAAACGTCTTCTAAAATACCAACGTATTCTTCAGCTGTCATGCGGGGACTGGTTCGGATTAACTCTCCAGGTCCAACAGAGTGCATCCACCTTCACACATACTCATTGTGACTCGAACAATCTGCTGCTGAAGGTAGCGCGTGCTTTACACCCAGGACACTAGCGTATTTTTTTAAATAACATTTGGAATACTTTTATTTTTTATAGTGCAGATGGCGTTGTGGTGGTTCGTCGTCACATTGTTCAAGGGGCTCAAGTACAGTACAGACTGTAATATTAGCGCTCCGGAGTGTATGGATTATAGACCTTTTACCTGTGACGGTCCTTGTCTAGCATTTTGACGTCACAAAAATCTTGTTAGGGCCGTCTGACACGGTGTTAAGTTTGACGTCAAAATTGACTACAATTTCGTCATTGAAATCTGACATTGTTGCATACAGCACATTTAAAATCAAAACTGCATTTAGAAATTTGACAAGGGAATATTTAGAACATGTTTTAAAAATCGTGTTAATTCTGCGTGTAAAAAACATGTTCTAAATATTCCCTTGTCAAATTTTTAAATGTGCTGTATGCAACGATGTCAGATTTCAATAACGAAACTGTAGTCAATTTTGACGTCAAATTTAACACCGGTCAGACGGCCCTAAAATAGGACGGACATCAATTTGAAATTATAAGAAAAATAAAACCCTTTTGTACATATGCTTCTGATAACAAGTATGAATAGAGTCCTGTTTATCTAAATATGTTGTACTATTTGTACAAATTTAACCGACAAATAAGATAAATCTTTTAAAAGCATGTAATTACACGTAACGAACTTCACAGCAACTCATTATTTACAAAACGTGTATCATGCAGTATTTATAACTGATTTACAGCTAATTTAAAAGTTCGTTTTAGTAAAATTGAAAAGATATTTAAAAAATAGGCAATCATGTCCAATATTGAAGCAATTTTCAAACACTTTTAAACACTTTGAAGTGCTTGACATCTAAATTAAAAGAGAGCAAGTTTCATTGCATTTCTTATGGGAATTGGTTTCGCGGGCTTCTGTTATACCTAAGTACGCAGAAAGTAACTGCGCCTATCTTTTATCTCTGTTTGGGTAAAAGGTCTATTCTGACCATCGTTTTACACGTAAATAAAGTTAGCCCCCCCCCCATTTGCGCAAATGAATAAAAAATTAGTCCATAATCTAGGACTAATTTAAGACTAATTTGTACCCAAAAAATTAGAATTTGTACCCACGCCGTTTAGCCAGAATACGGATTTAAAAAGTGGGGGTGCTAGCTTGACTCAAGCCAGCACTCCCACTTTTACCAACTACGAAACATTTTGCGTGACTGCAAAGAACTAATTTAAGCCCAGTAGAATTATGTTTTTACTCAAAAAAATTGTATACTAGATAATTCTATTTGGACATTAAGGTTGTTGGGTATAGAAACACTCCTAGATGCACTTACGCGGGGTGTAGTGAGGGTGATAAGTTTCAAGTACATAACATAATAAACGCTTATGATTTTGATCCAGCAGTGTAGAGTAGATTTTATAAAAATACCCTTCATACTGATATAGTTGTATAATAATGTTGTAGTTTTCACAATATAATGCATATTTAAGTGCATCTTTGCAAAATTGTTATTCTTTATATCATATTCAAAACATCCTAAAATTTCTCTAGATTACGGTTTAATAAGAATCTGGGTTTCACGTCGTCTTTAGATAGCATAAATAATTAGGGTTTCTGAATTTACAAAAATTACTAGTCTCGACTCTAGGGAATAGCAGTTCCAGACTCGAACCTTTTCAAAAATTTAAATGTATAGGTAAAATGCATTTTAAAATCTGCGAAAAAGAGCCAACAAACTTCTACACTTTATAAAAGCGGTATTTCTGCATTTCTTTATCCTAAGACAAGAATATATATAGTTTGATGGGTGTATTTCCACAAATAGAGGTGCTACAGGTAAGACCCTATTCAATCAGACTGACATAGCCGAATATATGGAAGTTGTTGCGGTGATTCACTTCTTGATGTGAATGCCGAAGAAGTTATTAGAGCTAGTAGATAGAAACAGCGAAATTGCTATAGATTATTTACTTCTTGAAGTGAATGGTGAAAAAGTTGGTAAACTTAGTTAGGCAAATTCATCTGCCATAGATGAAAATATGGAAACTGTTCCATGTAACTCATTTGTTATAAACGAATTAACACATGATTCACCTTCCATGTAATTTTTTTAAATTGTAATCTATATTTAAAGTGTATTTTCAATGATTTAATTTGCATCTGCGAAGAAAACTAGAAAGCAATATAATAAGATTTCGTACAGCCATTGTATCTCTGCGGCCAAGTACTGGAAGCAGATTACAGATATTTCTTTTGATGAAAGAGTCCTATTACTTAAAAAAGTATTCTAAATATTCCACAACATGTTTTTGAAAACCATATCAATTTTGAGAACTATTTCCGTACGAAGAAGAATATAGACAAGAACTTGCAGCTAATAAAGAAATGCAAACTTGTGGTTTTTCGGACCTATATAATGGTCGCAATGAATAGAATTGTGGCTAATGCCGAAAGTTTATTTTACAAAATTTCAAATAACATGACCGAAACATACAACTCGGTGGTTGCAAAATTTACTGAAGGTAAAAGAGTAAACTTTGCGTTAAGAAATTCTTTTACCGTTCGATATGAAGCAGCAGCTATTGCATTTGGATGAATATTTTCTGATTTGAAAATGTAGCCATTAACAAACGTTAAAAAGGCAAAAAATAATGCAAGATAAACATCAAACAAGAATCAGTTGTAACGAAAATGCGACTAAACCACTCACCAGCCTACTTCCTGCATTAATTTTAAAAAATATCAATGCATAATAATTAACCAAAGTGTTTCTTTATGAAAACTGCCATCGTCTATAATTCCTTTACTATTGAGTTTTGGACATATATGTATTAGGTATTTTCGACTTGAAATTACCCAAGGACCACACCTTTAAGTTATGGCAGTCGAGTCGCGGGACACCCTGTATATTCAGATAAAATTATAAAACAAACTACAAAAATCATATCCAAAATCACACTTGCTATAGAAAATGTAAAAACCGGCAAACCAGCAAACGATTTAACATAATCCTGCGAACGGTACTTATCTGAGTCATCAAAGCTGAGAGGCGGGACTAAACACTTGCTTTGGTATACAGCTCAACCATTTTACACTGCTCCCGATTTAAAAAAAACTATTGGAAATTTACAAAAAGGTATTAATATTGCGGAAAAGGACAGATTTCACATCAATCAGAGTGAATTTAGTTTACACCAAGGAATTTTAATGCGTGGTCATAATGCCGTAATATCAAAACAGTTACGTACAAGAATTTTACACAAACTTCGTGAAGGACATTTCGATGTACTGAAAATGAAGGGTTTAGCTCGCGGTTTTTATTGGTGGCCTCGAATTGATAGAGAGATAGAAAATTTAGTAAAAACTAGTAAAAATTATAACATAGAAAGAAATAATCCAGCCAAAGTTGAAAAACATGTATGGGAACCATGTGCCCAACCGTTTGAACGGGCACATGCCGATTTTGGGGGACCTTTTATGGGGAAACATTTCTTTAACCTTGTAGATTCGTTTAAAAAATATCCGTTTGTTTAGATTATGAAGAATATTTTTGCAGAATTTGGGTTACCAAAGTTATTTGTAACGGATAACGGCCCAACTTTTACATCTTAAAGCGATTTTTAAATCAGAATGGTACTATTCTGAAATTAATTGCCCCATACCATCCAGCTACAAACGGACAAGCTGAACGCTTTGTTGAAACGTTAAAGAAATCACTATTAAAAGTGCAATGTAATAATTCAGATCTGGACCAAAATGTACAAAAACTATTATTACAATACAGAACTATGCTCCACACGGCAACAAATGAATCACCATCAGTGTTGATGTTTGTTAGGAAAATTAGAACACTATTAGACTTCATTTTCACTAAACAGAAACACACTTACAATTTTAATCAAGCTTTACAATGTCATGAATTGCAAGAGGGTGAAAGCGTCCAAGTCAGGAATTATTTAGGAAAGATAAAATGGGTTTTTGAAAAAGTTTTGGAAAGGTTAGGAAAATTACATTACAGGGTTATTCTAGATGATGACAGAGTTTGGAAGAGACATGTAGATCAAATTCTTAAGTGTTCGATATCTTCAAAAGATGATAACGGGAAACTAGATTACTACTCAGATCTCGTTGCAAATGTACCAGAACCACGGACTGATCTGCATGAGGCACCGCCATCAAATGAGGACGATGTACAAATTGTTCCTCCTATTGTTAATGATGTTATTGTAAATGAACAAATCAGACCTCAAAGAAATAATAGGTTACCTGTTTGTTTCAAAGATTATGAAATGCAATCCACTTCAAAATAAGTACCTAAAATTTCTTTGCTGGGTTATATATTTTTTTTATTTTATGTTCAAAGTATTCTTAAGAGAGAGAGAGGTGTTATTATATTCAAATTGAACAACAGCATTTCAGTTGTAAATGGTGGTAATAAAATGGTAGTTGTAGGATGAGAGCACGTTTTCATTCTGTATTTAATAAACGTATATAAAATATACAAGTGGATCTTTTCTTGTACATAAACAGACTAAAAACCCCGACGAATACAACAATTAGTTGTTACGCTACTGGTGTGCTCTATAAAGTAAATTAAATAAAATAAAGACAGAGGCATACCATATTAACTTAAATATTCTTCGAACATAAGACTTATGTATTAAAGAAGATTCAGCGATCATGCTTTCGAACAAGAGGCATCACACTACTACAAGAACGGGGCCCCTAACTTTACGTCGAGACTGCGACAGCGAATTCATGAGTGTTATGCGGTGGACAACAACGCGAATTCCACTGTTTATATAATATCATTAATTAAAGTATTTTTATGGTGTTTAGTTATTATTATCCTTCTTTGTGGAAACGAACGACACTATATAGAAATTAAGTTATAAATGTACATTTCCTATTATTTTATTTAGTTATAAGTTTTCGTTTCACTGATATTTTGATAAATAAAATAATTGATTTGTTCCACTAACTTTTTTGTTTTTGTATTCGAACTTGCAACAAACCCCTAGAAAATAAATACAACACATTCTACAGCAGACCTGCATACCTCCATCAAGTCTTAATAATTTATCGAAACTGAAATATTCCCTTCTTATTTATTTATAGGAATGAATTTTGTAACCTAACTCCTCAAGCAAAAAGTTATCATTTAGTACCTTAGAAAAAGGAAGTTTCAAGTTTTCTTTTTTTCCTAAAATGGGTTACATAAATAGAATTAACTTTATTTGCATTGGAACAACATCCATTAAAGTAAAGAAACTCAAGTCTCCATTGACGCAAAAAATACTCAAATTGAGATTTTTGTTGATACCAAGTCGCACTTGTATATGTGATGATTGAAACTATTTGGGCATTTTTTTCTGATTTGATATTAATGAACTTGGATCCCTACGCTTTTTATAGAACGGAGATTTTTTTTAACCACCATGACTTGTGACACTAGCTCTTTGTCAGCATTAAATGGATGTACTACACATCGAACTAAATTATTGTTGAAGACTTTGGTACTAAACTTTACTCAAAAGGTCACCAAAAAATCTCTGTAAGCTTTTCTTTTAGCTAATTGACTCCAAGAAGATGCTAAACCTTTTAATTCAGCTAAACATTTTACTAGGGCTGTAATGTGATTTCTCAAAAAGGTATTATACCGAGTGGTTACTTACAGTTACATTTGTATACCTTATTTTGCTATAATAACTAAGAAATATAATGAGAATGAGCAAGCAGACTTACCCCTTTAAAAACCATACTGTTCTAACACAGCAAAACACTTAAATTTATTAGACACACACGCTGATTTTATTTATTGTCCAAAGCACGCGGTTTCTGAACAATATTATTGTTAAAATTACACACTACACAAACTCGATTAATAAATTTATATTCGAACGTCCGTATCAACACCATTTCGCGATTAGACTGAACATAGTACCTATTATTTGTATAAAATTGAAAATCTTCCACTTGCAAATTCCTGTTTGCGTTTAGTAAACTTTATCTTTACATAATTTGATTTTTATCTATAAAACGTGTTTGTATATTTTTCGTGCTTGTCTTGCTTTATTTATTATTTATTTTACAGAAATTCCACTTTTTTGGTAACCATATGGCCTGATAGTACTGCGTTATATTTTTCTTTCTTATTTTGTATTTACAGTGTGGTCTAATAAATCATAACGCAGTGAAAAAATAAATTCTGAATAAAAGTTAACGAAGTACGGACGTTGGGTTTATTTTATTACCAAATTTAATTACATGTAAAATACTATTATGAAATTTATTATTAACGTTTTTAAAATGATGTCGTATGTACATCTTGTTTGGATTGGAAGATACCAAATTTTATAACAGCTAAAGAGGCTCCCAAGAAATTTTTATCACGTTAGAATCTTAAAAGGCTTTTGAATTAAGAGTCTCTTCTTTATTTTGATGTTACAAGCATATCTGTAAAATTAGTAGACTTGAAAATCCTATGATGAATGAGGTTTTAAAAGATCAAGTTTTCACAATTGAAATATCAATAATAATCAGCGAAATAATAATAACTAGTACACACAAAAGAATTTTAATATCATTAATTGCAGACAGTATGTAACCACACCTAGGCATTGTTTTCAAAACAGATTCGATTTTCTACAGGTTGATAACATTTAAGTTTTTCTCTACCTTAAAATGATTTGCATTTTCTTTATATAAAAAAACTGAATATATATACGGAACTGTCTTGTTGCTAAATGGCAAAGGAGAGTTAAAACTCCACTGTTGTAGGTTAAAGTGAAAATTGAGATTTAAGCAGGAAAAATTCTGCACTGTCACGACAGAACAACATGTGTGAAGCTTGTATTGCAAAATATTGCATAAAGGTGTCTAAATCAGCCTGAAGGGTTCGTAGTGTAAGATCACCCACAAGTCGCTTGTTAGTGTATAATTACACTGGGACTCCCGCAGTGTGTTAGGCGCTAGTGCATTACATCTGGTCGTTGCTGAAGACCTATAATTAAATACGTCAACGCTGCTTACACGACATAAGATCTATTACATGTGATCTAGAGATCATAGTTTTGATATTAATTAGATGTATGCATACAAGCTCGTGTCTCCTAACTGAAATACTGATGGGAGTAACGCGTTTGTCTTTGTTACGTGCTGGTAAAATCTATAGTAAACTAACAAAGTATATAAAATCAAGTAACAATATTACCACCCTTCAAGATAATTTTTTGTGATTTTACAAAACCTTGCAAATCATAAACAATCTCACGTCCCATAGAAAACTTTAATAAACATAAAGCTGGCGTTTTCAGATTTATTGTTTTCATTAAAATTCTTTCTTTCTTTAGAGTTGCGCTATAAAATCATTTGGACGCCTCCACAGAAAACTTTATTTTAGTATATATTTATAAATAACTTTGGTTAAAATGACTTTTTTATTGTAACTAAACGTTCCAAAAATAAATCTTTTTCGTAAGCAACGAAAGTTGTAAATTTCTAAAACTAATAACTATATGAGAAAACCAAACAGAAAAATCTAATAGTAACTTAGGTAGCTACTTTTAACAACAATGCAAATATTTAGAATAAGAAGTTAATCTCAACTCACAACTTTACAACCTATTAGTAGTGAGTCATTCAAGCAAAACAAGCAGTTTAATCAATCAATCTCAAATCCTCATCACTGTGTAATCAGACTGTCGCTGTTTGTTTCCTGTATAAAATAAGTTACTTTTTTCAATTATAATAGATGGCGTAGTTAGTTTCCCTATTTTTACCCAGGAGGATATAGAATTGTATTTTGTTCAAGTTGGCCGTTTCTTTTCAATTAAACAAATGACAAAAATTAGAAAATTGATATTTTATCATTAAATATACCTAATTGAACAAACCAAAGATTAAGCCTTTTACAAGTTTAATTGCTAAGCTTAAACTATTATACATTCTACATCATATTTATCAAGTGAATTGAAATTTTCTGGATCGTGTGTAGAGCTCATGCAAGAGATTGTTGTGTTCAATAGCTTTAAATAATGATTTCATTAAAGAATTGTTTATTTCCAAACTTCCAAAAGATATACGGCATTTTTCAATTCAATTAATATATAAAAACTTTTTACATACCAATGAGGTTGGCGTATTGGAAAATGCCTAAAGTACTTGTCTGATGGGTTCCTTAGTGAACTACAGTAGTATTGGGGTGATGAAACTCTTTACGTACAAGGATCCAGAGACCTAGATCTAGGTAAGAATCGCTTTGAGGACCAGTCCACCAGCCCAAGCTATCGTGTCGTAGCTAAAAGCCTACCCTGGGATAAATGACGCCAGTTAATGTTCTCCTTTCGGGAAGGCTTGACTGTTAGACCATGCAATCAGTTGCTGTCAGTGGACATGTCTTGGTCTAACATCCCCAACCAAGAGAAGAAAATCTCATGAAGAAAACCTAAATCTCAAGAGGGGCGAACCAGCCTGAAGATGATCAGTTGCTACTGATTCTAGTTTGGCAAACCAGGCGCAACCCCGAAGTAATTTAATCGCTTTACGTCCAGTATGGAGGCATGCTGACGGCATGAATTTTTATTTCCCTCTTACTCGTGGGATTCAACATGAATGAGACCAATATTAAAAATATTTTCTTTTAGAATTGTAATCAGAGCTAAGTCCAACGAAAATGGAAGACGAACCGGCAATTCTGTTGGGCAAATCTCACCTTCCAGCGTAGTTGAGATTATTAGGGCAAATTCAGAAGGAACTGGCAAGCCTTAGAAAAATTCCAGATTTTCAGGTTTAGGCATCAAAACCAAATTGAGATAAAATTGTCTGGAACTCAAAGAAGGTGACTGGTAATTGAGACAGAAAGGAGAGGAAACTATTAGGCCAATAAAAATCTAAACCAACAAAAAAAGGATGTATACTGAGGGAAGTACTCCATCGCTAGCTGTAGCATGACCTTCTTAAAAGACAAACGAGGAGGAAAGTAAGACAAGCCTGCATGTCTCATCTGGGCAGCCTTACACCCACATTTCTTCAACCATTATGATAGCAATTAACCATCCATCTTACCTTGAGGACACATTTATTCCAAAAGAAGCCAAACAGGCTGCGTAATCTTTAATAAAGAAGATATTAAAATGTTAACCTGAAAAAGGGCTACAGTTTACAAACTGTTACTCGCATGTAGGTGTCTTATTTACCTCCTGTGCCAATGAGGAAACAGTAAAACGGTTTTTCAAAAAAAGTCTCACGATTAAAATCTAAAGATCTTTTGATCTTCTGGAAGAAACGTAGCTGGCCAATATCCTTCCTTTAACGAAGACGCAAAATTGACAAGTGGAGAATAATATTCAATCGCAATGAAAACTAAGGCGTTCAATCAATCAACCAGTCTATGAAGTTATTGAGCAAGGCGGGATTTAAAGTCTACCTTGTTCTAACCCAAATAACCTTTAGGGTATCCAAAAAAAATATGAACATTTATAATATCAGGAGGCATCGATATGGCAATGATCTAAGAACCCTGGACATTTAAGGACAAGGTTCTTGGCTTAGGAACTATCAAAAGTAAGCTAATATACAAATCTAATCTTAAAAATGTCAAATCCTGCATAATTGTCAAGAATAAATTATCATTTTAGAACTGCAGAATTTCTGTTGTGGGGATATGGTAGCAATAAAATTGAAAACTAAAATGAAAGGGACATGGAGGGAAATCTGTGTATCTTTCATATAACTCACCTAGTCCTTCCTTATCTAGACTCAAGAAACACTGCAGGTTATCAAGCCTGCAGTTTATAGCAGGGCTTGACAGTAATGCCCACCACGCAGCCTGGAGAAGCAATACATCAACAGAGTGAGTATCTTTTAGACTTCATTACTTCTAAAAATCTTGAAATATTGAGTAAGGACGACAAACCTATTTTGTCACACGTAATCGTAAAGAAATAATTCAGAAACCGTTACTTTCGGATTACGGATACATCTGCATGGACATTAATGGCATTGATAGGCCAACTGTGGAATATCGAAACGCGAAACGTACAGATTAGGGGAAATACAGCAGAACCTCCAAGTAAATTTACATAATGTAAAGAATGTAGTTAAAAACGGTGTAGATATACAGCTAATTTCAATGCACGTACAAGAAGCTATTATAAACTTGTCTCATAATAACTGTTCAATTACAAAACGAATCTGTAGCAAGGGCACCAGCTGGTGGACTAGAAAAACTGACAACATTCAGAAAAGACACACGTGAGTTACTTAACAAGGCGAAAAAAACAGAAAAGTAGAAATAATATCTCCATACATTTACAGAATTTATAATAAACAAATACGTAAGGCCAAGAGGGACTTTTGGAAAAAATTCTGGAAAGAAGTTGAAAAGTGTATTCCACTCTCACCAACATGCATATCATTCAGAAAGATCGTGTGCAACTGCCCTTCACCAACTAGTAAAAAGAGTTGAAAATGCGATTACCAATTAAGAAATCGCACTGACCGTCTTTCTTTGACCATATCTCCTACGAGTAGATGATGCAGTAAAGAATCTTAGAGTAGAGGAAACGCTCTGCAAGTAGATCAAAAAGATGCTAGACGATAGATATATACGATCAAGTCTATCTGGAGAAACAGTGGGGTGAAAGCTGCCAAGGGATGTGCATAGGCGGGAATTTTGTCACCTGTGCTGTGAAACTTAATGGTAAACGAATTCCTAGTGAAACTAAACAAGCTAAGATACTACCCCCAAGGATATCGCTAATTTATACTATACGCTCTTTTCCTAAAACAACAATCCAAATAAAGGTCCCTTTTAGCGTTGCTTTCAACTTCTATTTCCTCTAATAAACAAACTCCTAGAAATGACATACAATCATATCCAGATGCTTTTACCACAAGAAATGCGGACATAATGCTAGAAAGTGTTCAAGGGATTCTTGCTTTTTAAAAAAAAACTTTTTAAAACTGACTTGGGTGCCTTGGCACAGTGGACATGAAGACAACGAAGCAGCCAGATTTCGATCAGAAAACTTATTTTTTGAGATAGAACTAGCTGTAGGAATACCAAAGCGTTTTCTAAGAGAAGCTATAAACATACAGATTAACGCACAATAAAGTCAGATCTGAGCTGAATATTTCAGAGGCAGGCACAAAAAGCTATTTATAGAAGAACCATCGACGAAAAGAGCTAAGGAGCTTCGGGTAATGAACAAAACTCAGTTGAAGAGCTCAGTAGGGTTAGGGAAAGTGCTATAGTTATTGGCCGTTGTTTTGTTATTGGTCACCCAAGATGTAATTTAAAATATTACGCAGTCTCGTTCTTATTCGGTAGTTTTGGATTTAATTTCACATTCTGGCAACAATGTTACTGTTGCAAGTGAAACATCATGTCGTCATTTTGGTAACTGTCCCTATATATATCTTTGCTATGTGTTATTGCATTCTTTGTTATTCTCTGCAATTCCGAACAAGCAAACGATTTAGAAACAAAACTACTCATGGATTTGAACTTATTTTAACAAGTTCTGAAGAACATTATTGGAAGACTGGATTTGGCGTCTCACAGAAAAGAATTTCCACTTAGGATTAAAGATGTGCAATCGTCAAAATTCCTTCAAGGAAAACCGCCCTGGAAGAAGGTGGTGTGCAGCATTTTTAAGACGTCATCGTCATTCTACCATAACTAAAAAAACAGCTAAAGGAATTACCGTAACCAGTTCAGTTGTTTGTGAATCTGATATAAGAAAGTGGTTCGAGGGAATAAACAATTATCTTAAAGAAAAACAATTAAGTGATATATAAGAAGAGCTTACCCGAATTTACAATGGGGATGAGACCTGTTTTTATCTTTGCCCTAATAATAAAAAGGTTCTTGTGCCATAAAAAATGAAAAATGTTTACGGGGTGAAATATTATCCAAAAACTAACAAGATCGTTATGTTTACATTTTCTGTGGCAGGGGATATTACACTTCCAATGATCAAATGTCCCTGCAAGAGATTGCTATCAGATATTCTAAATTCGGTTCCTGACGACTAAAGGGTAGGATGTAGTGGATGGAAGAATGAAAAATCATCTATTTGACGAGTATCTTGGAAATATGCTATACCGGCACCAGAAGAAAAAAAGGAGTAATACTCCCCATTGTTTTATTTGTTGATGGACATTGTACGCATCTGACTTTCGAGATAAGTCAGCTGTGTACCAATTTAGAAATAGTTTTGATAGCATTGTACCCCCAATTTGATACATTTACTACAACCAGCAGACATAGTTGCTTTTAAACCGTTAAAGAATGGATGGTAAAGAGCAGTCCTAAAATTTCTCAGAGGCGATTCTAACGAAGTCGTAACTTAACAAGCCTTTGTACCAGTATCAAAAACAGTCGTCCACAATGATTTAAAGCTCGAGACGATAAAAAATAGATTTCGTGCTTGTAGCCTTTTTCCTTGGGATGCTTCGGCTATTTGTTATAGTAAATGTATCGAAAAAGACACACAAAAGCCAAATCAAAAAATCCAAGCTAAAAGCAGGGACTTTATCACTTTTACACAGTTCCAGATCATGTTGGGAAAGAAAAAATTATGGGATTAGATTAATTTAATATATATAATGAAGATTTTGTAACGCTGAATCAGCTCTACAAAGAATTTTTGAGAACTCAAGGCAAAGACGGGGAAATAACTAGGCCAAAGGTATTATTTACTAAATATGGCAAAGGCAGCAATAAATCTGAATTAGACTTGCAGATGTTAGTAATTTAAACATCGAAAATATTCCTAGCCTTACAGAAAAAGATGTAAACGACATAGTTTCTCATGGTATGATAAAAAATAATAATCAGAACTCATCAACTTTAAGCATTTTATATCTTGGCCGAGAACTCCAGAGGGCAAGGTAAAAAAGAAACTTAACAAATTACCTTTTGTATAAACTTCGACAGCAAGAGAGAACGGCGAGAAGAAAAGGTTAGAAGATAAACAAGAAGCCGAGTTGCTAAAGCAGCAACGTAAAATAGAAAGGTTAGAAAGAAATCAAGCAAAGAAAGATATCATTTTAAGCAAAAGGCTTAATAAGAGGAAACCACAACCCAAAAGACTGAAAATAAGAAAATTATAGTGAAAGATATTTGCATTAAAAATAAAGAAAACAGTGAGGGGCAACCATCAAAAGTTGCTAACAACGACCAGAAAGCGGAAGATGTACAGAAGAACAATAACGAAATATGTACTTTGAGATAATTGTTTGAAATGTGTAATGATGAGGACAGAAAGATACTAGAGGGTGCGACGAGAAACTTGATAATTCAAGAAAGACCAACTTTTTAAATCATGTTCTGATACAAAGAGGTTTTGTTACAGAACAGCCCTGTTAAGTTTCTAAAAGAAAACTGTACATAGAAAATAACAATAACCTGGAAAGCACCCATAGAAAGGTTAAAATATTGTTCGATATTTCAGCACCCGTTAATGCATTCGAAAATGAAAGAGTTTTTACAGGCATATGTTACACATGCCTCAATAATATAAAAAATATTACAGTGGTATTAAAGGCATATCTTGCATAAGAACTTACCAAAACAAGTGCGTTTTAAAAATTTACGAAATCAGGAACTCCCAAACATATTTCCTTGTTTAGCTTGTGAGAAAATATAATTAATTTCTACCAGTGAGTGATTTGTTAAACTTTTTTTATCTTATTGTTTCAGTTAGATATTTAATAAAAGTTTAAGTTTACTGATACCAGTGTTTACACTTTTTTATTTGTACAAGTTTTCTTTTATTTAATATTTAGGTAACTATGCAATAAAAACTAATGTATACCCGTCTGTCTTATTTCCAATCTTTGATTATTTCAAGCCGGTGGAAAGGGTTACAGATGTCAGATATTTTTTAAATTAAAATCTGTTGATTCCGACCAACCTACAATTTATCTTTAACTACTTAAAACTAGGTACATATCTACTATACTAAGATGTCTCTTAGGTTTTATATTATAGCACTCACTTCACAGTGCTTTTAAGCACAGGACTTTATTCTGCTTTTCACTCACTCATTTACTACACGAGCTCGAGAGATTTCGTCCTTTGTAATCTTCGATGAGGGTTGGTGTTGTCCAGGAGTTGCAGTATTTGGGAGTTCACATGGGAATAGAGTCATTCGTCATGCCTCGTTGCAATATTTTTGACTTCTTCACTAACAGTCGGTATTTTTAGGTCTCTATGTAGATGACCGTTTCGAAAGTACCATGGGGCATGTATGATGCTTCTAAGGACTTTGTTCTGAAAGACTTAGATTTTCTTGATGTTACACTGGCTTGCACATCTCCGTAGTTGAATCCCATAGGTCCAAATGGGTTTAAGAACTTGTTTGTAGAATAGTACTTTATTATGTATTGACAACTGGAATTTTCTTTCCATTAGCCAATGCATTTTTTTGAATTTTATTTCTAGTTCATTTCTTTTCTGCTTGACATGTTCCTTCCATCTCAGTTTGACGTCAAGGTTCATCCCAAGATATTTTGCAGTGTTGATGTACGGGATGTTGGTATGATTGATTTTTATCGGCATATGTTTGTGTTGTTTGTAGGCAAAGTCCACATGTACCGATTTGCTTTCGTTGATCTTAATTCTCCACTTCCTGATCCAATTTTCAATTCTGTTGCTCGCTTGTTGTATCTTTCTGGCTGTTTCTTCAGTGTCATTGCCAACAGCTGGTATTGTTGTATCATTAGCAATGTAGCTATTACTACTTCTGTTTGCGGGATATCGCTTGTGTATAGTAAGTAGAGCATTGGCCGTAGGACACTGCCTTGTGGTACTCCTGCTTGAATTTTCTTCGTACTAGTATAACCTCTTCATGTTTGACCCAAAACGTTAGTTTGTAATATAGAATTGTAGTATTTCTGTGAATTGCTTAGGCAATGTCTTCTTAAATTTGTTAACAAGTTCTTTGTGCCACACTTGATTAAATGCCTGAGCGATATCTAAGAAGATTGCTTTTCCTTGTAAACTTTCTCGATTATGTTGGTTATTCTATGTATTTGGTCGATCGTCGAGTGCTTATTTCTGAATCCGAATTGGTGTGAGGGTATTAAGTTCTTGCTTTCAATGATTGGTTTTAATATTTTCAGAAGCAACTTCTCGAATAGTTTAGATATTACCGGCAATAGAAATATTGGTGATAGGATGAGACTTTGTTGGGTGGTTTTCCTGGTTTTGGAATCATTATCACATATGCTTTAGCCGAAATGACGCATTAACCAAGTGGGTGAGTTTCACAATTCCTTTTCTTGGTACAATTTTTAATTATTTCTCCTGTTATGAGATGGAATCCGGGAACTTTTTTTGGGTTGATATTATTTTTTATTTCTTTAGCCACTTCACCAGGTGTAGCTAGTTTGATATTAGCTTTTTCGCTTGCTTCTTCTTCCAGTAGTTCGTGTTTAAGCTGATTTTCATGGATTGAAATATCTGTTCCAGATAGTTGGCAAACATTTCTGTTTTTTGCTGGTTGCTTTTAGCCCAGTTTCCATCTGTAATTTGCATTGGCGGATTATGCATGCCTGGTCTTTCCAGTTTTGTTGTAGCTTTCCGAAGGGAGGGTGTTGTGTCTCTTTTTTATCTGTTAGCTTACTCAGATAACTGTTAATAGAGTCATTTTTAATTTTAATTATTTCTCGTTTAAGTCTTCGTTCGATTTTATTTAATTTGTTTTTATTTTCAGGTGATCTTGTTTACTGTCACTTTTTCTTTAATTTCTGGTTTCTGCTACCATTTCTTTAATTCCTTTTGGATAGTTGTTTCCAACTGTGTTTTTCTTGACCTCAGGAGTATTATTCTAGGCAGTTTGTTGGATAACTACAATGAATTGTTCAGCTTTTATTTAACTGAATTCGATTACTTATTCCATCTTGGAATCCTTCCCAATCAGTTTTCATGTTGACAAGTGGCGGATTATATATTTTTTTGATTATGTTGTTGCTAAGTGTTAAAATTACTGATGAATGATCAGAGTCTAAGTCAAAGTCTTCCTCAACTTCTAAATAGTTAGTTGAAATCTTCTTTGTTGGTCTAAGATTTAATTTGCGTTAGTGGGCCAGTATTATGGCTTTCCAGTTGTTAAGTAGCTACAGCCAAGCTTAGCAGCTGCTTCGCGCAATCCTTTTCTTTTAGTAGTGGTCGGTCTGTTTCCTAATTTAGTTGTACGTTTAGATAAAATTTTTTTTCTGGGTATATCTGGGCGGAAGGTAGATTGCAGCTAGTGTAATCTTTTGTCTTTCAGTATTGATGTTTACTGCTGTCACTTGGTTTTCTTTTTGTTCTATATTCATTTCTTCGTAGTGTGAGATGTTATTTTTAATGATTATTGCACTGCCTCCTCTTGCTGTGTTCGATGGGTGGATAGTATGGTAAAAGTTATAACCTCTAAATTTAATGTAGGATTGTCTTGTTAGGTGGATCTCGGAAATGAGACATACATCTATTTTCTGTAGCTCCAGGAATGCTTGCAGGTTGGCTTGCTGCTGTACGATTCCGTTGGCATTCTAGGTAGTTATTCTAAGATCTTTGAATTTGAATTTTGCTGTTTGCAGCAGCTGCTCTGTTGCTATTTTCTAATTTTTGGAGTCTTTCACAGAACTGTTGAAGCATTTGTTCTTGTCGATCCAGTTTAGCTATTAATGTTAGCAACAACTGGTTTGTAGAATCTTCTGAGCTTTGTGGTGCTGTCGTTGTCTGTTGGTCAGAATTTATGGTAGCTTGCGCATATGATTTTGTGCTGTTGACTTTTTGGTGTGTTTTGGGTTGTTTGTTTTCAGGTACTTCTTTCTTGGAGTGTTTTGGCTATGATGCATCCTCGGTAGTTAGCCGGGTGCTCTTCATTACAGTTGACGCATTTTGGTTGTCTACGTCTTTCTTTTTTGCATTAATTAGTTGAGTGCTTGCTTGCACACTTGACACATCTTGGGTTTCTTTAGCAGAACCTCTGTGTATGCCCATGGAGTTGACATTGCTTACATTGGGGTATCAAATTTGTTTTCCTTAAGGTTTCGATTTCGAATTTCATTCTTTGTATGGTTTCGATCTTATATATAGCGTCTTTGTTTGCCTCATTCCTGAAAGATAACATGAACAGAGAAGTGGTTCCTTCACAACTTCGTGTTTTTTTTTCCGTCTTTCAATCTTTTCCCTTTTTAGGATGTTAACTCCTTCTATACAGTCTAGTCCTTTTCTTTGCAGTTCTGCGACTATCTTCTCAGTTATTGTAGTAGGTGGTATTCATATTGCCATGACTTTTATGTATCTAATTTGTTTAATTTCGTATGAGTGCCACTAGAGTTTTAACATCTCAAGACATTTTCTTGTGTTAGTAAAATCTTCACGAGATTCGGTATTAATTTTGATCTGATCATTATTCAGAGCCGTTGCTTTAAATAATATATTATTTTTCTGTAATGCATCATAGAGTATATTATAATCAGAGACATTACTTACTATAATCGGTGACGGTTTGGATAATTTCTTTCTTTGAATTTTGTGCGATGATTTTTTGCTGTTCGCCGGTTGCTTCGGGGAGATGCTAAGCGATTCCCTTGCTTTTCTTTTCTTGTTTTTATTTTTCTTTTTCGTAGCTGTTATCCATTCTACTTCTTTTGCTAATTCTTCTTCATCAGTTTCGTAAATCACCAAAACAGATGATTTATTTTCGTTGTCGTTGTTTTGGTCGCACTTTTGAGCTGTTTGTATACACCAACTGCAGTTTGCATTTTTTTATCGTAAGTTCAAGATTCTCTCCCGCTGTCTTTTCACAGATCTAAGCAGTTATTGTTCATTTGACTTTTCGCCTGATTTTCTTGGAATAAGGTTTTTTATACGGGTTCATCGTCCCCGTTTTCACTTACTTTGCAATAACAATTTACACATTTTAAAAATTACAAGTATATTTAAATGCTGTCAGATAACATTAATAACTTTCAAAGGGAGCTCAGATAAAAATTAGAAAAGAGTTTACTTAAACTTAAGTGCATACCTATTTACTACCACATTTTACCTAGTGTGGTTCACAAGTTCCATTTTGGCTATTTTTTGCCTGACTTCACCAAAAATTATGATTGAGGTGTCATTCGATTCGGAATGGCATTTAGAAACTTTTCGAACATTTGGAAGTCCCGCGCAAAAAAAGTGCAAAAGTTATAAACAAATTCGTAAAAAAAGGGGGTTTCGTTTTTTGCAAATATCTCGGAGAATATTGTAAATATCCGAAATCAAAAAAAAAAGATCCTTTAAGTGCAGGAAATGTTCGAAAAGCTTCTAAATGCCATTCCGAATTGAATGACACCTCGATCATAATTTTTGGTGAAGTCAGGCAAAAAATAGCCAAAATGGAACTTGTAAACCACACTAACCTTAGTATTTGGAATGGCCTAATAACTATAATTTTGCTCAAGTTTATTTTTTCAAATTTTTAAGACAATTAGAGCTAAGTTAGACTTTAATTGAACCTAGTAAATGAAAATTAGAAATTTCCTGTATTATACAGCGATAAATTTAAATTGTTATGGTTATTAAACTACTAACAGCAAATCTTATGAAAAAACAATATTCTAGAATAGCCAATAACTATAGCACTAACCCCACTCACAGGCCATCTCCTTGTGAGAAATAATCTTTGTTTAATGGTGATCTGGCTGCAGATTGAATCAGTTAAACGTATACTTATTTGTAATATTTAACGTTTCTTTAAGGAAATCTCCATTGTATTTAAAAGATCTTTTAAGCTGACGGTTCATCGTATCAAAAATGTAATGTAAATGTAATTTCTAATGGGGCCTAAAGCACTTGCACTGCCTATTAAGATTTATTTTATTGAAAGAGTAGAAAACTAGATGTTAAATTTAAATGGTGATCCAGTCTCAAATTTCCCACAAGGCATCGTCAGGTATTTACGCAACTAAGGAATAAAACAAAAGTAAAACAAAACTCTTTGTTAACAAGTTATATACCTACTTTTAAGTCTTGATATAAGTTTAAATAGTTTTTATATTTTGTTTTTATTGGAACTATTACACATGAATTAATATTATAATATTAGCAAACGGGAACAAATAATATAATTTTATTTCTACTGGTACCGAATAATTTCAAACGACAGCATTAGTTTAACGCTCAATATGCAAAATATTTGTAGTCAATACTTACACCACAAATAAATAATACAGCATAACGCTATCAGTCATTGTCTGTCCCGGAGTGAGGTTATATCACTTCCTACATACCTTTATCTATACAACCAATGTTAAATGATAAATACGACATGTTCTTTTATCGATAGGAAGTTATTGAATTATGCTTATACTTTACAAAGCGAAGGGTAATGATTTCATTTTATAATTTTAATAAGTACTGCAGTAGTAGGATAACAAAGAGACTATTTTTATACTTTTATTATTATCTGTTTTACATACATTTTAAATGTCACGGTTGAATGCCAACTGTTTTAGACAATAAATAATGATACTTGAAAATATACACTCTAGGTACAAATAACTAATGTAAATAGTAGTTGATACTGCAGCTTTTATTAAAGTTGTATATGCATGTAGGTACCTCCATAAAATTAATGAGGCAAAACTAGTAAAAAACATTATACGACTAAGAAAACTGAGAAAGTTTCCCTGTCTATATTGATTGGTGATTATACAACTTCTCGTGACTTTCTTCCTATTAGGATTTTTTCAAATTTATTTATCCGTGGGTTTTGACGTTCTTCCTTTTTCTCTTCACTCGAAGGTGTATACTATTTATGATTAATTAAGTTTCAGCTAACATATTTCACACGGGCTATTAAGTTTATTTGTAATATACCTGAAATAAAAATATCAAAAGAAGAAGAAACCAGACTCGAAAAATATAAACTCGTTTCGCACCTTATAATGAGTAATTCTGCAATCAAATGCATTAGCGATTAATCTTGAGAATACAAATTCGCACGTTTAAATCAATACGAATGACTGGTACAATCCCACTTGGTAATGCAATTCCCCTGCAATCAAAAGTCTTGTTTTTATTGGCGCGTATAGCAATCCTCTCTTAAAGGTTTTTCTGCTACTTATTAATGCTCAATTTTACCTAATGGCTACTCTGATTTACCGATAGGAAATTATGTCAACTTTATTTCTTTCTTTTGTTGTTTTTACTGTGTGTTGCGCTTTAATAATATTAAAATCAAGAAAAAGGAATATAAACTGATAGCACATTCTAAAGGTCCAATAAACTTATTTTGGACACGATCTCAAGAAACCTCTTCTTGATATGCACCTCATTAACAATTTAAATATCTGCAATTTATTTTCTTCCAGTTGATAATTTCATCTTGGTGCTAACTAACTTTTCGGTTTCATTTTTATTTATTACTGACACTTCAGCTTTTAAAATTAACATAACTGCTGCTCGAGTTTAATTTTTTTTTTAACTAAAACAAATCAAATTATTGTTTAAAAAGAGTAAACTTTCTTAGGTGTTAAAACAAAGCATAGAAAATGGCGATTCCGTGTGTCCTGTTTACATAATTTTAATTGAAATGTCACCAGAACACAAACGTGAGATGCATCACCAATTGAATATTTCTTAATTTATTATTTGCATATGCCAAATTTTGATGGATAAGAGTTCATTTAAATATTGGCCTTTTTTTCTTCCATTCTGGTTATCTAATTAATTTGTTACAACATTATTATCAGGATCTAATTTTGGGTTACATGTTTTAGGTTCCTGTTTAGAATTTTGGCCAGCTGTAAAAGGATACTCTTAAATTATTTGCATTTAGGCTGAAAAAATAAAAAAAGGAAAAAGGAAAGCTTATTTGCATTATAATCATAAACTCGTTAAAGTCTTTTGGTAATGTTTGGTAAATCATATTTAGGTAATGATGTGTTTGTCTGGCATTACGTTGAGTAGATTTTAAGTGTGACGAGAATAATTTGAAATTAATTAAAAGAGCTTTTAGTACAAGTGTACTTTCCGCTGGAGATAATAATACTTTCCAGACTTTCATAAATGAAATAATCGCAATGAATTCTTTAAAAATAAATTTCATAATCAAGATATTCCAAATTTCACTTTCTAAAGATATGTAAGTAATGACATCAAAACGATGTAGCTCTGTCTTAAGAAATTCATTTCAGTTACAGCTTTATGTTGCTTTTTATCTTTTTCATCTTGCTAATGTTATTCGGGATGTCTTGGACAAACGCGGATGTTATATGTATCGATTTCGGTAAGACATTGTAGGATTTTGTAAATATAATTTGATACGAATTATTGTGGCACTAAGCTTCATAAAATTCCTTTCGGTTTGTTTAGAAATTCCTACTCAGACATGCCAGATTTTTGTTGAAAAACTTAGTTAGATTCAAAAATCCAGTCACGGATACTTACGATATTTCTTAAGCAATCTCTGCTTACACAGAAATGTTTGTCACCACAAGAAAACGATAACTATTTGTTAAAACATCGTAAGCAACTTTTTTTCGTAAATTCATCTTTTAATGTTATCGTGTTATCGTGTTAAAATGTTTTAAGCGACTGAGACTATTTTGAGCGAAAAAATCATCGATTTAGTTTATAGTAAGCAACCGAAATTATGACTGAACCCATCACAAGTTCATATGTTCCCCGTATTCGAAGTAAATGCGACTGCCAAAACATCATAAGTGACGTGACTTACGCTCAAATTTGATACTTAACGATACTCTGGCGACATTGAATGTGGCTCCTTATCGGTAAAAGGTAGTTATCGTGTAAGTAACTTTTTCTTCTATTTCAATAATTCATCGTATTAATTTTATGAAGTTTGCATCACAACTCCGCCTGCAGTGCCGATGAGAGAATTGAGTAGCTCAGAGGTACTGTTGCCGGTCCCAAGTCCGGATAAAGAAGGAGGGTTCTGGATAAAGCCAGCTCCCTGTCCAGATAGGAAAGAAATAGAAAAAGCTCACAGAACTAATGCGACGCCTTGGAACAGAACGGACACACATATGACAACCCCAGCGAGAAAAAGAACAACGAAAATGATGACCAAAATAAACACCATTTCCGAAGGAATGGGTAGCAACAGTGGAGAAAAACAACCTAGGATGTTCATGTTGGAACATAAATACATGTAATGGGAAGGAACAAGAAATATTAATAAAACTAAAAGAGCATAAAATTGATACATGTGCAATATCTAAAACAAAAAGAAAAGGTAGAGGCACAATAGACTACCAAGATTACACTTTTATATACAGTGGAAAAGAAAAACATACACGTGCAACAGAAGGGGTTGGTCTACTAATAAATAACATATACACGAGAAAAATAAAGGATATAATATATAAATTTTCAAGAATCCTAAATGTTGCAATACAACTGGCAAAAGAAATACTTAATATAATAAGCGTGTATGCACCAGATATTTCCAAACCAAAAGAAGAAGAAAAAGCGTTTTTTGAGGCTCTACAAGACGAAGTAAGTAAAATACAAGAACAAAACAGAATGCTATTACTAGGAGACCTAAACGCGAGAATTGGAAATACATCAATACCCTCAATAGTTAATCGATTTAATGAAGACCATATTTAACAGTAACGGAGAAATTCTCATAGAATTCTGTGCGAATAATGAGTTACGAATAAACTATACATCTTTTCCTCATAAACTACAACACAAAATAACCTGGACAAACACAAGAGGACAAACATCCATAATAAACTACATAATAACAAACAGATCCGTCCATCCAACGCAGATATTAGATATCAGAGCACTAACATCAGCAAACATAGCAACAGATCACCGCGTCGTACTCTGTAAAATAAGGTTACCAATGCAAAAAAAAGCAAAAAGTACCAGCAAAAATCATAAAAAAACTCAACATAGAATCGATTTCAGATGACTCAACGAAAACCCTTTACAAAAATTGACTAGCACAAAAAATATTCAATAATCAGATAAAAGAAAATGACACAGTAGAAGAAGCTTGGAAAAAATTAGAAACAAATATCACAAAATCAACTACTGAAACCCTAGGAAAACGGAAGATAAATATCAACAAACAAAATAATAAGAGACCCTGGTCCATACAAGATATTAAAAATTTAGCAAAAGAAAAAAGGAAGCATATCTGAAATATATTAACACTAGAACAGATGAAATAAAGTCAAGATACATCAAAAAAAACCGATCTAACGCAAACATACGACAACTTACAATGGAATACTGGAACAATTTCACGAAAGAAATGGAAAAAGATCTATATAGGGCGCAACGAAAAGTATGGGGAATGCTAAGAAGAAGAAAACAAGAATTAAATGAATGCATAGAAACACAAATTATAGACGAACAAACCTGGGTTCAATACTTCAAAGGATTGTACCTACGGGAAAACGCAGAAATAAACGAAAAAAAGTCAGAAGAACAAGTAACCATAACATAATGGCAAATTCAAGAACCAACAATTACAATAGAAGAAACACAAGTAGAAGCGGCGATTAGAAAATTAAAAAGAAAATCAGGAAACACAGATATTAGAGTCAACGACAAACTCACCGCTGCAGTAAATGCCACAAGGAATCAGACAAGGTGATTCGCTTAGCCCAACACTATTTAATATGATACTTGACATACTCATAAAAGATTTCAAACAGACACAAGAAGGATACAAACTAGGACTAAACGAAATTAAAATAATATACTATGCAGACGATGCGATAATTGCAGCTGAAAATGAAACTGACTTTCAGAGATCGCTATATTACTTCTGTTTAACGTCACGGAAATACAACATGAAAATATTCCTAGACAAGACAAAGACATTAGAGAGCTTCAACGGTGCAAACTGTCAATAGAGGCAAAACATATAGAACAGATCAACACTTTTAACTATTTAGGCGTTGAAATCACAATTGACAAAAACCTCGTAAAGGAAGTAAGAAGCCAAGTGACAAAAAGTAACAGAATAGCAGGGGCACTAAAGGATGTGGTCTTTAACAACAAATACATGAGTACGAAAGCAAAGGCGAGGATATACAAAATATACGTGAGACCTATAATGACATACGCTGGCGAAACAAGAGCAGATAATACTCAAACAAAAAGATTACTCAGAACAGCCGAAATGAAAACTGTAAGAAACATCACAGCATATACATTGATAGACAGAAATAGAAATGAGAAAATAAGAAAAACATGTGGGGTACAAGACGTAGTACGATGGACAAGAAAACAAAGACGGGAATGGAATAATCACATAACTAGAATAGGGAACAATAGAATATTCAAAATAACAAGAGATAATAAACCCAGCACAACAAAGTCAACAGGAAAACCACCAGAAAAATGGGCTGATAGCTGGACATTAAAAAGGCAGAAGAAAAATAACAGGCTTAAGGCCTAATAAAAGGAAGAAGAAGAAGAAGAAGCATCACAATGTTCCAAATAATACTTAGTCTGGTAGCAAACCCTTGTTTCATGTTAAAAATTAAATGTCAAAGATTTATGATATTAATAATTTCAATCCTAGCCTCAAAAAGACAAAGTTTCATCAACTGAATTTGTGATTGTAATGTTGTGGGGTTGGCAAAATTAAACCATTATGCAAAATGTTGCAGAAGTAAGAGCAATAATCTAGTAAAAACAAATTACATTGAAGATATTCTCCAAATTGACTCACCCAAGGAATTGCAGTCACCTATTAAAATCCAAGTTTTTTTAAATGGTCAGATTAATCCTACTGAACTCGGCTTAGATTCCGGTACGTGGCCGACAATCCTCAGTAAAGCGGCATGGATTCCAAGCAAGGAAATTGAAAATTGAAAGAAAATGCTAAACTTAAATTCTGTCGTCCCAGACTCATACCTTTTGCTGCAAGGAAGGCGACCAAAGCTAAACTGGACAAATTACAACAGCAAGGAATTATAGAATGCATAAATTGTGCAGATCATGCTGCACCAACTGTCGTAGTTAAACGTCCTAATAATGAAATACGCATTTGTGTTGATTTCTCTACTCACGTCCGTCGTGGGTGATTAATTCAACTCAATACAATAATTATACAGTGAATTTTTCAGTTGAACAACAACTGAGTGAAAACAACAAAGAATTTTTAAAAGGATTTTATTTCATTCAAGGTAAAAATATACAATAAAAGATATGAATTAATAAGCTAACTTGAATCGAATAGTAAAAACACCACCTTAGAACTATGAATAGACGCCTATCGTATAACAAAGATAAAAATATGCGAAAGAAGATTTTAAAATAAATTCATTAAAAATATTAAAGTATACAAGGCGTCTTCAATAAAAATTATATTAAACTAATTATTTAGAAATTCCTATTAATAGGAAATTGAACAGCTACAACCGAGCCGACAGTGCAAAAACTTACTCTTTTGCCATGTATTGCATAGGCTATTTTTTCTACGCTCATGTTCAAAAAAATTTTTTTGGTACAGGTTTTGGTGATTTATTGCCCAATGACTTCTTCTTGTTTCCAAAACTCAAAAATAAAACGCGTGGCAAGGATTTTTCATCGCCTGAAGAGGTCGTTGAAGCATTTAAATCACTTGTTTCGGAGGTACCTCGTTCAGAGTGGAGAAAACCTTTTGAAGATTGGTTTCATCGAATGCAAAAGTGTATAGATGTTAAAGTCAAATATCTTGAGAAGCAATCAGTGATAAATTTAGGCTTAGACGCGCGAGGCCCGGGCCTCGGGCGGCAAAATTCGAGAGGCAACAAAATTTGAGAAACGATAAAGATTCGAAATTCATGGAGTTTCTCGGTGACTCTATGAAACAATTTTAGAGATGTTTCAAATATATTATTTTTTCCACCTGAGAATTATACCTTACCATCATGGTTAAGTATCTAATTATTAAAATTAAAAAAAAGTATCAATTGACCAACTGAAAATTTCGGGAATTATAAAAATATAAAAAAACTGAATAGATTTTTCTCAACTTTTTGTCTTTTGCCACAGCAATTGCTTTTTTATATTTTTATTATTACAAGGCTAAATTGAAGAGTTTCCGGAATCAACCATAGATGGTGGCCGTAATTCAATTTATTTTGCATCAGCAAGTATTTCAATAGCTCATAGAAAAAAAATCAAATTGATCTGTCATTTAGTTCATTTTTGATAACCGTTGATGCACTTATATTTCGTAATTTTTCAATTATGGAGAACAATGAAATTAAAGCTGTCATTAAATTTTTTATTTGGTTGGCAAAATAGCTACAAAAGTTAAAACCAGATTGAATGCTGTTCTTGGCGACTCTTCCCCATCGTTTTCCACCGTAAGTTTTTGGACGTCTGAATTCAAACGTGGACGTACTCACACAATTAATAAACCTCGTTCAGCGCGCCCGAAATCTGCGACTACTCCAGGAATCATTAACAGGATCCTAGATATGGTGTAGATAATCGTCGAATAAAAGATCGTTAATTAGTTGAGGCTGTGTCATTCCAGCGTCGGGTGTGAAGCAAGACCAACTGGGGTTGTCAGCCACCATTCCGGAAGGAACAGCTGGGTCGCAGGCGTCCCCATCTAACAACTGCTGAGATCCTGCGTTAGGGTGGGCGTAGAGCCAGCGCCATAATTCACACACCATTTTTCTCAGCTCCTTCAGACCGGTCTACCTTGGGCGGGGGGCAGACCGCGACCATCCCCTATTCCTTATAAGTTCTGAGCTTGAGGCTCCGTACATTCAAGAGATTCCTGCACCAGCCGTTACCGCCTGCGTAACCCTTTTCCCCTTCCTATTCCATTCCTTCTCAAATCCTCCCGCAGCGCGAACTGCGGGGATTGTGGTTTTGAAAAGAACCATTTATGCCGGCATTGAACTAAATTTCAATTATCAACTACTATTCCTCCTTCCTCTCCTGCTACGATCCAACTTTACTCCGCCAAGATCCGCTAATCTACCATCATCCATTCCATATTCACCATTAAAACTCGACGCTATCTTCGGGGTTCGCCATCAGCACCGACGTCTCCAGTTCAACTCAACTCAACCAAAGCCGCTGAGACGCCAACACCGAAAGTTCCAATCGACCAATATCCAACCATCATCACAAGAGCCTCCGCCAAGCACTTCCTGCCAGGATGTCCACAAGCTCAAAAACTCGACCAATTTCCAACTCATCTCAACTCCACAAACGGACGAGCAGAGAGTTCAGCTTCCATCAACTCAAGATCCACCAGGACTAAGAGAAGCCTGGAGGCCTCTAAAGCCGCCGCGGCTCGGCGTGACATTAGCGATGATAAACAAAACAAACGAGGCTGTGGGCATCTCGTATGAACGGGTTGTCATTATATTGCACCAAGAGTTGGGATTAAAAAAACTTTCAGCAAGATGGGTGCCACATCTACTCACTCCAGAACAAAAACGCATTTGTACTCGAACATCAGTTGAGTGTTTGCAGTTGTTTAGAAAAGAATCCAGTTGATCTCATTAGGAGATTTCCGACTATGGACGAAACTTGAATTCACCATTATATTCCAAAAATCAAAAAACAGTCAAACCAGTGGGTTAACCAGGGAAACTCCGTCTCGAAGAAGGCAGAACAGTCCAGTCAGCTGGAAAAGTAATGGCTTCTGTTTTTTGGGATGCTAAGGGCATTTTGCTTATTGACTATCTGGAGAAAGGAAAAACCACAACAGGCCCATATTACTCAGCACGCTTAAAACAACTACCAGGTGTATACCTATGAAATGAGACTTTCAGCTATTAGACCACAGATGTCGCTAGGAGTATTTTTAAACTGTCCCAAATGTCTTATTTTTTTCGTCTGTCATCTGTCAACAATATTCAATTCATTGTTTGTGATGTTTCATACAACAACGCATTTTTTTCGCTCTTAAAAATGTCGAATTTCGTGCCTTCAAACTACGATTTGCGGACATCGTTGATTTTCTGTTATCAATTGAAGAAAAACGCTTCTCAAGCTCATCAAATGCTTATAGAAGCTTACGGTGGACATGCTCTAAGCAGAGCACAGTGCTCCAGGTGGTTTGAAAAATTCCGAAGTGGTGATTTTAGCGTGGAGAACGAGGAACGTGGCCGGCCACCGAAAAAGTTTGAGGACACCGAATTGCAAGCATTGTTGAATGAAGATGATGGTCAAACGCAAGAAATGATGGCAGAGCAGTTGGGAGTGACCCAAAAAACCATTTGCAAACGTTTGAAAGACATGGGCATGATTTTAAAGGTCGGAAGATGGGTGCCGCATGAACTGACTGAAAGACAGCAAGAGAACCGAAAAACCACTTGTGAAATGCTGCTCTCCCGGTTCAAAAAGAAGTCTTTTTTGCATCGAATCGTTACGGGTGATGAGAAATGGGTGTATTTCTCCAATCCCAAGCGTAAACGATCGTATGGTCCGCCCGGCCACAAGCCAAAATCAACGGCCAAACCAAATCGCTTCGGCCGCAAGGCAATGCTGTGTGTTTTCTGGGATCAGCATGGTATGATTTGGTACGAGCTATTAAAACCAGGTGAAACAGTTGACGGTGCACGCTACCAACGACAATTGGCCGATTTGAACAGCGCTGTACACCGAAAACGCCCAGAATATGCCGATCGGCGTCACAAAGTAATTTTTCTTGATGACAATGCACCACCACATCGAACAAGAGCAACCCGGGAATTGGTGGAGACGTACGATTGGGAACCGCTGGTGCATGCGGCTTACTCACCAGACTTGGCGCCTTCCAATTATCATTTGTTTGCACCGATGGGCCACGCACTTTCCGAGCAGCGCTTCAATTCTCACGAAGAAGCCAAAAAATGGCTCGATAATTGGTTTGCGACCAAAGACGGCCAATTTTTTTGGCGCGGCATTCACAAATTGCCTGAGAGATGGGTAAAATGTGTCGCTAGCGATGGCTATTATTTTGAAGATTAAATTTGTAACCATTTTTTGTTAATAAACGTTTAAAATTGAAAAAAAAAGTCTCATTTCATAGGTATACACCTATGTAAATGCAGCAATTCGTGAAAAACGTCCCGGAATGTCAGAGAAAAAAATCTTGTTTCACGAAGACAATGCAACAGTTTATACAAAAAAGTCTAGTTGAAGTTCGAAATCGTTTGCCATCTCCCCTCCTCATTCGATTTTTCTCTGTTCTCCAAACTGAAAAAATTCAGGTCTAATAAAGAAGTCATCGACCGACGCTTCAAATGCATATTTTGCAGGCCTCGAAGAAAACCATTTCCGTAATAGGATTGAAAAGTCGGAGATGTGTTGGTCCAAATGTGTTGAATTACAGGGTGATTATGTAGAAAAATAGTATAATAAGATCTTATGTTTAATTTCATTTGTTTTCAATTTTATTCCGGAAACTTCTCAATCCAGCCAGTATTGGGTATTTGTCCTTATTATTGACCATTTACATTGCAAAGGCATCATATTATTTCTGAGAAAGTTTTAGGGTACTTAGTCTACTGTCTGCCAAAAATAAAAAAATGTTAAAAAGAATTTTGTGTGTTTCTAAGAAGACCTGAAAACGCTGTAGATACGACACTAGAGTAAAGTTCAAATAACAATTGCACCTTTACTTTAAATTTTGTCTTCTGTGCGTCCAGTTGAGTAATATTTAGTTTAGCGGTGTTTAATTTTGATTTTTCTTTCTCTTCTATATCATTTGGCAATATCGAATTTTTTTTGAAAAGTGTGTTAGTTATTCAACATACAGTGTCACAAAGAAACATGGAAAGGTGTCAGTTTAGCAAAGACTGCGTTTTTAGGAAGAAAAGGTACTTAAAAAGTGTTTATCAGGAGGATAAGTTTCGCAAAATAATCACCTTGATTATTTCAAAAGGCAAGATGTTTTTTCATTCAATTTTAGAAAAAATGTGCTTAAAAACTTTTTGATAAAAACATGTTATTCAATTTAAAATCAGTTTAACTGTCGTCTATAATTTGTCACCTTTTATTTAGTTTATGTTAATTATTTCAAAAATTTCTTTATCTACAGTCTTCCTAATAAAGAACTGACAAAATTAAAAGTTAAACTAGCCTCACATCAAAAATTTGAAACTAAATTACCGTTTCTTAAAGACAATGGTATAATATAAATATCAATTGTTTTATAGACAAATGTAAAACATTGACGTATCACGATATGAGATGTACAATGGGTAAAATGAGATTTGTTAAAGAGTCTCGACGTAGATATGCATCTAAATTGCATCATTATTGCATTAAATGAGTCGTTAGCTTAGGGAAGTTTAAATGTCGGCATCGGATATTCTCAAGTACAAGAATTGCAACGACAGTTTTAAACACTCTAAATGTATCTTCGAAAACTTTCTCGAAACATGGAAAAGAAATAGAAATAAAAGTAGTAAGACGAATTACATGAACAAATGAAGAATGCAGGAGAAGAAGAAAAGGCAATGGCAATTTCTAACGGTAATCTTGAAGGTGGAGTACCATTTATAACTATTGTTGTTGACGGTGGCCGGGCTAAGCGTCCAGTGAAGCTGATACACAAATGATGGGCCAAATGCTCAGGGAGCTTTACTGGATTTACCGGATGTAGAAATAGCAGGCAGAAAGCAAAATATTTTATTAGACCTTGAAAATAGCGCACTCATCAGTGATAACATAGAAAAGGCAACTAGAGGCCAGCACCAAAATTCACTTTGGCATGACAACACCTTGCCATGGATTGATCAAGAGGTTTCTACCCCAAATTACCATATCTTGCCCCTTGTATTTATTTATTTGAATTTTTAATTTTCAGAGTCGCTTCAAATCGTAATACTTATTTAATCATGCATTTTTATTCATTCAATGACGAGTTAGTTTGGACAAATCTGATTTTAGGTGCTGACCGGTCGACTTGGGGTTTCCCGTTAATGAGTACATTCAAGGTTTTCCGCGCGTTTAGCAATGACGTGTTATGTCCTAAAGTGTTCATTTCCTTACTATCGTTTGTGAAGTGCATATCTATACTCTATTATTACCCGTATTACACTTTGGCCAACCAAATTTGTGAACTACACAAGTTTCGCTTAATTTATATTTTAACATTACAATGCCACGCAACTGTGTGAATAGTCCTGACAACTTTTGTTATGTGTGTGGTGAACCGACTTTCAAGCTTCAAAAAGCATTTATAACCCCGCTCATCAAACAAAGTTATGAACTGTACTTCGGGTGTAAAGTTGGAGATCAGGACAAGGTTTGGACCCCACATATCTGCTGTTTAACATGTTGTTTCCCAGCTCACTAGCTGGCTGAATGGAAAATCTCGTTACATGTCGTTTGGAGCTGCAATGATGTAGGGACTATTCTTCAGACTGCTACTTTTGTACAACTAAAATCGCTGGCTTATCTAATAAGTCAAGAAGTAAAGTAAAATATCCTAACCTCCATTCAGCTACACTCAAGAGCATAACTATAGCACCACACGCAATTTTGGCTAAACTAACTAACCGTCGTTGAGATCTAGAAGAAACTTTTTGGCCCCTCCTTTTATGTTTTTTGTTTTTCCCGTAATTATCTGGATTATTCAAAAAAATTAGAACAACTTTGTAGGACCGAGTTATTCGCCAAGTAATTTCGCTAAATACAGCAAAATTGCATTTAGTGCTACAGTTATGCTCTTGAGTATATAAGACCTGTGCTGCACAATACTATGGACCTTCCTATATCATCCCCACCAGGTTCATAGTGTGGATCCTAAGGAGGATGATAATACTTCTAGAGCCAAGAAATCAGGGAAACGGATCTGACTTTGTTGACATGTCCAAAGAGCAGAACTTTTAGTTTCAAGGTTCAAAAGATGGAATTTATTAGCAAAAATGACAAGAGTATGCACATTTTGCAGTAGGTAGCAAGAACTGCAGCATTTATTTTCAAGGCAAGATGACCTGGTATTCTGTAATTATGTCAACGTTTTATTAGAGGCAATGGGTCAGCATCATAATCCAGAAGAGTGGAGACTCTTTATAGACTCCTCAAAAAAAAGCTGTTCTCTTTCATAATGGAAATGAAAATTCTTCTATTACCATTGCTCATGCTGTCCACATGAAGGAGTCTTATGAAAACATAAAGCTACTACTGAATAAAACAGAGTATCAGAGATTTCAATGGCAAAGTTGTACGAATTTGAAAGTTGTTACCCTAGTAGTGGGTTTACAGTTGGGGTACACGACATTTTGTTGTTTTCTGCGCAAGTGGAATAGTAGAGACAGAAAGAATTATTATATTAAGAAACAATGGCTAGAAAGAAGTAACCTTACCCTGGAATTAAGAATGTCATTTGTGAGCCTCTCGTTAACTCAGAAAAATTCTGGTGCCACCTCTTCGCATCAAGTTGGGATTGATGAAAAACTTCGTAAAAGCAATGAACAAAGATGGTGAAGGTTTCTTTTATTTAAAAAACAAATTTCCAAGAATAAGCGAAGCTAACATAAAAGAGGGAATATTTGTGAGGCCCCAAATCAGGGAATTAATGAAAGATGCCAGTTTCAACAATACCTTAGATGAAAGAGAGGTATGTACCTGCTTGGTAGTCCTTCAAAGTTGTAGTGTCAAACTTCCTCTAGAATACAAAAGCTAAAAATTATGAACAGCTGGTTGATTAATTGCTGCGAAATTACAAAGATGTGGGAGCAAATATGTGTCCCTGAAGATTCATTTTCTGTGTTTACATCTGGATTTTTTTCTAAACAATCTTGATGATGTGAATGATGAACATGGTGAGAGATTTCACCAAGATATGTATAGCCCAAATTGAATCGCGCTACAAGGGAAAATGGAACGAAATCATGCTTGCGGACTACTGCTGGGGCCTTAAAAGAGCTGCATCAGCAAGGAAATACCGGTAAAAGTCAAATAGAAATATGTTTTGTAAATAAATTATCTTATATTGTGCACCTCATAGCACGAACCGTCTCTTATTATAAGGTAAGTTGTGTTAAATCGTCTTATCCCAGGCATTTTGGTTAAACGTTTTGTCGCTGTTATTTCCAAACACCTTGTATAAAGACAGAAAGACTTTTAGATTCACGTTTAAATACAGGTGTCCAATTTTTAGTGCAATTAGGAGAAATCTGGAAAACAACATTCTTAGGTAGATGCTATTTGTCTTCATTCCCTCTTCAAAAGTTTTTATTTTTTACAATAATCTTATTTGAAACAAAATTACCGTTTTTATAAATACTACATCCTTCCTATCAAACTACGGAATTTTAAGAGCCATAATAGCTTTTTAAAACTGATATCAGGCATTTTACTAAAACAGTTTTAAATTGAAATAGCCTTTTAACTTACCATTAAAATATCGTATAACCATAATGTTAATAAAAAGCAACCATAAAGAAAGCATAATTACAGTTATAAAACAGTTTTTTGTTGTTAGATTGTTATTATTGTTAGGAATATTTGTAATTACTTGTTGCAAAGAACTAACTGTAAGTAATTGTCAACAATGAATAATTCACACTTAATTGAGTATATTGCATAATATTAAGTAATTATTATAATTTGTGACAAGGTAACCTAGAAAATACTTCTTCTCTATACTTTTCGAGGCCAATCGTTTTCGAAATAATTAGTTTTCCCTTATAGAAGTTATCTAAAATGATTAAACAAGATCCTTTTCAAAGAAAGCGCCCTCATAATTAGTTTCTTAAAGGATTTGTTCCGGTGGCTGTTGTAAATAGAGCTAGGGCAGCTAATTATTCCTGGTTTTAAAGCCTCGAAGCAATTTTCTTGTAATAGTTCGTAGCTTACTAACAGGCGCAGTGTAGGTAGGTATCATATTAATTAAATTTTAATTCCTTGTAGACCCGTACACATTACTGCATTTATGTGCACGCGTGTTTTTACCAACCCACTCCCCTTCATCGAAAAATATAGGTTTGTAACATAAACAGAAAAAAAAAGCTTCAAATCAGATTTTGTTATAATTAATGAATCCGCCGAGATGTCTAACACGATACGTATATGCAGGCGCGCTAAAGTGAGAAAATAAATGAACGTCTTGTGTTTGTGTGTGCATGTGTACATTCGAAGCTTCTTCTTCTGATACCTGATACTTGAGATGAGCGCGGTGTTGCAGCCCCTAAGAAAAAGCCACCATCAATAACGGGCTTAAGATAATAACATCCGTGGGATAAAAATAATTTCATGCTTTTGCTATTTAAGTTGTACCATTCAAGTTTATCTAATAGGTGTAGATAAACTACGAGTAGACATACATAAAATAGAGAGCAAGACAGAATAGGTGGCGTTTTAACGCCGTAGTCTGGGCTTGAAAATAAAGAGGCTATTCCCGAGATTTATGGACAGCGTGCAATTCTAATCGCCCATTTATCATAAACCGCGCATATCTTGATTTTTACGGTGCGAAGTTGTCTGTACTATTCCCCACAATAAGACTGCGTTATATATGCCAGACATATAAATTGTTTAATAACGTTGCATAATGCGGAACATTTGATGTGATGTTATACACTTGAAAAGAACTCGGAGATTATCAGTGCGAAAAGAGTTTTAGAAAGTTGAAAAAGTTAGTGTATTTCATGAGTTTAACAAATGTGTACATAATTACAGAAGTCTGCGGATATTGATTGCATTCTCACAAGAATCGATTAACATCTGAAAGAGTGGGAAACTGAAAATCCTGCATATTAATTTGTATAGGAATTTCCCTTTGCGGTGTAGAACATTTTGATACTGACTTCGACCAAATAGAGTAAAAATCTAAAAATCTGACTTTACTAAAACACGATGCATCCTACAGAAAATACTGAGTACCTTCAGTCCTTGAATTATCTGTAACTTTATTTCTTTTTAGTGGTCTAACATAATTTTCTTTAAATGATGAATATAGATGTCGACCATTAGAATTCACACAATATTACGATAAGTAAGTAGTACACAGAAGCGTAAAAACCACATAGAAAATTTCATTTTGATATCTTACCTTTTCGAGATATTGAAAAGAAGAATAATTAACTAAATTAAAACCAGAAATTTATTGGAAGAATTTGTAGAGACGCTTTTGAAGGTGTGAGTAGCGCAAAACATGTAAAACATAAAATTGCTATTTCAAAGAATGCTGTATCCACGACATTCAATTCAAGAAAAAGTTCCCGCTCAACTAAACATAAATTCAAAAACGAATTAGACCAACTTAAAGAAATGGGTCAGTAACTCAGAAAATCGATGGCTAGAACCATCCGTCGGAAGTGACAAGAAAGCCTTTCCGCAAACTACGACTGTATCTCGATTCAAGAAAATTAAATAAAGTAATCAAGAGGGAATTGTTTTAAGTGCCCTTGACTGAAGACTTCTTAGCTGAGATTATCAGGAGTTACAGTTTTTTACGGTTTTAAATGTTTTTGCTTCGGAATTATTTCTGTTCCAGAAACATTTTATACAAAAACTTAAAACAAATTTTTGAAAGTCTACCTGGAAATATTTGTTTTATTGGTGACTTGTTAATGTTTGGAAAAAACCAAACAAAGCACGATATCTATTTAGAAAAGGTCTTTCAAACACCCAGAGAGATAAACATCAAGTTTAATAAAAACAAATTTTAATAATTTAATGTTTGTTGATCATATAATAACTAATCATGGTGTGAAAGCTGACAACAAAAATATTAAAAGTTTTCTGAATCTATCTATAACAACACGTAGAAAAGATATTGGTTTCTTGGTTTTGTAAATTATGTTTAGAACTTTTTACGATTTGTCTGAGAAAACTACAAAATTATTAAGAGAAGTTTCAAAGAAAAATAAAAACTCCAGATGGACCATGACAATTCTGCACACCCAAAGGTAACCGAAAAGTCGAGATTATTGAAGAGCTGAGCAACGTCGAAGTTGGACCAAAGAGATTTTCTGGGATTCAAAAGCAGAAACTTCAGCGAGCAAAAAATGAGTGCTGGTGTTTGAGCAAAAAATAGGCCTGAATCCAAGAAACATTTAAAGAGAATTCTTTGATGTCAGTTTTTACGTCGATGTCAAACCAAAGTAACTTTTTGAAACTCCTAAATGGCTGCTGGTATTAGAATAAAGGATAATAAGCCTAAATCGAAGAAACATTTGTAAAAAATCTTCTAATGTCAGACTTTACGTCGAGGCAAACCGAAAAAGACTTTCTGAGCTTTTTAAACAAAAACTTGAGAAGTTGAGAATATGTCTGCTGATATTTAGACAAAGGATAAGCCTGAATTTAAGAAAAATTTGTGAATAATCTTCTCATGTCACATTTTATATCAAAGTGAAACTGGAGAGACTGTTTGGATCCCAGAAGCAAAAACTTGAGAAAGCATAAGAAATATCTGATGGTATTTAGACAAATAATAGGCTTGAATTAAGAAACAGTTGTATCAAATTTTCTGATGTCGCACTTTATGTTAAAGCCAAACTCAAGAGACTTTCTGGAACTTATGAGTGAAGAATTCTAAAAGCGGAGAAAATGACTGCTGGTATTTGGGATAAAGTTCAAGCCTAAATTAAAGAAACATTTGTGGAGAATCGTTTGATGTCAGACTTGACGTCGCAGTCAGACCAAACAGACTATCTGGAACTTATAATCAAAAACTCTGAGACATGAAAAAAATGGTTGCAGGTGGACAAAGGATAAGCCTGAACATTTGTGGAGGATTCTCGGATGTCAGACTCTATTTCGAAGTCAAACGGAAGAGACTTTGTGGGGCTCATAAACGAAAAATCTCGAGGGCGAAAAAAATTGTTTCTAGTATTTGGAAAAAATATAATCTGGAATGTTCAAGAAACATTTGTAGAGAATCTTCTGAGGTCAGACCAAAGAAACTGTGTGGATCTCAGAAGGGAAACTTTGAAAAGCAGAAATAATGGCTGCTTGTATTTGAACAAAAGATAAGCCTGAACCCAAGAAACATGCAAGACATGTTTGCTTCCAGTTTTTTTTCTCGAGAATCTTTGTGTATCAGACTTTACGTCAAAGTAAGACGGACAAGGCTTTCTGGAGCTTGCAAGCAAAAACTCTGGAAAGCGAACCCAAGAAACATGCAATACATGTTTGCTTCTAGGTGTTTGTGGAGAATTCTTAAATGTCAGCCTTTATTCTGAAATAAGACTAAAAACGTTTTCTGTGGTTTTCTGATAGTATTTGGACAAGGATAAGCCTGAATCTAAGAAGTATTTGTGAAGAATCCTCTGAAGTCAGGCTTTACGTCAAAGTCAGACCGAAAAAACTTTCTAGGGCTTAGAGGCAGGAAATCTGAGAGCGGGAAAAATGGCTCTGATATTTGGGCAAAGGATAAACCTGAACTCAAGAAACATACAAGTTGTATCTGCTTCTAATTATTTGCGGAGTCTTCAAATGTCCGTCTCTACGACAAACCTTCTGATGTAAGGCTTTCCGTCAAAGTCAGACAAAAGAAACTTTTTCGAGTTTAGAAGCAAAAAGTTTTAAAAGGCAAAGAAAATGGTGGCTGCAGGTATTTGGGTATGGATGGAATCCAAGAAACATTTGTAAGAATCTTCTGCTATCCAACTTAATGTTAGTCAAACCAAAAAGACCTACTAGAGCTCGCGAAATACACCTTGAAAAACAGATGTAAGTATAAGCCTGGATCTAAGAAACATTTGTGGAAAATCCTTTGAAGTCAGACGTCACGTCAAAGCCAGACTGAAAAACCTTTCTGAAGCTCAAAACAGAAACTTTGAAAAGGGAAATATTACTGCTGGTAGTTGGACAAAGAATAAGCCTACATTCAAGAAGCATTTGTAAAGAATCCTCTAGCATCAGAATTTATGTCAAAATCAGACGTATTTGGACGAAAGATAAGCCCAAATCTAAAAAAGATACTAACATGTGTTTTAAGTTTCTCATGGAAAATCTTCTGATGCCAGGCTTTTCGTGGAAGTCACATAGCAGAGAAGTTTTGGGGCATAGATGCCAAAACTTTAAAAGGCAGAGAAAATGGCTACCGGTAGTTTGACAAAGAATAAGCTTGAACTCAGGAAATATTTGCGGAGAATTTCCTGATGTCAGATTTTATGTCAAAGTCAGACCAAAAAGGCCTTCTGAGGCCCAGAAGCAAAAATTTTGAAAAGCAGAGAAAATTGCTGGACAAAAGGGAAGCCTAAGCCAAAAAAACGTATAAGAGATGTATGTTTTCAGTTTTTTAGAAGTCAGGCAGAAGAGACGTTTTGGGGTTCAGAAGAAACTTTCTGTGCCTCACGAGCAGAAACTTTGAAAGCGGGAGTAAATGGTTGCTGGTAGTTGATCGAAGGCTAAGCCTAAACTCAAAAAACATACAAGACATGTTTATTTTTAGTTTTTTATAGAGAAGCTTCTGATGTAGGTTTTCCGCCGAAGCCAGACACAAGAGACTTTTTGGGGTTCTGACGCAAGAACTTGGAAAGACGGAGAAAATAGTTGCGGATAATTGGACGAAGAATAATTTTGAACCCAAAAAATGTACAAGATATGTTTGCTTCCAATTTTTTGTAAATAATCCTCTGATGTCAGACTTTATGTCGAAGTTAGAACAAAGGAACTTTCTGAATCTTAAAAGCAAAAACTTTAAGAGCGGGAGAAAACGGCTGCTGAAAGCTGGTCAAAGAATGAACCTAAATCCAAGAAACATACAAAGCATATTTATTTCCAGTTTTTTTATTAGAAATTTTTGAATATTAGACCTTACGTCGAAATCAAATCAAAAAGGCTTTTTAAGGCGCAAGCGAATTCTTCGAAGGGCGGAGAATACAGGTATTAAGGTAAAGTGTACGTTTGGACGAAAAAACAAGAGTAGCAGCAGAAACCAGGAATACAAAAGGAGGAAGAGGATAGAAAGAGATGTCGCCCAGACTTGGAAACTCCAACACAAGCACAGTTTAAAAAACCCAAGAATTAAAGGTCTACGAATCTCAGTAATAGACTGCAATATTAGGACACTACTTTACCTCAGGCCTGCACGAATAAGCACGCCCAAATCTGGCTTACCAGAACTGTCCTCACGTTTGGCAACTTATGAGAAAGAGCAAGCCTCACAGTGATAGAGTTGAAGAACTTTCCAAAAATATTCTGTGTACGTACACCAGATGCTGAAGCAGATCCGGATAAATATAAGACAGTGTAGGGCAACGAAACCCAAGTATAGAAGACCTTCTCAATCAACCAGGCATTGCTACAGACTTTGGAGCAGCATTAGCTGCTCTCACTGTTGCAATGGGAGACTTCAAAGTAGCTCTCTTACCAGAATTTAAGATGAGTAAAGGACAAATTAAGAATCTAGATGGGAATAGAAGAAGAACTAATTTATCGTAGATCTTCTAAAAACACTCAGAACTTAGATTTTAGCTTAGAATAATGCCGCATTAAGTAAATTATGTTTCAGAGACACAGCAAGATAGAGGAAGATAATGAAATGACCTAGACCTTAATTTGCGAGAGTTAAAAACACGTTAAGAAAACCAAATAATCAGCTCTAGAAAAAGCACAGTACCGTAGTGAACGAAGACCTAGCAAAGCTTAGAGGGCAAGCAAGAAAAATGTTTAATAAAGCAAAACGTACAGGATAATAGCAAGAATGAGAAAACATTTTGCTACATACAATAAAGTGTTGAGACTATCTAAGAAACAACTATGAAAAAAGACTGCCAAATGTGACGGACTACAACAGATATTCTCCAAAGCCTTTCAATGCTCAATTAATTGTCCCAAAACATGCACAGAGGAATACCCAAGGCGGGAAGAGAGTCCATGCAAGAATTGCTCAGGAATGTTAAATAAATTGAATCGCTAGTAGTCAACAGACAGCAAATGGAACTAAAAATCCAAGGAATAAGAAAACAAAATGGATGATCAGCTCATTTGTATATCTTTTAATTTGCCGGGACTAGGTAGCATTTGTCCCATCTTTTTGTTAGGACATTGGCCTTTGATACTCTCCTTGTGATTATTATACCAGATCGAAGAGAATTGAAACAGAGAAGCTGTCAAAAGTAAATTTATTACACAGATTGATCCAAGACGAAAACAGGTTGAAATGAAGAAGACTAAAGGCCATATTAACTATTCATTTAGAAAATACCGATACTGGCGACGTGTTAATTCGGTTAATTCTTAAATTGTTGAATATTCATAAGATATTATGGTATTAAATAGAATTTATAATAGAATGCGTAAAACTAATTTTACTACTTAATTACGTTTAGCCCAATTACCTCGAAAACGTCTATTTGCCATTTTCTTTTCATTTACCTGCCACAAAATTTCTCTGAGAATTTTGAAGCGAATGTCGCTTGAAGTAGCAAAATAATAACAAGATGTATTTTATCTATTAAGAAAGTTGACTTAAATTTTGTTTCAAAGTGTAAGGGTCAATTATCTTGTCATCCCAAATCAAAACTTAGTTTTTTCAAATCGCCGACTTTCTCTAATAATTTTGAATTTTAGACGCTTTTTTTTGTGTTGCGGTCAAACACCTATCAATTTGCAAAACGCACAACCCTATTATTTGCAGTGTAAACGTTAAAACGTCTATCGAAAATGGCACACCGTACCTGCGATAATATAACTAGTTTACCATAAATCTTTCAAAGACGATTATCAAATAGAAATCAAATTTATGTACATCATCGCTCTCTTAATTTGTACTGTGCGTATATACAACGATTAGCCTATATAAATGGATAATTATTGGTTTCAAAACTCTCGTGCAAAAACGTTTTGCTAAAATTTATGTATAACACGCACAATTCTTTTTTTCTAAGAAAGAAACGCAGAATTTCTTTAATTTTTTTTTTTGCTAGAATGACACGACTTGTCTTGGTCAGATTTCCATTTCGCTAGAATTATAAACATGTTTTTAAACGTAAGAATGAAAATTGTTAGTAATGGCAGTTCTCAAGAATTCTTAACTCTGGTCTTACTGCATATAAAAGACATTTTTGTAGATTAATTTTAATACCAAACTGATTAGAGTATTGGAAAACTCAATTTAGATAAACTGGGAAAATAATAGACAAGAATACAGTAAAAAAAGAAATGCTAGTAAAGTCTAAGAAGAATAAAAAACGGAAGAAATGCATCACATTCAAATAATTTTTGAAGAATCAACATTTAAAAAAATTATCTGAGCTTGTGTTACAAATTGAGTATAGAGCAAATTCGGAAAGAAATTTGAGAAAATTTTATATGAACGTGTATCGTTGAAACAACAGATTTGCAAGGCCACTATATAGCGAATAATATCGTAGAAATATTAACTAGCAATGAAGTAGGAACTTCCTATTTGCTGGCGTAAAAGCAACTGGAAAAACAACCAACCACCAAACCATTGCAGATGTTTTTAATGACAGCATAAGGATATTCTACCCCAGTACTGGGGCACCAGAAAAAGTGTTGTTACTCAGTGATGCTGCACCTTATATCGTAAAAGAAGCTGGAATACTCAAAATATTTTATCTAAATTTAATGCACATCACTTGCTTAGCTCATTCATTACATCGTGTTAGTGAATGCATTCGTGAAAAATTTGCCATAAAGTAGGTTTTCTTGAAGGCTACTTTGCCCGTAGCTGTATATCGAGAGAAGTTACCATGGATCCCGCTACCACCTGAACCTATTATAACCAAATGGGGAACTTGAATTTTGGCGTGCGTTTTTTATTCTAATCATTTTGCCGCAATAAAAGAAATAGTTAATTTGTTCAACTGCAATTTTGAAATCACAACGTGCCTTTAATAAGAGTGAGGTATTAGGAAGATTAATCTATATTCGATATTTCTTGGTTACCCGAAGAAATTAAAAAACTGGAAACTACTGGAAGAACTCTTGTAGGATCTTTAACTATTTTGCAAAAGGCAAATGATCTTACAACCAAAGTTCCTGGTGAAGTGAGAAAAAAATAAATGAAAAATTTAAAGCTGTATTGCTAAAAAATTCTTCACTAGAATTTTTACAAAGGGAAATCGAAAGAAATTACTTGCATCTAATTGATTGTACAATAAACAAAATACTTAGATGGATAATATTTATTAGTATGTAGTAGTAGTAAATAAACTAAGAATTTTTAAATTAGTTAATTTCAGCTTTAAATGCGCTTTTTTAAAATAAACTTTTATATATTGTGGTTTTTTCTCTTGTTTTTCTGCCTTTTTGCCTGCCTTGTTTAAGGATTTATTTTGCCTGTCTGGTCCTATTTATCACATACTAAACACTTGACATTGTTCCAAGATTACTTTAACAAAGTTAACAATACAAAAGAGCTTAGTTTGAATGCTTTTTGACGTTAAGTCAATTAACTTCCCGCCATATATAATTTAAAAAAGACAAATGCTGCGCATGCGTAGTTTTAGGAGCACGTCGCGGATTTAGTCGCTTATGTTATACAAAGCCACTCATTCAGTAAATTTTTGTTGAAGAGGATTGACCGACTGTCATTTCTGTCATTGCTTCCCTGATATGTATTTATTAAATTTAATTGGCGGACTGATAGTTTTGTTTTTAATTGTGGTTAGCATACTTTTTTGCACGGCCGCTTGTAAAGTTGGCATTTTACGACTCGTTGTCATCTGTCAGCCCAACTGTATTTGCTAAAAAAGGCCGTCTATGGTAAGAAATGCCCTCCTCTTCTATCTAAACTGCAAGGTCGCTTTTTAATTTTTTGGTCGTAAACTTTCGAGATTTTATTGCCTCTGTGGCATACTTCATTGCATCTGTTAGGGTTAAACATGCTTGAAATAACCCAAAAGGTAATAATTTCTTTGTTGGGGTTTGTAGATAGTTTCTATTTATTTACTTATTATTACAAAGTATGTACCTGGTCTTCTGGATTTGCATACTAGGGTTTCTGAAACGAGAATTCCCGGGATCGAATTCCCGGGAATCTTTAGAAATTTTCCTAAGTCGAGTCTCGGAAAAAAGATACACGAGTCCCGGGAAAAATACATATCAAATCTTTATTACTTGGAAAAGTACAGAGTTATGCATAAAGTGCTTTTATTTTAAAATTCTCAGGCAAAAATTTCTAAGTTGTCGGTGCTAATCTTTAGTCGTAGATTTATGACATGGGGTTCTATTCTTAATTATTGACAATGTCTGTAACACAACTGTATTATTTTGATGGCATCCTTTTCAAACTGTAGTTATATCAAAAAGAGATCTCTAAACGAGATTGTAGCCCGGTTAGCGGTAGAAGATAATATTTCTATTAGTCATTGCCAACAGTGATTTTATTCGGCAAGCGTTATCAGATAAGGGGTATATATTGCCAAAGAATCTCTCAGACGTGATGAATCTGATTTCTGTGCTTTACAACGAAAAAAAGGTCGAGGAGATTAGAAGAATCCAAACGTTACAACAATCAGAATGCAAATTTAGTTTAACCTTTGATGAGTGGACAAGTATGAGAAACAGACATTATTTTAATATAATTCTGCACAACAACCAGAAAATAATTAATTTTGGGTTAGTATTTATTAGCAGAAAATGTGATTCCAGTAAAATAAATAATATTGTGCAAAAGCAACTACAGGAATTTGGCATTGATTTTAAAACAGAAATCGTGGCTTTCACAACAGATGGGGCAAGTGTGATGAGAAAGCCCTGTAAAGAATACATCAATACCTTAGTTGCAAAACCACGTATCAACTATTGTTGTCAATGGGTGATACGTGGTTTTGCAATTAAGGTATCGACATCTTGCTGTTACTGATGTCTTATAGAAAAGAAGACTAGAAAAGAAAGATTCCAAGGAACAATCACCAAATGAAGAAGAAAACGAAAATGAGAAATCTGACGAAGATGAATTCGATAATGAAACGGAACCTCAAGATTTAGTCATATTGGAACTCAGGCCTAATATTCAAAATGCAACTAACGAAGTTAGAAATATATACGTATTTTTCGAAATAGCCCAACGAAAAATATTGTCTTGCAAGAATATGTGCAAAAAGAATTCTATAAAGAATTAAATTTATTATTAGACGTCAGAACTAGGTGGAACTCTCTCATTGGAATGATTGAAAGATTCCTAAAATTGAACAATTGCATCAGAAAGGCTCTGATAGATCTGCATCTGATAGAAAAGTGGAATGACGCAAATATTCCTATTTTGGAAAGCATAATACAAGTCCTGACTCCAACAAAAGTGATAGTAGAAGCCACGGAGATGCTACTCTTTTGTCAGCAGAAATTATACCTAATCAATTTCTTTATGAAGAAAATTAAAGCTCTCGATACTAGCCTTACCAATGAAATATGCGAGGCTTTACTAATAAGAATTGGGGAACGTCGGGATAAGAAACACTATTTACATATCTACAAGCCCTTGATAATATCAAAAAGGAAGAGTTTTTCTCTTTTTGTAGTAAAAATTCAATGTATACTTTTGCAGAACAGTTGATGGACAGACTTTTTAATTTAAGTTTACAACGTTGGAGGCTTGTACATCACAAGAAAGGTAAGAAGAAGAAATCGAGAACAAAAACAGTTCAGATATGACCTTGAAAGATGAACTGGACAAGGAATTGGAAAATGTAAGCAAAAGCTGCTCAAAGAAGGATACAAATTTCAAACGAACGTTAAGAAAAGAATTTGGAATCTTTGAAGTTACTGGAAAGAGAACTTCGAACTTGGAGTTGCTTTACAGAGCACTACTGTCTATAAAGCCTACTTCTACGGAAAACGAAAGGGTATTTTCAGTTTCCAAAAAATTTGTCACAAAAATTCGAAACAGGTTATCAGATAAATCTATTAATACACTTGTATTCTAAAATACTTTTTTTTTAAAACTTGAATAAAGACACTTTCGTATTTAGTCTACTATTGTTATTATTTTAACAGGATGTGGTAGATGCAAATGAAATCGTGCGTGTTCATTAAAAAAAGCAGAATCATCTTATTCATTAAATCAATTAGTTATTACCTGAAAGCATTATCCTTACAAAATGCGATCAAAGAAGGAATGCGTTTCTTCATTTGCATTTACTATATGGAATAAAATAGCAAATTAAAAGAAAAGAGTATGTATACTTACCAATTGTAGGCATATGTTTCATTAAATAATTTCCGAGTCCCGGGAATTTCCGGGAGAAGCTGCATGGTAACTTTCAAGACTCGGGAAATTTAAAACCGGGAAAATCAGAATCCCTATTGCATACTTATTTATAGAATTATAAAACAAGTAACAGCATATCAACAGATCATCTAATAAAATCAATCAAATTTAAACATAAATAAAAATATTAGTAGGTAATAATGTTTTTTTTTAGATTTAGCCTGGCGAACTAAAAAGTTACAAGCACGAGCTTTAAAAATAAAAACAAAAACTGACTAAAATTAATTAAGCAAACAAAATGAAAGATGAATTATTAAAGAAATGAAATAGCCCTTTGAATAAATCACAGAATTATTAGTTTAATGGAGATGAGTCATTACTACTAACAATAGAAAGTTTTAGAAGTTCAGGTACAATGAATCAAAAATTCTTCATCCACGTCAGTTATATTTTGAAAAAGTAGTTAGATACAGTGTGTTCAGCGAGGAATGGGACAGCGCGATATCTCGAGAACGAATGTAAATTTTAAAATTCTGAAAACTTTGTTATAAATGTAAGGTAGGGGCACATATTTTGTGATCAAAATTTTTTTAATTAAATACGTCACCGCCAGGTGGCGCTACCTAATGGAATACCCTACTTTTTTTCGATTTTTGGAATTTACAACATATTTGTGATAACTTTCTTTATAAGTGCTACCAACCTATCTGGTTTACTTTTCGAGAAAATAATAATTTTTATAAATTTGACTAAAGATGTAAAAGATTGTATTCTGTAGAGATAATAAGCAAATTCTGCTACATTTTTGAAGCTGGCCATCTTATAGAACCATGAGTACCTATTCATCGTCTCGGAAATACTCTAATGCATCGGCTACCTCTTTTGCTTGAGAATATTAATTTAAATTTGAGACAGGTGATGTATTTTCAACAAGACGGCGCACCTGCTCATAACAGTAACATAGTAAGAGACCATCTGAACACGGTATTTTCGAGACGATAGATAGGTACTAATGGTTTTATAAGATGGCCAGCTCGTTCTTCAGATTTAACTCCTTTAGACTACTTTCTTTGAGCACATGTAAAAAAATGTAGTCTACGGTACACCGTCCAGAAATGTAGAAGAATTTGCTTATTATCTCTACAGAATACAATCTATTACATGTTTGTGTTAAATTTATAAAAATTATTATTTTCCCGAAAGGTAAGCCAGATAGGTTGGTAGCTTTTATAAAAAAAGTTATCACAAATATGTTGCAAATTCCAAAAATCGAATAAAAGGTAGGGTATGCTATTTAAAAAAACTAAGTTAGGTAGCGTCACCTGGGTGTGTGGCATTTAATTTAAAAACTTTTTATCACAAAATATGTGCCCCTAGCTTACATTTATAACAAAGTTTTTAGAATCTTAAAATCTGCATTCGTTCCCGAGATATCGCGCTGTCCCATTCTTCGCTGAACACACTGTATATATAGACATAAAAACTAAAACAATTTAGTTTCAGTAAATCACTAGCTAGCAGTTTGTTGCTTATCATCATCAACTAAATCTTTAGAAAAAAGAATTTACACATATTATTATGTACATTTCTCCAGTTTTATAACACTTTGCCAGAAGACCTCAAAGGTTCATCTCAAGAACAATTAGAAGTTCGCAATTTTGTTTTCTTACTACATATCATCGATTATTCGAACCACAGTGTAAAAAGCTTTCATATCATCAGAAACAACCCCAACCCGCAAACCCAACATATTCTTGAGTAATTGTTGTTATTACAATGTTGATCTATTTTTGTTTAACTCTTTATTGTTCTGGTAAAGTAGCAGGATGATTTGGAAACGATAGAAGCATCTTTGTATGTGACATATCCAACCGGTTTTGTGAATCTATTCAGTCAACAACATTATCTCAGTTGTTTGCATGTACACGACGTAAGTCATCATAGTAAATTATTTGACTCTACTGTTTCTTACAGGTAACTGCCTCTCTATTCTGGAATAAACCAATTCAAGAAGATAATGATTCATGTAAAAATCGATTAATCTGTCAATCATTTTCTTTTCACAAAACTTACTGTCTTTAAAATTTTTTGAATACTAACACCTTTAAGAGTCCAAAAAACAAATAAACAATATTCTCTCTGGATAATATGTAATCGACCCTGAACCTGAAAGTAATACTTATGTTTCATATTTAGTTTTATCCCACCATTTACAAAAGTACACCATCCTTTCACGTTCGGCACATTTTGAGTAGCGTCTGTGGGGGGATGATTCTGAGCTAGGGTTACTAACTTCTCAGTTCCCTTAACCCGGACAATTCCAACTGCCAGTAACAGAGAACCAGCGAGAGTCTTAGATGGAGGGATAGATACAGGATATCTATTTAAATAATCATCGACCGTTGGTAAAGCATACAATCTATTGTTTTGGCATTCAGAGCTTTCAAATCAACACACGTTGTTCACTCGTTTTCTTTTTTACTAATAAAATTGTATTTGCATAGGTACTATCAGCTTGATTTCTTAGTATATAAGTTCTTGAATACTATACCACGTACTGTTTCATATATCATTAAACATTTTCTGCAAACTAATTGCGATACTCACAGCTTCTTGCGGACTTTTATATCCAAATCAAAATTGACTTAAAAGGCAATTTGGTCCAAGTCAATTTTTTTAGAATGATTGTTTCTTAGCGCCACAACTTCGTATGTGCCATATTGAATTTTATATTCTGACAAGTTCATCGCAGGCACCACTCCATCTACCACAATTGTGGCCTTCCTTGGCCAATATTAAACATGGACTTCGTCTTTGTAAGAGCCACTGGATTGTACTGCAGCACACTGAACATACTTTAGCGAAATTACCGTCACTTTTCTGGCCCATACGCAATTTTATTAGAAAGCAGCTCTTGCACCTCTTCGAGAGATGCTAACTTGGAATCGAATATACGTAGTTCATTGCCGTGCAACATTATCACAACATCACGTCTGTTTAAGTAAATGTTTACCTAACAAACAGTGGTGAACTTTGAGTTTTTAATCTTCTACAATCAATATGTTTACCTGTTTACCTCCTGCAAACAAATCCACTTTCAGGTTGACTGTTGTAACACTAAGAACCAGCATAACAGTGTGCGTTTTTTCTTTAAGGAGACAGCGTCACATCCAGAGTCAACATATTCTATTACTGTCTGACTGTTCCTAATCGTGTAGTATTATTGGTCATTTCCTTAATTAGTCACAAAGTTATATCTTGTCAAAATAGTAATTATGCCATATTGTCCTGCAAAAGCTTTTCTCGATAATGCTTTCCACTCTGCCCAAAAATAATCATAAAAATGTAAGTTGTTATACCATGTTTTTGCGAGCCCATGAAACCTGCTTTCCACTAGATAAATAGCAGTGCAGTTGTTTCATCCGTTATTAATTGTCAGTTGGGTAATTTTGTCTAGATCCAGTTAAGTTAGGGTTTCCAGGTACACATTTTGAAATGCACTCAGATTTAATTAAGTATGTATGTAGGTGCGACTTCGTGCACTTTTCGGTCGTTATTATGTTCCAAATGATCAAGTCTGGACTTACAGTCAGCTATATTATGACTGTAGGACTGGCACCCAAAAATCGGAAATCCTTTTCAATAATTAATCCAGATCTTTTTATTTCTACACGTAATTTTCGATCAACTTCTTCTATAGCTAGAGGTTCTCTTGAATTTCCCTACTATGTGTGAATATTTACTTTAAAAGAAGGATTTATCATTTCAGCTACTGCTGCGCCTCTGGGTGTCTTATTTTCTAATTTGCATATTCTTCCAAATTTAGAGGCAGTAAGTCGTTTCCTTCTTTCAACAAACCATCTCGGAGATTCTTTCTGCAACTGAGTTTCTTTCTCGATTTTTTCTCTATTTGTTTCAGCTAACTGATTTAGAAATTTCGCCTTTCTGATTTCCATAAATCACTTTGATAGCTGCCACTTCCTGTAGCTGCATTTGAACCATAATGAATGTTTGGAAAACAGTTTAGTGCCATTGTTGATTGTTATGATTTTGAATTATCATCACACTACATGCTTATACTAGATATTGAAACGTTGCTCCATACATCATTCAGAATTGATGTGCAAGATTGGAAAATAAACAGAGACCATTAAAAAAACTATTTGAAGCGAAGAAATAACTTGTGCAATCCAAATTAAAGCGGAATGGGGCTTTTGGTTTTAGGACAACCAATGATGGCAATACTGCCAGACGGTTTTTCCAAAACCCTGATCTTTCAAGTTGAGTACAATAACGGGAGGTGATAAAACTTTAATTTATTCTTTCAGCGCAATATTAAGTACTTTAAACTCAGAGTTTCAAATCGACCCAAAAAAATTTCAAATATTTTGTAAAGATACAGCCAGGTTATACATACAGTTATACCACTGGTACACCATGTCCCTAACCGTTTACAAAATATTGTGGCATGGAAGTGAAGCAGTAAAACATTTCTTGATTCCTTCAGTTATCAAAAGACGCTCAAGAGTCTCGTCACAAAGACTTTCGTAACTATTGGAAACATAATTCCCGAGAAATATCAAGAAAAGCGACAAAATGGGATTTGCTAAACATTCTTCTGATCCACTGATTTCTAGCATAAGACAGTTGACAATTAAAAAAGTAAAATCATAAACAATGACGTGATTTCTTTGTTAAAATCAACCTTTTCAGATAATGATGACTATGGTTCTAAAGAAGAATAATCGTACCTTTCCTTTTTGTATTAGTTAAATCGTACTTATACAGTGTGTCCGAAAAGTATGGAATATCCTATATATCTCAGTAAATATGCAAAAATGTTTCCTATAAAAGTTGTTTAGTGTTTAGTTGTACATTACAAGGCAATACCAAATAACTATTTTTTAAAAAAACAAAAGCGCAACGAATAATGCTTCAAATTTTTTTAATGGGAAGGTATTCCTTTATTGTACTCATTTGATAGAGAATGTTTCTCTCTTTTCAATGATGTAAAACTTTGATACACTTGCATAAGTAAATTTTGATTAAAACGCAAAAAATTCTTTGAATAACGCTTAAAAGTTTATTTTTTCATCTGTTACCTTTTCAGACGCGGTCTTTTAAATTTTCAATATCATCTAGTCACCTTATGGTCGGTGTGATACAACTTTGTTTGTTGCAACAATTTAATGCATCGTAGAAATGTCAATTAATAACCGAACTGAAGCGAAAAGTTATTTGTTTAATTAATTTAAGCATTTTCATTAACGTGAGGATAATAAAGTTACAAAAATACGACTTACTATGGATCATTTATCAGAAAAACATCGTATCGAAATTTTAATGATGCTGGGATATGGAGACAGAAGAAGAACACAGGAGGAAGTTTGCTATTTGTTTAATAACGTGCATCCCGAATACCATATTTCTCAGTCTACTGTAAGTAAAATTTTGCATAATTTTCATGAGACGGATTCTGTCAAAGATCGTCCAAAAACGGGCAGACCTAAAGCTCTAAATAATGAACAACGCGAGAATATAATGTTGGCTATCGTGGAAAATGGCCAGTTCGCTCGCCGGATTTAAGTCCACTTGATTTTTTTCTGTGGGGCCATCTCAAAAATAAGATTTCTGTCAATATGCCTGAAGATATTGAAACTCTAAAAGACCGTATTAGAACAGAGATTAGAGCTGTCACACCAAAAACGATTCAAAATGCAGTAAACGAATTTGAAAGACGACTTTATCATTGCCAAGCTGTAAATGGTGCACACTTTGAACACCTTCTATGAACTGTAGAGTGTAGTTATACAAAATTTTAAATTCGTAACAGATGAATACTGAAATAAACTTTCAAACAATTTTTTGCGTTTTAATCAAAATTTACTTATGCAAGTGTATCAAAGTTTTACATCATTGAAAAGAGAAAAACTTTCTTTATCAAATGAGTACAATAAAGGGATACCTTCCCATTAAAAAAAATTGAAGCATTATGCGTTGCGCTTTTGTTTTTTTTTAAAAATAGTTATTTGGTATTGCCCTGTAATGTAAAACTAAACACTAAACAACTTTTATAGGAAACATTTTTCCATAAAATGCATATTTACTGAGATATATAGGATATTCCATACTTTTCGGACACACTGTATATTATTTTCCTTATTTTTCCTTTTTGTATTATTTAAAATTAAAAACTTATTTAAAAATATTATTAATAAAATTTATTTTATAGTAAACTCTTATTTGAAATTACATTTTTAAAATACAAACATATTTAATAACACAAAGTTTGTTTTTATATTATAGTCTGCATTCATATCTTTTCACCCGTTTGAAAAACCGCATTCTTTGCTTCTAAATTTGGTTATTTTTCAGTATGTATTAGTTTTGTCAAGCTAGTTTCCGATTCTGAACCACTTGCATCGGCAGCAAAAACCCTTTTACAGATTTCAATGTTAATCCTATAACATGACAGCTAAGTGATTTACAATTTTTGCCAAGGATAGGTAAATTCTTTTTTAAATTCCAGTTTCTTAATACATAAATAACGATAATAACGAAAGTATAGCTTTCTTGAGAAATCACGAAATTTATCCGAAAATTTAAAATTGCTGTAACTTCTCACCTGTCGAAGATAAATTAGTAACTGTTACATATTTCTAAAGGGGACTAAATGCTCTACAACTTTCTGGCTGACGACGTTTTTGTAAAACATAAGGCTGAGGAGTTAGAAAGACAAGTCTGACGAAAAATGTGAAGCAAAAAAAAGTTTTTTTAAAAGTATCGATCTTCGCTGCCGAATATCTCAGAAACTATAACACATAGAAAGAAAATGAATATAGACAATCTTGTAGGAAATGTAATTATCTTCTATTTTGTAGGGAATACTTTTTACCGTACGACGCACCGTTTCCGAGTTATAAGTAGGAAACCAAAAAGAGGGCCTTTTCCACCTCCCTCCCCCCCTGAAGCGGCAGGGCTATGGGCGGGGACTTTTAGTATCTTTGCCTCCTAACTACCCCAACACATTCCTCAAGAGAAAAATTCTCCCCCTTTCCATGTCCTCTATAACCCCTTCGTTGACTGGACTAAGTAGTAGCTTTGTTTTTGTGAAAATCACTTTCCAAATACAAAAATTATTGACTTAAAGTGCGGCCTGCATGTACGTATTTTTCAACCGTAGACGACCATCTTAAACCTTCTTATACATTTAACATTGGTGGCATTAGGTTTATAGTACATATTTCCTGATCCTATCAATATTTATTCATTACAAGAACACATAATAAAATATGATGTCAAATTACTTACTGCCAAATCTTCACCAAAAACCAAACTAAACAAACTTAGATCTCATTATCACTACTGATAATTTTAATATTGGTGGTATCGTTTTATATCCAATATCTAAAATACACTACACAAACACACTAAATTACAATCCTATATCAGAATGTTATTTTTGATTAGTTTACTGATCAATAAACAAGACGCGTACAGTCGGTAAACCTCAACTAGCAAACTTCGGAAATATTCAACAAAAATAATGTTAGATGATAAATTCTAGAACCTGATCGTTATCAAATGTGTGCACCTGTGGATCGATTAATGTTATAATTCAGGAGCGGACTGGCCATTATGAGTGATCTGGATTAAGTTTCTTAAAACCTAACATAATATTATAATGAAGAAGAACCCGGACCTGTGATTCTTCAAAAACTAATAGTATCTATTTCAGATGGAGAAAAAGTCTTTTTATCTGTCTTTCATTCTGTATTATTACTCTTTGATATGCAAACTTTACTTAATTTACCTCATTTAGAAATTATAAGTTCATCATGTAATAAAGTACTAAGTTGCAGTCAGCCTTATTCTATCCAATATGTTGTTTTTTTTCTAAAATCCAACAATTTTTCGCATTAGTCTAACAATAAAAACTAAGAGTAAAACTTGTCTGAGAGAAAGTAAAAACAATTTAATCAGGGAGAAATCTAAAATAAGAAATATCTATTTAAATTAAAGGAATAAATAATAATAAAATCAACTTATAGAAAAACTAATTAAGAAAGGTCTGAGGTTTATTATGGAGTGTCTCTTCATTAGTTTACAGGCAGCTAACCTGTTGGGTTAATCAACATCGTAATTTAGCACCTAAAATATTATAAGTTTCCTTAAGAAAATGGAATTCGTTTATTCTTGTTTAGTTAACATAATTTACACATAAACACTTTAATTTGCCGCAAACTTGAATTTTTTTTAAATTTATGTCTGAATTTGAATTATGTTATTTTAAGCAAAGATCGTAGCCCTAATCGCCTAAGAATCCTATATTTTCTGTTTTTTATGATACTATATACATACAGTGTGATGACTGGTCAGATTGTATATGCAGAATTCAATGTTAATTTTGTTTACAATTAAATTCTACAATAAATTATTGTCACGCGTCCAAAGTCTGTACTTGCAAAAGTAACAGAATAAGGATACTAAATTTAATTCTTTAACTCCATTTTATGTTTGTATTTTTTTCAAGAATATCAAGTCTTCATAATTTCAATAATAAAAGTACTCTCTCATCAGCAACTGTATAGACAAAGCTATCAACAGAAAACTTAAAGGAATCGGAGATCTTACACCACAGAAAAGGAAATTGTACATTAAAGATTGGCGGATTGTATACAGAAAAGAAGATATAAACTAGCTAGTTCTTCGAAGAATTCATGAAGGTCACATTCAAAGTCCTCTCCAAGCCAAAAAACCCAGAAGAAATGAAGATTGAGAGCTTCGACTGCTTTCAATGTATTTAGCACTAAAACTGCTATTAAAGTTGCCTTAGTAAAAAAAACCATTGACTGAAGCAGAATTATAAAACTGAAATGTCGGACGACAATTCAAAAACATGTGTATTAGCCAATAGAAACACTAAACTAATACTGTTCTTGGATTGTCTCAGACCTAGTGGCAATCAAACTGTTAGTGATAAAAATAGGGAGTGATAAGAAAGAATAACACTCGGAACTGTAGTATGCCAGACTGAATACTATCACAGAAAAAGAGTTCTCTTTGGGTCTGAGAGTTTACTACATCTTGGATTGCAAATGATCTGTAAACAGCCAACACGGACAATGAACCGACCTTTGTTGACATTTGAAATCGAAATTAGATAAGATGCTTTCTGTTTTATACAGAGACCTTAAGTTAACTGATTGGGAATGAGAGACCAACTTAAGATCTAGTTAGAAAATTTACCATAGAGGTTATAAAAAACTATCTGCAACTGTAACCACAAGAACATTCAAAGCTAGTTGTTTAGAAAGAGAATAAAGAACCTTTACAAGTATGCTCTGGTGGTATCATGAACTGTTCTGACTAGGTGTAAGCACGGAATGACCTTGTAATGCGACTTAATGAGACTTTTCTGTTAACATCCCTCAAGATAAAATTAGTAAAATAATAAAAGAACTGAAAACTGGAAGGGGCGTAGAGAATAGAATAGAGAATATTAGGAAAAGTACTGACAGGGAATAAAACACAATTCCGAAAGCGCCAGACTGTAGAAGGGCCTTGTTAAGAATTAAGGTAAAACCCCAGGGGGGTGCACTAAGATGAAATAGAAGACGAGAAAGCAATTGCTTCAGATTTATTTTCAAGGATTAAAACTAAAGAAATCATAATTCCTTGAAATTCAGTTTTTCTGGGCAATTATTCTACTTTCTTTTTTTGTTACTCAACGTATGATACCCAAACAAAGAAAGCTACGTAAGCAATTTTACTTGGCCATGAGATTTTTAATGCCCCAGGTCATTTACAAGAATGAATATTAGTTAAGACTCTAGTAAAGAGTTCTGCAACCTGTCGTCCTGTTTACACTTTGTTAGTTGAGGTCCTTCTTATCGTAGTTTAGTTTCTATAGACTAGATCTGTAGATATCGGAGAAGTTGGTTTATAAAATCAGTTGTCCAGGTGATACGTGTGCTGGAGTGAACGGAGCTTCTGTTGTTTCCCGTTTCTTGGTTTGAAGACTTGCCCTTGTTTGTTTTATTTTTATTTTAGTAGTTCTTTTTTCTTCGCCTTTTTTGTTTATTTATTTTGTTGGATATAATAATAATAATAATAATAATAATAATAATAATAATAATAATAATACCTTTTTACTTTACTTTATTTGAAAGTGGAGGCTTGGGCTGAGAAAGGGAGAATGGAATCTTCGCAATACTATAGGTGCTGCTTGCTGGTTTCTGGTATTGAAGATCTGCTGCTGGAGATCTGGAATCTTCAGTGTCCTCCAAGAGTAGTAAATACTTGATAAGCACAAAAGGCAATAAAGTGCTCCTGTTCTTTCTTATTTGTGAATTCCCTTTTTGGCCGATTCGTTGGTCGTAAACCGGTTCCGCCACCGAGCAGTCCAAAAGTACGCTTTTTCGGCATTTTTTGCTAGACGTAGAGCGATTCCAACAGTGCTGGAACGTATCCGCGCCTTCATTGTTTTATTTTTGGGTAAAGGTAAGCAGGGTAAGATATGGTACTTATAAGGTAAGTTTTGTAATGCATAATAGCTGTGCACTTTGTTACGACTTTTTTTAAACTACAGCATTGAGTTGAATAAGTGTAATCTCCTTTTCAGGTAAGTTTTGGAAAGAGAATTTGAGCATACAGTGTCCACTGCGTGTCCATAGCATTCTCTACCTATACCAGGTTTTGTTGGTGCCGAAGCACACCAGCGAATGCAACAGTTTTGATTTGATTACTCGTGCCCTGTGATATCTTCAAACAGAACCCGAGTCATCTTTATCGCATTTCCGGCGTTCGAACTGCTGCGAGCACAAGTTTAATTCCGCACAGGCATAAGGCCTTTATTCCGGGTTTTGTCCGTGACACGTTGTAACGTTTACTTTTTGCTTCCGTTACATGTGTTACGTTTAATCGGTGCTATCGGTGTGTTTTGTATTTCTTTTGTGTTTTTACTGTATGTATAATCTCCTTAACTTCGTTCAAGGTTACTCACTGAGTTTTAGTCGGCCTAAGACCCTAGCGTCTTAGTTAACCAGAGTAAATATTGTAACGCAAGGTCACGTTGCACAATTGGTACCAAACGCGTTAAGCCCAAGGTTATACATACAATAATTGTTGGGTTGTTAAAATAGGTCGTATTTCTAATTTTAGGTTAGTTGGTTTATGGTAGTTCTGCCCTTTGGAGTTTGTTATCTTTATAACTTTAGGGAGATCATGGATTTCCTGTGGGCAGATCCGGAAATGGAGTTTGTTGAGAATTGATGATTAAAAGTCATATTTAACTTTCAATATTTAATATACACTTATTTACCATATGTACATTAATTGGTATTAGATTGATAAAACAGTTATTGGCATTATATTGTTATATTGACAACTTATGCCGATCTTTGTATGATCATGTTATAGTAACAACTGACGCTCTCAGCTACAATCCGTTTCCTTTTATATTTAATGACTAACACACAGTTGTGTAACATATTCCTGGTATTACTATGGTTCTGTTTAGGCTAAAGATGATTGTTACCTGTTCATTTTTAAAGAAAAAAAACACGCATCGTTCTTAGAAAGATGCTTTCTCTGAATGGCTGCGTAAGCTTGAAATTTAAAAAGCTGGCTTACTTAGGTACCTAACTAAAGTTACATGCATTACGCAATACTTGTTGCTTGAAGTTATCATAAAATAGTTATTAAATTTTAAATTATCATGAGACCTAATACTCGACAGAGTTCGAGAGTTGCTATTATTACGTACGGGAACTAAAAACAGCGCTTGACATTTTTAGAGATCGGCTATCGAAAAGCTTGCGGATCATCAAACAAAGCTGAAATACCAGAAACTGATTGCTGAGTGCTGCGTTCTCAACAATCGAGTTGACCAGATCTTCAAAGAGAAGACCGGTGCAAGAGTTGGTCAGATTTGTTTGATGTCGCTTCTATTTGCAGCCATTGTAGCATATCGCTGGGGTCCATTGACGAGGTTAATCGCTCAAGGAATTCCTTGATTATGGCCCGGTTGCACCACCAACGGCATCGAGTGAGAAACTTCTCAGCACTTTGTCCGAAGTGACAGAGACTTCGAAGTCAGATACACTCTTAATAGATTTTTCGGAGCTTAGTCCCTCTAGTTCGGGGGAATCCGGGTCAATTCCATCCAAGGAGGTAACCTCAGTATCATCCTCCAGTTCTCAAGTATATCAATCGCAGGATTTGTTATTTCCCGAGATTGTGCATCAATCCTCTTCTCAATGCGAAGGTGCGTCTCAGGTTATTACCGGGAGTGAAAAGAGTAGTAGTCGCGAGTAGAGAGGTAAAGTAAAGAGTAAAGTCTGCGAGGTCTTAATGGCGGTTCAGGTGTTAGAACTGTCATCAACGGGGTCACCGCTTCCACCACTGTTGTCGACCTAGAGGGAAGTTCTATCATCGGTCCCATCATTTTTCCCATCCCGATCACGACGGATTTCATTCGCGCTCAAACTATGTCCGAGAATAGTCGTGTCAACGGACAATGGGGATTAGAAAAGGTGGTTAGAAATGGTCCACTCCTTTTCTACAAGACCTCAAGATGATAGTAACCCTCCAACATCGTTGCCTAGAGTCCTCGCTACTGCAAAACCTGTTAGGCCCAAAAAGTCATTTCGGGGTACGAACCTTCTTTACTTGCGAAACCTAAACAGAAGGTTGTTGATTCATCCGCCGTTATATCAGTAGAATGTTTGTAGGATGTCTGCGTTTAGAGTGGGAAAGCATTTTTTTAAAACAAGTTTCGCCCCTTCTCGTGTCATTTAGCTAGCGATATTGTCAGCTTTATGTCCATAGGTATGAGGAGTGTATAGTACACCAAGTCATGAATGCCTTAGTGTACAATTTGGTTAATTTAGCTGGTGATTACCTGGGGAGATGCTATGTAAGAAACCTCCAAGCTATAAGAGAATGTCGGCCGGTTAGATAACTTGTCGTCAATTAGAAGGTTGGGTGGACGACGGATCGGCCACTTCATTGAACATTGCCATCAAGTTCGCTATTGATTCAATATTTATTTTTATTTCTTACAGGATTCCAGTTGAGATTTTTGTTTTTCTTTTGATAATAAGAATTTTAGTAAACCTGGTCCTGGTTTTGGTTTTTAGTTGCTATTTTTGTTTTCTGATTGTTTTGGCTCTTGTAGAGTGGGTACTCAGCGCGAAGCTGAGTGATATGATATGTATAATCTCCTTATCTTCGCTCAAGGCCACCCACTGAGTTTTAGGCGACCATAGCGTCTGAGTTAACTAGATTAAATATTGTAACTCAAGGTTACGTTACAACGTACATACCAGCTAATAGTTTGTTAATTAAACAATAAATGTTATAATTTCATTTTTGTATTCATCTTTTAGTTATTTAAGTGTTTGAGTAACCTGGATCAGTTTGAATTTGTTATATCTCTTGTAGTTTCAAAATTTTTAAAATTTTACTTATTTAGACAATTTCGAAACCTTGATTAAATCAAAACTAAGTAGTATTAAGCAAATTTAATATTCTGATGACGTCATGTTTTTATTTTTTTATTTAATAATTAAGAAATAAAACTTAAAATTTGAGCTGATGTTTTTTATAATGCACTTATGAATTGAAATATAATAAAACTTGTATTGGTTGGCTTTTCACCGGTGTGTTTCTCATTTATTATACCACATAGCAAGACTGCGATTCATAGGGCTTTTGTTTTCTTCCGGTCTTTTAACAATGGTACTCAAGTAAATGAATAGTATTGGTTGTTTTTGGTTATAGAATCCCGATTGCATCGCAGATTCGCTTTTGGTAAGTGATACCTGTATTTCCCGATCTATATTGGAGTTGTCTTGATACCCGCGACCCGAGGAAAAAAAAGAATGTTCATTAAGCCAGATAAGTTAGCTTGCTATTTTAGCCTTACAAAGCTATTTTTATGTTTTTCATATTTTCTATTTTTTATCCGTTACACGATGAGCACTATATAAAATTTCAATTCAGAAAGTGACAGGTATCCTCAGTGGTTTTCATTAAGGTAAGTTATATCGATAGTATACAAAAATATGTAGAAAGATCTTAAATATTGGTATCCATTACGTCTTAGCAAATTTTGAAACTATAACAATAAAGACGAAGATATAAAGTTTAGTAGAGAACAGTGTATTCAAAAGAATAATCGAAAACGTTTAAGAAAGATTCAGAAAGAGCAAGTAACACAGAACTAAAGTTGTATGGAACTGTTAATTATTATTAGCAAATATATTGCCAGCTATTGCGTGTGCTTAACTATATGTAAACGATGAATAATTTTTTACAACTTGCTTGTGTGTATTGTGTAGTACTGACAAGCTTAGCCAATATATGCTGGTTTGATTCTTCTATTGTTATTCAAGTACCAAAAACTGCAACTAACAGCATTTAAAAGGTTATCAAGGTGCAGCATCTTCATTTCGGCACCATAGAATAATCTGACCGTTTTCTCTTTGATTTAAATCTCGTTTCACAATGCATCCAAAATAATTTCAGTTTTATTGTTGTCTTTTTTGCGTAGTATATACTGAATAGGCGATATGCATGTATAACAATAACTATTAAATTTAAACCCGTTTTGATTTATTTTCCATTGTTCGCCTAACGGTCTATCAGAAATGGAACAGCAGAATTTTTTCAAAAATACACGAAGATACACTAGATAAAGTTTTGCAATAAAAGCGTTACCTTTGATGTTTTATTATACTGATGCGGTTTGCATCACGGGACAATTCAAAACCAAGAGCAAATATCGCGGATAGGATATGGTGGGAGTCGTCAGAACCGCGTCCGTTCAACACACGTGTCTCCGCGGGAGGTCTTCCTTGCAAGAGGGTGCCGCGTGACCTGGGGTCGCATTCACATCGTTGCATCCGCGTTCCTCTCCCCAGCTTTTAAAGCGCACCTCTGCACCAAGAGTGACAGTGCAAATGTCCTCAAATGATTCAAATTGTAAGGGAATATCATTATACGAATACCTACGCCCATGCAGAGCCGGCGACTTCCAGAACCGTTAAATTAAATCGGATATTATTCATTTAATAAACGTTAAACAGAGGTTACGTCAAATTAAATTACGGTAATACCATCTCTAAAACCGGTAATTCATCATGCATTTATTATCGGCGTAATGATATATTGCCGTATCTAAATACTTTTCTTTCGCTAATATGACAAGCAGCATCGTTCAACGAAATCACTACAATGTAGCACGTTGTAACCATTGCCATAAATTATTACTACTGGAGGACTGATCATTATCATCACTGTTAAGAATGGAATTTAACAATTCAAAAGTCAACATGGTTTACAAGGTTAGATAACATTAATAACAGAGTTAAAAATACATTCAATCCGTCCCTGCGTTGAGAAAACATTTCATCTTGCAGCCTTTAGTGTCTCCGTAAATCAAAGCGTTAAAGAGAACTATCCATTCTTTCCTTTTTTTTCTATTTTCAGTCTAGTAAGCCTTTAAAATGGCTGTAATAAGAGTGTTTAACTTGACAGGAGTGAGTGAATGCAAGTGCAACAATTACTTTAATTTAGATTTTCATAAAATTCCAATTTTTATGGAAACCTACGTTAGGTTTCTACAAATAATGGCCTCGGTAGAAAGCATATTTCAAGGTACTTTCCAAGCAGTTACTATCAATTATAATACATTTTTCAACACACTTCTTTCACTATAGCAAAAAGGCTGGCAGAAAAATATGTACACAATGTATAGGAGTTGCGTTCCGGTATGTTATTATGGGGTAATTAAACGCAGTTCAGAATCAGATGTGCCCCAGGTCCTGATGTTCTATTGTGTCGGCGTGGTTGGTTTCACTACCGTGTCCGTTCGTGATTTATCTCTAGGCCCTTGCAGTTTCTCTATAATACCTCCTACGTAAAACAGCGTAAAACTTTAACTTTGAAACTAACACACACACAACTTCATCAGATTTATAATATTATTATAATCACTTCCTTTCAAGATTAGAATTAATTCATTTACCTATTGTAAATCATTTGTTTAGATGTCAAAGACTAAAGGATTTCTTTATCTTTGCAATAAGATGTCATTTAAACAATATGAAATATTACACTAATATTGATAAAGAATATTATAATAAAACCTTGACAAGTTTAATGTATACCTATTTATACTTCACTATTTTCTATCTTTAAAAAGTGTATGCGTGTTATTAATTTATTTATTAATAAGGAAACAAACCTATACAATAGCATTGGGACAACGAACTTATTTTTATTAGTGATTAATCATTTTCGTAATAAGATTTTAAAGAGACCTTATTTAAATGAGATTATATTAATCGAATTTGTCAAACATAACAAATTAGAAATGAAATTAGGTCAGTTTTATTTTGATCACCTAAAACAATTAGAGTGACTCTTACAGCTTATTCGTGACTTTCCCAGTTCAATATTCTATTCACCTCAATAGATGAAACCTTGAAGTAAAGATAGTAATAAAAACAACGTAGCGTAAAACCTTTGAATACGTCTTTCAAGAACTGTATGATTTTAATAAAGTCGTTAAAAGATTTAAACTGAAAATGAAATTAAAGAAACCAAGTCGAACTCGACTCCTATTGATAAATTTAATAAAAGAGGACTAAATTCTCTTAATAAAACTAGTATTAATATACAGAGCAGAACTAGCCCATCGGGCGATCGGGCGGCCGGTCCTGCCGGTGTAATAAGCAATAACCCAATAAGTATTAACAAACAAAAATAAGAAATGTGGAAATATAAAATAATATTTGTGAACACAAGCGCCAGCAGGATTATTTGCAGGATGATACAAAATACCTTGATGTATTCATGCAGGTTCCGTCTTTGGGAAAACCCGGATTTGAATCTTCAAAGCAACAGTTCGTATTTAAGAGTTTCCGTAGTTTTCCTTAGTTGCACCTGTGAATACTGGAACAGTAACTTCCAAACTTTGATTATCTCTTTTTGCGTACTTACTTTCGCTTTTCCTAGAACTTTTCATTCTTGACCGTAGAGGAATAATTACTGCAAACTAATATATTATTCTTCTGATTTATTAGAATCTAAAATTTTTACAGTTTGATAAAGTAGAAAAACATTCATTATGCCACTGTTCGTTTAAACATTCAAACTTCAAAAGTGGAGAATTTCCTGGATTTTTTTAATGACAATCAGTAAAAGTCATTCATGCAAAAGTACTTCAATTCTTGAATCATAAATTTTGTTAGTAAACATTTTAAAGGACTGGTTTTACTATTTCGGGAAAGGTTTTCTTAAATCCTTCAATGAATTTCTTAAACAGATTTCTTTAGCTTTATTAATTACATTTTACATTATTTTTGAAATGTGCTTAAAAAATAGTTGTTATGCATGACTACCTAAGCCTTATTACAGATGAAAAGAATAAAATAATATTATTTAAAACAATATTATTTATTCGTAATTGCAATGTTCCGTTACTTTGTGATGCAGTTCTTCAAAGTTAGCAGAAAAATTTCTTAATACTGGCTCTTAATAGCTGTTTCAATACTCGTTTTTCAACGCTTCCTATTCAATAATACTAAGCAGTTTTTATAATAAATAGGTTATGTTAGAATTTCTCAAGTCCCGGCGAAATATAATTAATTATAATTAGATTGGTACGAGGAACGTCATTGTAGTTTTTATATCTAATGACTCTATTTTTGTTAAGTAAATTTTCTCAAATTATGGTCGGATCTGCAATTTGGTCTGCATAATCTAATCTAATTAAATTAAGAACTTGTTAGTTTTTAGGGTTCTTTCACTTGCATCGTTCCTTTAAAAAGCTGGAAGGTTCTGGAATTTGGTTAACTCCTTCTGTTAATTTATTTTGTGATCATTACATTCTAATCAGTATTTTTTAGATATTCCTTGTTGTCCCGTGTAAGATCCTCATTATCATCCCATAATTATTTAAAAATTTTAACTTGAATTAAAAATTAATTTGATTAGTTACAGCACTGCGAGAAATTTTATTAGAATCATATACATATTTCGCTTACCAGGTGAGCGTCATCACTTGTCACTTAATCAGTGACACTTCTAAGTAACAGTTTAGAAGCTTACCTGGCGAACAAAATATGTATATGACAAATGACAAAATAGATAATTGTGTAGAAAAGTGTCTAATTTTTTTTCTTTATTTTAATTTGAATTAAAAACGTGTAAAAATGATCTATTATATTTTAAATCTACCTTGCCGTCTATAGTTAATTCTATCCATTTGAAATACCGCGCAAGATATATTTTTTGTTGTTATTAATTGTGTATCTACTTGCAGTTTGACATTCATCATTTAATTAACGAATTTCAGAGGGAATGGTTTCGTTTTATTGTTAGTTTGTTTTGTGTAAAATTTTGGTAAATTCCCTTGAAGAATCTGAAGGTAAAAATAAATTTTTTATAAAGTACATCAACTACCACTTGTTGAAGGCTGTGTGGAAACAATTGGGTTTTCAATGTCAATGTCGTTATCTCCCGGTTCGAAAAAAGACGAGGCGGGTATCAAGTCCTCAACTGTGATCCCTCTTCCAGGGAGCACATTTAATTTCTCCTTTGTCCTTCTGCGAACAGTCTTTTCTATTTTAGTTTTGCCTACGTTTTTTTAGTTCTTCGAGGAACGTTTCAGGCACATTTCCAACGACTACTGTCAGCAAATTCGAAGAGGTGGTCACTGAGTTTATTCAAAATAACTTCAGGATTTAACGGAAAAATCCCACACTCTTTAAAGCCACTTTGTAACCTCTCTTGTTGTTTAGATTTTTCCATTAATTCCTTTAATAAATGTGTGTTTACGTGTGGAAGACGAGCTGGGACGTGCTGGATTATCCGATATTTCAAAAGACATTTTTAATTTTCTTACCAAAACATTTCGGTAAATGCCATAAGTGTCCATGGCTTCTCGGCAAGACATCGTCTTATTTCGTATTTGGCTCGACACGTTGTTCAGAAAATCGTCAGTGTAGGCCTTGTAAGGTCGGCCACCTACTTTTCTCTTTGTTTTTGGGATCGGCAACACGTAAAAATACTAAATACCATCAGAATACAACATTTAATAGAAGAAAAAACACGGCTTAATTCAAATTTTAAAAGAATAATTCTCACCCACAAAGTTCATTTTTATCACTTGTCACGCAATAAATCGCAAACAATCTTACTTTCGTTAAGACCTTCCCAACCTAGCAACGATTCCATTTGACCGATGGATTTTGACTGAAACCGACAGAGAGTGCTTGTATTAAAAAAAAGGTGTATGGAACCGGGTCACCCCACTAGACACTTAGCTACCCCGGTTGACGGTACTATTACTTGATAATAAAAATATTGTAATTTTTCTGTAGAAAAACATCTTTTGTTTAGTTGTCTGGTATTTCTTTGGAATTATTCCGGTGATTCCCCGCATGTATGAAAAGGGTAAGATACTCGTTTTGAATTAATATTGTATTAATTAATGTCAATTCTTTCATCAAACTATCAAGGGACGTCTCGCAAAATACAAAATCTTGGGACAATTTTGTTGGAATTCGTGAAATTGCAAAATCTTTGAAGACTTCAAGGTTGAAAATTTATGGATTGCGCAATATTGGAACTTCCCATTATACTGTTGTTCCCCCAGGATAAATTGGCCTTGTATACCGAGACCCTTTTAAAGTAATTATTTGCATTTGGTCTCTAACTATGCCTTCAACAACTTTGTAGTTAGCAACCAGAATTTTTTGTAATAATTACAATTGCACGTTCATACCGATTAATGGTTTGTCAATTAAACTGAGAATTACTTGTTATTTAGTTATTTACAAGTTTGAATAACTTGAATTGGTTATTGCAAATTAGTCTTTTTTGTAGTTTCGAAATTTCTAAGATTCTACTTGTTTAAACCATTTTAAACTCTTGGTTAAGTTATCGAGACTAAGTCGAGTAGTACTAAGTAAATTTAATATTCTGATGACGTCATCTTTTTAAGTTGCGGTTTAATAATAAAATAGAATTTAAAACTTGTATTAATGTTTTTTTATAATGTATTTATAAATTGAAATATAATAAAACTTGTGTTAGTTGACTTTACACTGCTGTGTTTTTCTATGTTGCCACATACCAAGACTGCGATTTATATCGGCTTTGGTTTTCTCCCGGTCTTTCTTTAAAAGAAAACAATAGTGCTCAACCAAATGGATAGTACTGGTGATTTTGATCATAGAATTGTAATTGTTTGGCATTCAAAGTTCTTTCCTACAGCTATTACAGACTTTCAAATTTTCAGATATTTGATTTCATCCACCTTACTCAACCTTTAACATATTTTGCAATACTAATATTAAGAATAACACTAATATGAAGGTGAAGGTGAAGGCAGAAATGAACCTAACGAGATCTGTTTTTTTTTAAATGATTAGTGATTACTTAAAGCGCATTTTAACAAGCATTCAACAGAACTTCGCAGCGTTTCAGATAATTGTCCTGCATAAAGCAAAATTCTTGCTTTCTTTTCCAGACGTTGGTAAATTTAATAAAATACAGCTTTTTTTCCAATCAAAGGTCACAGTTTTCTCTTATGTGACCGAGTAATTGGGGTCATTACAAGAAAACTCAAAAAGTATGACCAAATTTACAACAGTCATGAAATTACCGACTAGATCATAACCAGAAGTAGGCCAGGAAAATTTACAGTAGAAGAAATTTTAGATTTCAAAAGTTGGTGGTTAACTTTCCACAAAAAAATGAAAAGTTCAAACCGACTAAAACAGAAAAAATCAATGTTTTCCGTTAGAACCCTTTATCATCTTCCTTATACTAGTAATAATAAAAAAATGTGTTAAAGGCCAGACAAGTATCAATGATCCAGATACGCATACGTTTTATCTTGGTTTATCGAGAAAAAACGTGAAATTACCACAAAATTTTGAATATCCAACAGGCAAAGTTCCAATTAAAGCATGCAAGATGCTACACTTTATAAAATTAAAACAATACGAGCCCAGTAACCATATCGAATTTTACAACAATACTGCACAGTGGCCTGTTGTAAATAACAACAAAGCGAATAACAATTAAGTTTTCAAGGCCATATACAGGGATGAAACTTAACTGTTGTAACAAACTTGGAGGCATGATTCTTCTAGTGATTTTAAGACAAAAAGTTTTTATGGGTCTGAAACTCAACCGTTTCCGAGATACAGGGCGTTAAAGTTTTATTTAGAATCTCGTGTTTTCTCAATATTTCAAAAAACAAGGTGAAATATCGGAATGAAATCTTCTACAAGCTCGTTATTCTGAAGTGTCGTAAAGTATTTGTAACTGCACAGAGGAGGGTTTCTGAAAAATAGATTTATCTGAGTTTTCTATCTATTCAAATGTAAAATTGGTTTTGTTACAAAATCACCATACAAATAAATATGAAAGGTATTTATTAAATAGCATAACCTCTACATAGTGACTTTCTTTGTGACAAATATCACTGACAATTGATGAAAACCAACTGGCATTACTAGAGGAAGCTACTTAGAGGGCCTAAAGACGAATTCAGATTTTGAGAGAATGGGTCAGCCATACCAAGTGTCAGAATAGATTGATGTAGTAGGCCATAATACACGTGTACTGGTTGCGCCGCCTGGTAATGACTTTGTGCATATTTCGTATACTGAATTAATGACTGAACTGACTGTTTTATAATATTTTTTCAAACGCTAGTAACATAACATTTGCTAAAGATAGCAAGTAACAAAATAGTATTGAAGACAGGTTTCCAAAGAAATACATTTTGAAAGCTTTGATCTTACAAAAAAGAAGAAAATTAGTTGGGTCACTTTATATAATTAACATAGCACGATTCAAATGTGCATATATTATGTTTCAGATGTAACAACTTAGCAAATAATTATCATGGCCTGCCCTAATGTAGAAAAGTCGCGGACAATATGTACACGAATGACATTTTACCATCAGACAATTGCTAAAAATATCTGTAACGCAACGAAAGTGTTTGACAAGCACTAGAACTCCTATATAAATATGTACAAGTACAGAAGTTGAGCAAAATCGCAGTATCGGCGGCTATGTTTGATCCAAAATGCATGTTTTCGTCCTCTTTACTTGAAAACGCTCTCACATGGCAGGTTGAAAAGAAAAGGTGGGTATTTGTCTGCCTGTCATTACTCACAATTATTCGCCCTCCATTAACCTTCTTAAAATCCAAAAACATATCTACACTAAAATGCCAAAGGGACAATTTGCGGATACCAAGTCTATAATTGTGAGCAACCAATATAACCCAGAATTCATACAAACAGTAACGCTTAACGTAAATTATTTGCAGGAGACTAAAATGGCATATTGTAAAGATTACAATAATAAATTCAAATTTGGGGTTTCTCTATAAAACGAAAATTAGTTCCATTATTTGCTTGTCAATGTCTTTTCTGCCACAGAATGACAGTTAACGTTATAGAATGTGAATAGTTTTCTGCAACCAAGGATTTCATATAATAGAAAAGAAAAACAGAAAAAAGAAACAAACTTGCTAATCATATCTGAATACAGACTTAACGAAATTTAAGATTAAAGTTTTTAATTATAGCAGGGGTGTACCTACTGAATTTTGCGCCTCTTTAGAATTAGCGCTAAAAATCAGGGGCTTCACCGGCTTTACTGATCAACAAGTCACAAGCTTATTTTACTTTTAGCTATAAACAAGTAAGTAATTATTTTTTTGTCCTAGGCTAGAGTATATTCACAACAAATTAATAATTAAATATTGTGATGTGCAATTCTTGAATGTACAGGAAGCTGTGTTAAAATATTTCCAGTTATAAAGTTGGCATCTTTTTCGCTTATTAAACTAATGAATTAGGTACTTAAGAACAAAAGACCTCTTTAGGTTTTTAATACGTTGACAATGCTCTGTGAAACGTTTCCAATGAATTTTTAGAAACCTATAAATAATAATAAAAGGTATTTTTATGGAAAAAATACAATATTTAATGCAACACTTATGCAAAACTATCTCTGATGTGTAGTGGGTGTTGCCTAACATACAGTACTTATAAATTAGGTAAATTAAAAAACTTTCCTTATTTTAATTTTAAATGTGTTAAAAACGTAAAATATTACTTTCAAAAATGCTAGATCATTTCCTTTTTTGGTTTTAACAGCTATTTTAGAATGATATTTAAAAATTGCTTTTGGAAAATAAAATGCATAATGAATAAACAAGTTTTTGTACTTATCATCATGCCCAGAAATTAATTTCTTCATATATGTAATACAAAATTCTACCTTAGACAACAAAAACCTTACAGTGCAACTCAAAAGAAATTAGACATATGAGAACATTATTAAATAAAGTTTAGCAAGTGGGATTCCAGATTACACAATATTAAAGTAGAAACCCATTCTCACGACAGTAAGAAATAGTTCATAGCTCATCTCCAAAAATACGTTAAGTATTCCTTCATAAAAACTTCTTTGCTGTTTTCTAAGCATCTCTGGAGTAATGCAGCTCTTATTCTATTTTTTACAATATGTCTTCTTTATCTTTTATACATGGTCTGTACAATGCCCTACTACATATTCCTCAGACCAAAATAGGACAATTTAACCAAACTTACCTCCATCCAAAAGGGCACAGTTAAGGCGCTACCGAACGTCAAAGATCTTAAAGATTTTTCTACTTTTTTATAAAATATAAAATAGCAAAAGAATGTTTTCAATGATTGGAAACAAATTTGGGATGTGAATGTGTACTGGAAAAAGAGATTTTCTGACATCAGTTTTTTGCTTGTAGGTGTTTCGTAAGTGGTCAAAAATCGATCATCCATATGCAAAGTAGCTCAGATTTTTAAACGATTTGGTCAACACTTCTGAAATTTTTTCCACAGATGGGCATTCTTATTTCGGGCATTTTTTTGTCTTTAGTTCGATTTTGATAACTGCAATAGTTTAAACAAAAACTTGTGCCTTAATTTTGTATTGAATGTTAATTTATTTTCTTTATTTATCATGGCCATAGAATACACTAACGCCGAACTGACAGATAAGCAGTTCATTAACAAAGACATTTAAAATTTCTCTACTTTTTAGTGTCATGAAAAAATATAGGACCAATAAACCTTCTGCAAGACACTTCTATCCAAACACCTACTTTGATGTGATGTAGAGATGTCTCAACAAAACGGTGAGGATTTCCAGCACTCCGTGTTCTGAAATTCTGCGAATTTAAGTATCCAGATAAATGGGCCTCATCGGAGGAAAAAGACAAATGTAGTAAATCGTCGTTCATATTGTTCTCAAACCATGTACAATATTCTCTTTGACTACCATAATCTGGTGATGCAAGTTCTTTCACAGTCGTTATTTTGTAAGGATATAACTAAAAGATCAGTTGAATTTTTTGTATCCACAGATAGGAAAACTTATAAACGGAGTTATGAGTTTGCCGCATTCATCTGGAGCAGCCGAGAAAGTTTTCCCTCAAGCCCCTCAAGTCAAATTAATTGAAAGTAAACTGAGAAATTCTTTGCATGCAAAAACCTGTAAATCATTGTTATTATCCAAAAAACTTTTAAAAGGTGCAACATGTTATAACATAAAAATTAGTGAGAACCTTTTAAACAAACACTGGAAAAAGGTTGATGATGAGATTGATATTGTTTTAGAGATTTAGTTATATGTACTACCTTTTGTTTATGGCTAGATTATAGATTCGGCTATTATTTTCCTTTCTATTTACGTTCTGATATTTTGATAGCATTTGCTATCATTTTCAAAGGACTTAAACGTTCCAAAAAAAAACTATGCCATACAAGAACAACTCATTTAAACCGAATGCAAGTTAAGATTTTATAAATATTCAAGTTGACAAGTTCAAATTTCAAAAATAAAAAACATTTCCCTTTTTGTACAAGTCCTTCGAGAATAAAAGCAAATGCTATCAAAATATTATAACGAAAATAAGAAGAAAAATCATAGCCAGGCAAACCTATAGCTATGTTTATAATTAATTTAAGAAAGGTCGTTAAAGAATAAATACCTTTTGCTTAAAGATATATTATTGATATTTTTATTTCAAATTATATTTATATCAGTATTATTTAATTTATACATGTTTGTATTTGAGTTTTAATAAGATTCTGTTCCGTTTAATCCGAGATTCGAATTTCCCACCATCAAAATTCCCAGTTAGATATACAATTTCTGTTACTAGGGTGGCAGGTGGCAGCCCTGCTAAAAACGTAAGTTAATTATTGTATTGTATTAATTATTGTATCTAGGCCGCGGGCGCTGTCGAGTTGGCTGTCACGTGTATGTCACTGACCTTACGGGTGGAGCTGGGCGTTTAGAATCCCACTGCTCAGAATGTGTTTCGCAGCTACGTTTAATAAACGATTCTAGATTTAGAAGTTAAGTGTTGAATGAGAGTGGAAAGGTTCAAGTTTGCGTAATTATCACCTACAAACACAAAGGAAGGTAGCATGTAATATGGTACTTCATATAATATCCTGTGAATAGCCGAGGACACCTTGCTTCAAGTATGGATTTTCCATTAAATTCCGAGCAGTATCATAAACAAAAGTATGTATTATGTGTGCAGTTCTTATTGAAGTTGGTTTTATTGTACAGTGCTTGTGCCAGAATACACAACTTCTTTGCAACATTTTCCCAGATGCCCTAATTTTATAAATGCTTACTGCTTCCATCATCAAAATTTCTAAATAATTTTATTTCAGATAGTACCACCTTCCTGGAGACTAATAACGACCCACAAAAACGAAATAAGTACAGGTATGGAGTCAAACACAAATGATACATCCCAGTTAAACATACGAAAACGTAAGCTCGTTCATAGTGGCGAGAAACGACTTCAGTGTAATATATGCCATTATAAATGTAAACAGAAAAACCATTTACGAACACATATGCTCATTCATACTGGCGAAAAACCATTTAAGTGTAATATATGCGATTATACATGTACACAACAACACAGTTTAAAAAGACATATGCTCATTCATAGTGGCGAGAAACCATTTGAGTGTAATGAATGCGATTATAAATGTACAACAAAAAGCAATTTACGAAAACATATATTCGTTCATACTGGCGAGAAACCACTTCAGTGTAATCTATGCGATTATAAATGTAAGCAGAAACACCACTTACGAATACATATGCTCATTCATAGTGGCGAGAAACCATTTGAGTGTAATATATGCGATTATACATGCACACAGAAAAACAGTTTACAAAAACATATTCTCATTCATAGTGGCGAGAAACCATTTGAGTGTAATGTATGCGATTATAAATGTGCAACAAAAAGCAATTTACGAAAACATATGTCCGTTCATAGTGCCGAGAAACCATTTAAGTGTAATATTTGTGATTTTAGATGCAAGGACAAGAGCAATTTAAGAATACATGTGCTTGTTCACAGTGGCGAGAAACCATTTGAGTGTAATATATGCCATTATAAATGTACACAGAAAATCCATTTACGAACACATATGTTGGTTCATAGTGGCGAGAAACCATTTAAGTGTAATATATGCGATTATACATGTACACAGAAAAGCCATTTACCAACACATATGCTCATGCATAGTGGCGAGAAACCATTTGAGTGTAATATTTGTGATTATAAATGTAAGCATAAAAGCACCTTACGAACACATATGCTCGCTCATAATGGCGAGAATCCATTTGAGTGTAAAATGTGTGATTATAGATGTAGGGCCAAAAACAATTTACAAAGACATATGCGCGTTCATAGTGGCAAGAAACCATTTGAGTGTAATACATGCCATTATAAATGTACAGAGAAAAACAGTTTGCGAAGGCATATGCGCTGTCACAATAGCAATGAAGTCATTTAAGTGTAATACATAGTTACCATGTCAGGATTAACATTTTCAGCAAATATGAACAGCCCAACACTGTTAGAAAGAGACATTTGGGACTGATTTGGAATTACATTGTTTACATTTAATTAAATTAAATTAGGTGGCGGAAATCTTTATGATACGTTATATAATTTATTAGTTAGTATTTTAATATTTAATCAAACTAGTTGTTAAAAGTCTTTGTTTTAAATCTTATCATTATTAGTTAGTAGGTATGTATTATGTTACGTATTTAAATAAAATGCTAAATAAAAATTAAATTAAAATGTTTTGTCTTAAATTGTTCGCGATATCTCTATAGGTGTATTACCTGATCTTCAAAGTGTAGAGCACACAGCATTCACATATTATAAATTCCTAATAACATGTGGGAATACAAAGGACATCCTGCAAGGGATATTTGGACATCGTAAAGGACATCCATCGGACAATCCAAGGACATCCAGATGTCACAGCTGGGGCTATCCAGGGGATGCCCACTTGGGTCATCCAAAGGATGTCTATTTGGGTCTTCCAGAGGATGTCCATCAGGCCATCCAAAGGATGTCAATTTGGAACATTCCAGAGAATGTTCATTTTGGACATCCATATGAAGTTGGGAACTTTTCAGGACTTAATAAAACGCGGTAAGGGGATAGATAAAACCACACAAATAGATAGATTTTTGTTTATTTATTTATTCTCTAAAAAGACAACAAGAGTCTATACAGGTAACAAACAATATATGAAGAACTTGATGCTAGATAATGATATGCCACGTTTAAAGATGCTTGCAATTTTAATCAATTTCTTTGGTTTTTCCCCTTGAGTTTTACCATGTGATACAATAAGCAAATACTTAATAATTTAAATTAACACAAAATAATAACAAAGTCATATAACAAATTTTGGAGAATTAAACAATATGCAGATTTTATCCTCTTGATATATTCCACCAATGTAATACAAAACAAATTGTTTTAAGTTATTAATATTATATTTAATTACTTTAGACATGTTAATTTGTAAATCAATTTCACCTTCTTTTTGATCGCTCTGTATTATATTGTCTTATTTTGTTATTTCCTTTCTTGCTTCTTTTTCTTTGCAACCGCCTTCAATCTTTTCTTTGCTCTTCTTAAAAATCTTTGTATCCCATCCTCCATATCTTTTCTATTGCAACTTTTTGTTTTATTGTTGCGCTATGCCGCTCTTAAAAGCAAACAAATGTAAGCATCAGTTTAGTTAACAGACCTGGAAAGTGATACATGACATTTTATACCAAACTGCTACATGTCAAATGAAAGATATTCAATTATGCAATCCTCAAATCAAAATTAATATATAATGTGGTTCAGCGTTGGCAACACCAAAATGCTTTCTGATAAACATCACATCCTAATCAATACAGTTTCTTTTATCGTATTATACCGTGAGATCAAGAGAATAATGATGCAGAGCAGGCAATTGGTAACACTAGTCTAGAATGTCTATGATTTAAGATGTGATGGTGATGTTGCAAGTGTCAGTTAATTTTGTAGTTTCATTTCTAGGATTATTAATTTAATATGTTTGTTTTCATTTTTTCTTAGAATAAGCAGTTTTGTGTTTTAGTTCGTCACAAATTTCTTGCTTTTGCATAACTTTATTGTGTGTATATGACAATCTGACATTTAATTTAATTAAAGTCATTGAGCCAAACATGTGTTGGCTCATATTAATTTGACTAGCATCAGTTACTTTAGATACTTTCAGCATGTATTATATGTCCCTATTTTAACTTTTTTTTAATGCAATTATGCTACACACATGTATACTTATACAATTTTATTTTATATTGCTTTATTACAACTGTCAAAATTCAAACTAAACTTGGGAACAACAACAATAAATAAGATAATTATAATTAGCTGTTGATGAAAATCAGTTCACAACCACCAACAAAGGGACAACTTATTTTATATGGATCTTATATCATACAACATTTGCCGGGTTGATTGGTCTGTGCAGGTCTAGATTTTTTTTTTAAGTAAGTTGTGTATATAAATAATCAATTATTATAGTAAAGAAATACATGCTTATTGAAGTTTTCTTCATATTCTCATTCTCAATAAATGCCATTTTTGATTCAAATTTATTTGCAAAGGTAGGTATTCCACATGTAGTGCAGTACTCCTTACGTGATGTGCTTCATTCACTGCAGTAGTATTATTGAAAGCGTAGAATAAGGGTAAAAGTTGTTTATTGTTTAAAATAGAAACAAAAAACCAGTTGAGCAGTCAGCTGACAAATCTTGGAATTCAAGAATCTACATGAACTTTTTTTATTGCCAATACTGGTACTTCAATTTTCATATTGTCTGCAGTTGGGTATTTCTTATACTGAATATAGACTCATCATGGACTAAATGTCATTTTTAACAATACTGATAGTTTAGATGTAAAACAAAAATGGATTTTTCGTCTGTATCTTGAGAACCAAGATGTACACGTCAACATAAACTTGTGATCAGTTTCTCTTTACAGGCTATGGGATTGGGATCAGTTTGGTTAAGCAACCAAAAAGTGTCAGTGATACCTAAAATTAATTTTAATATTTGTTGGTATTTGGAGGTGCCTAGGTAATGAAAGACTTTACATTTTGCCATTGCTTGAGTAATGGAATCTATAAAATCAAACTGAGATACAAATACAGGGTCCGGCAAAATGTATTACCTACTTTGTTTCATTATAATATCAGAAAAACTAATCAACTAATATCTATTTCACGTAAAGAGATACATGCGTCACTCGTGTGATCCAGAATCAGGCCTGTAGCCAGAATTTTTCTCGGGGGGGGGGGGGCTTCGGAATTTTAGGAAATGGAGGGAAAGGGTTTTATTATAATTCTTCAGCCCCTCGAGCCCCTCCCCTGGCTATGTACCTGATCCAGATGCTTCAAATCAATAACTGGCCCAACTGAAAACTTTCTACACGTCCTATTTTAGCTTGCATACTCTGCAATGCATTGACATGTTTTTTTTTTAAATTGAACATAGGGATTTGCATGTTCAGAGATAAAAAAAACCTCACTGTATATAAACACAGTACAGTTAAAACACTATTATAAGTACGTTGTATTATAACTAAGAGAAAAAGAAATCAACTGTCCGCTCTATAAAGTACAATTTATTTATTTTAATTTGTACATTTTATTCTTTTAAAATCTTTGAAAATTACCTTGTTTTCAATGGCGTCCGGAGGGGGGAGCAAGTGGGGTCATTTGCCTCCCCCTGGCTTGCAAAAACAATTAAATGTATACAAGAAAAAATAATTTTATGCTGTCGACAAACATAGAATTGGATGGCAATCTTTATTTTGCCCCCCCCCCCCCCCTGGAAAAAATCCTGCGGGCGCCGTTGCTTGTTTTATTTATATCGTAACTAACAACCTCAATTCCATATGAAACTATGTATCCTACAGATACAAAGATAAATCAGTAACATACATAACAATCCCCTCCATGTCAAAATATTATTTATTTCCATGATGTGGTTCAGGCTGTATTTTAAATTAAAGTGATAAAAATGTAAAGGAAAAAAAACAAATGTCAAGTATAATATATTGTAATTCTTGTAAACGTACCAAAGCTGGCAAGTTTTAACTTGCTACATCTTTTCCAATTTTTCTAATCTGATCTGTATGTCTTTTACATATCTGGTTATTATCGTCTGTGAATATATCCAAATTGCCATTTTGAATTTTGATAACTACGAACTGAAACTCTGTAAAATACGAGTTTTCAGTTGCGTACGTATGGGTGTATCTTGAGTAGAATGTGTAAACCTTTGGGTATAGCAAATCTAAGCGATTTCTAATCTGCCTACCAAATAAAAGTTTTGAAGGACTCTCTCCTGTGACGGTATGTGGTGTAATACGATAATTAAATAAAAATGTTTGTAAATCTCTGTTTCGGTTTTTCTGCAAGTTCCCATGGATGGAGTGGTGCCTTTACAAATTATTTTGTAACCCGTAATTTGCGTAATTTAGTAGGAATAACTACTCTGTGACCTCTAAATATAATATTGTTTTGAGATATCCCAAATCGTTAAGTAATTGTATAAATGAGGATTCTTTAATAGTTTCTTTAGCCAGCATTTTAGCTGTTACTGGTAAAGTTTCTATTTGGCATATTTTAAAATAGTCTGGTTCATCTATACTATTTGAGAGTTGTTCCGAACAAACCTGTAAACAGGACATTGCGTTCGCATTTGCATGTGCTTTCAAATTTCGGTATCTAATATTAAAATTAAAAGCTTGTAGCAAAAGTGCATAATGCTGCATCCTTGTTGCTGATAGAAAAGGTAAACCTTTTTTATGTGAAAATATTTGAATTAAAGGTAAATGATCTGGAAGTAAAATAAATCTACGACCGTATAAGTGCTGATAATATTTCTTAACATTGTAAACAATAGTGTATGTTTCTTTATCAGTTACGAGTATTTTCGTTGAGTAGTTGTAAGAGTTTGAGATGCAAATTCTAAATGACGTTCGCTTCCGTCAGGATAAACATGAGACAATACAGCCCCAACAGCATACGGGCTGGCATCCGTAGCTACTACTAAAGGTAAGTTAGGATCAAAATGTGCTAAAATCTGTCCTGATTGAATTTTTTCTTTAACATGATCGAAAGAGTTTTGGCACGTACTATCCCAATGAAAATGAACATTATCTTTAAGTAAATTGTATAGTGGTTGAAGTGTAGTACTGAGACTTTTAAAAAATCTACTGCAATAATTTACTAAACCTATAAAAGCGCGCAGTTCAGTTTTATTTTTAGGTACTGGTGCATCCTAAATGGCTTTTATTTTTCCTTTGCTTTTATGAATGCCCAATCTATCAATTGTATATCCGCAATATTTTACTTTCTCTTTCATGAATTACACTTGTTGAGATTAACTCTAGCATTATAATTAGTTAATCTTTGAAGAATTAATTCTAATCTATACAGATGCGTATCTGGTGCAGTAACTTTGATATCGTCTAGAAATACTGTAGTACAGGAATATCTTTTAGAATATTTTCAATTTCCCGTTACCAAATTGCGGGAGCACTAGCAATTCCGAACATTAATCGCGAAGATTAAAACAAGCCTTTATGTGTATTTAATATTAGAAATTTTCTATCTTCTTCTCTGCCTCCTAACTGTAAATATGCTTGTGATAAATCAAGCACTATAAACTTCTGACCACCGGATAAACTGGCGAACAGAATATCTAAAGAAGGCAGCGGATGATCATCTACTATCAGATTTGGATTAAATGTGATTTTGAAATTTTCTCACAATGGAACGCTTCCATTTGCTTTTACTATTGCAACTATAGGTGTTACCCATTTTGAGTGATTGAATTTAGTTAAAATACCTTAATTTACCAATAAATACATTTTTTGATTTATTTTAGGTAACAAACAAACGGAACTGTTCTTGCTTTAATAAACACAGGGGTAGCACCCTCTCGTAGTTGTAATTTGGCTTGTATACTTTTTATTTTTTCTATATTATCTTGGAAAATGTTCGAATAACAGATATTGAAATTTTTAATTTGTATTTTGTATAGAAACCTGTAAAGTTTCTAAAATGTTTAGTTTCAATTGACGAATCCATTCTCTACCTAGTAAAGGTTGTCTATCCAAATTTACTATACATAAGTTCAATGGCTTTTGAATATTTTTGTATCGAACATTAACTTTTGCAAACCCTTGTACGTTTAACTAAGTTTAACAGTAAGTTATTAATTGTAACGGAATGGTATGTAATTCAACATCTGGAATAAGACTTTTAAATTGTTTTAATGACAATCGAGCTCAAAATTTATAGTGTTACGTTCTTTAATAAAACGTTTATTTATATTTAATATTTATTTAAACTAAGTCTATTACAATTTATTTCTAAACTTATTTTCACTAAATTTATTTATTTCTATATGTACAGAATAATTTATTTATGTCACATTTATATCACACATTTATTTCGTTCGTTGTTACGAGTCTATTCACGGCATCACGACTGCGTAACTGGAGTCTCCCTTCCCGCTGGAGTATATATATCGTCCTTGTTTATCTCGATGAGCCTAGAAGGTTTGCGCCTTTTCTCGCACATTCGACTATCGAAACGACTGGACCGTTCCAGGCTTCTCTGGTGTATTCGATTAGTCGCGCGTTACAGTAGTAATATTGTTGACATTTTTTGAAAATCACTCGACTTCCTCGATTCAAACGAATGCCAAACACAAAGAAATAGACCGATCTGGCTGAAACTTGGTGTGTGTTTTTCCAAGAGATGCTACTAACTAAACATAACCTCGATATGCGCCAGTAGTGCCATCTCTCTGACTTTGCACGGACTTTTCAAACGACCCTTGTACTTAAAGACCAGCTTACGGTCTGCCCAACTAACTACAGTCGGGGCCTTGGATCGTGGGCGAATGAGAGGGGCAGATCAAATAACCAGACAACACAATAAATCTAAGCAACACTATTGATGTCAATTAAAAAAATAAGGTACATATAAATAACATATATTATATCACCAAGAAAAATTATCAAAACTTATTATAAAATTATTTAATACAAAATCATCAATTAGGACCTTGAAATAAACAATACTTAATAGCAAATCCAAGCTTAAATAAAAAACTAGCAAATGAAAGGGCGCCAAGTATTAAGTAATTTAATACTATAAAAAAATATTTAAAAAATGATACTTTAACTTCATGAAAAAATTGTAGCATAATAAAAATTCGAAATACTATTTAATCTAATTAAAGTTTATAAGCATTCAATAAATTTTAAATTCTCAAATCATTACAGGAGTTTATTGCAATTACAAAAAAATATATGCGACAGGAACACAATATCAGAACAAAAGATATTAAACTTACTTGAACATGAAGATTCAGCTGATATAGCGCTATGTCAGACCGAAAATAAAATACCAAAACAAGTTGTCCACACACATTAATGCAGCAGCTGCTGAAGAAATGCGCAAAGCCGCAGCAGAAGAAGCAAAACTTGCCATTGAACGTGGAGATGTTGATCAACTCGGTCGTCTGTTATCACCGTTGTAGCAGACGGAGCTTGGAGTAAAAGATCTTATAGAACAAACTACAATGCTTTATCTGGTGTAGCCTGTATTGTAGGTTTGGAGACAAGAAAGGTTCTTTATATCGGAATCAAAAACCGGTACTGCTTGTTTTGTGACAGCGATATATTTACCAACAGGAAAGAACACACGTGCTACAAAAACTGGAATAAAAATAGTTTTACGGCTATGGAATCAGAAATAATAGTCGAAGGTTTCTACAAATCCATTGCAATGTATGGCCTCGTATATGGCAGATTAGTTGGCGATGGAGACAGTAGTGTTTCCAATAGGATAAGGGAAACCTTACCGTATGGTATGGATACAATTGTACAAAAGATAGAATGCACAAATCACATTTTAAGAAAATTGTGTAATAAATTGAAGGAACTGAAATTAAAAACTAATTTCGATTTACGGTCAAGGACATACATCGGTGACAATTATATGCGTTTCCGTAATGCGGTTACATCTGCAGTCAAGTACCAAAAACAGCAAGATGTAACTACAAGTGAGAAAATTCGATTATTGAAAGAAGATATTCTGAATAGTCCATATCACATATTTGGAGAACACAGCCATTGCGACACCTACTTTTGCTATAAAACCGAGGAAATAAATTTAGTAGACATGTACCGAGAAAGCGGCATGCTGCATGAAATTGAAAAGATTGTAAAGCGAGCCGCTGATCATTCAGAAAATCTTTTGTTCAACCTAAACAATAATGCTGCCGAATTATATAATGCTTATGTAGCTAAATTTGTAGGTGGTAAAAGGGTAAATTACTCTCTTCGGGGATCATACCAAACAAGGTGTGAACTTGCTGTAACAACGTACAACACAGAGGGCCAGGTTCTAAACAGCGTACATAAAGCAGCAACTGGAGAATCTGCTGGGTTCTATACCAGTCAATACTGCGAAAGAGAAAAAAAAACGAAAACAGAAAAGAAAAGCAAACGCAAAGACTCATCTTCCAAAGAGAAAGAAAGTATGCAGTACTGGGACTGATGAACATTATGGCCCTGATGCTTCTAGTAGTCCTCCATGTATGTCGGAGGAAGAACACAGCAGAAAAAGCGAAGCGTTCCTTTTACGACTTCAACAGACTAACAGAAAAATGTTGAAGGAGAGTACAAGAGCACAGAGCAACTCGACTTTGTGGACTCACGAGAGATTGAAACGACTGACAGCGTCAGAATTTGGCCGACTAATAAGGCTAAGACAAACTACATCTAGAGAGAATGTTGTAAAGTCACTATTGTACAGTGACTTCAAAGGCAACAAAGCAACTCGTTACGGAAACGCGAAAGAAGTTGAAGTAAAGAGGCTATTTGAAAGTATTCACAATGTAAAAATTGTAGACTGCGGTATGTTCGTACACAAGACACTTCCGTATTTATCAGCTTCTCCAGATGGCCTGATTGGAGAAGACAGTCTTATCGAAATAAAATGCCCGTTTTCTGCTAAAGATATGACAATAAAAGAAAGTGTCGCAGCAGGCAAGATCAAGTTCCTTGCAGTTCGCAATGAACAAATGTTTCTTAAAGAGAATCATAAGTACTTTTACCAGGTGTAGGGACAATTAGAAATAACAGAAAAAGAATATTGTTATTTTGTGGTCTACACAGGAGGAGAAAATAAAGAGAACATAAATAATCAAAATATATTTATACAGAAGATTAAAAGAGACAGCGAATTCTGGAAGAAATCTGTAGAAAAATTAAGACTTTTACATGTCTCATTTGTTGCCAGAAATTATAGAATGTAGACAAGCAAGAAAACTTGGAGCGCGCAATTAAACAATATAATATCATACCTTATTATTGAATTTTTCTTTGTCATAGGTACATACAAGTTGTCTCAGAAAATGCGGAATATCTCTGTCTCCTCTTTTCGGTATACTCGCGCACTTGTTTGATATACAGCTATCATTTGTGTACACTAGCTAGTTCTAGTTGCGAGCTAATCGATGTACAAAAATGATAACTATGTTTCAAGCAACTGCAGTAGCAGAGCAAAAAGGAAATCTGGGTACTCCACATATTCTGTAAATGCATAATAGTGCTAATTGCATTTTGCAGCAAACTAGTGGTGCAATTTCCAGTATTGTCCAGTTCCAGCTTTAAAAAAACTAATTTTTTTAATAGAATTATTACATTGGTGTCAAGTTGGCAGACACTTTATCGAATAGTTTGAATTTTTCAATAGATTATTCCAAGAGTTCTAGGAAAATAATGCAAAAAACTTAAAATATGAAGATAGCCCAAAAATGAACTAATGGGCACTAAAAAAGTAATATGTTGACCGCATCCTAAGAATATAAAATTAATAGTTAACTTTTGAAACATTTAGGAATAATTACATACTTTCTGATGCCGACCACCTTGTGGCCTGCCTAGCACATTTCATGAACTCTTAAGGACTTTATTTGAACAGAATACATCAGAATTTCATCTTTCCTTCAGAAATGTTGAGAACATCTTTATTCTGGTCAAAACATGTCAAAACTTTTGTTTTCCAAGATCCCTTGAGTACACTTAATGTTCTCTAAATATCAAGGCCAAAACTCATCAGAACTCCTTCGCTGTTCTTAAACTCTTTGGCACTCTTTTGATTTGCTCTGAACTCTACAGAACTCTTTATGTTTTAACGAAAGCTCTTCCGTTTTTGTCGAGCACTCTTCACAACTTGTTTGTTCTGCTCAACACTCTTCGTGTTCTGCGCAGAATTCCTTTGTTTTGACCAAAACTCTTTAGAACCCTTCGTGTCCTACAAAAACTTCTTTATTCTGTGCAGTATTCTTTAGAACTTTATTCATAGAACACACAACTCATCAGAACTCCTCCACGTTGTCCAGAACTCTTTAGAACTTTTCGTGTGCAGACCAGAATGTTTGAGAGGTCTGTGTGATCTGCCGAAAACTTGTCAGTACTTGATAGAGCAAAGAAATTCTGATGGTTTCAAGCAGAAGAAAGGAGTTCCGAGCCGAACATGTAGAGTTCTCAAAAGTTCTGTGTAGTTCACGACGAGTTTGCAAGATTTATGATATGCAAGTAAAATAATAGTTTATAAAAAAAAATGCATTTGGGTACAAATTAAGGTAGTCTTAAATTCAAATATGAGAATTATGAGCTTTGTTCGACTTTTTGACAAAAATTTATTTCTTTATATACCGTTTGCAACATGCACGTGGTTTAATTTGCATCTTTATGCATTTACCGCGAAAAACAATTGTATATAACAAAAATGCTTTAGTATTAAATTCAGATATGAGAATTATGAGCTTTGGTTTGAGTCAAGCTAGCACCCCCACTTTTCAAAACGGTATTCTGACTAAACGGCGTGGGTACAGATCCTAATTTTTTGAGTACAAATCAGTCTTAAATTAGTCCTAAATTATAGACTAATTTTTTTTTCATTTGCGCAAATGGGGAATGCTAACTTTATTTACATTATAAAGGGTTTTCCAATAAGAGGTGTTATTTTGATATTCAAAGAAAAGTGCCATTTTTTAATATAAATGATCGGATGTTTATTTCATTATAAAGAGGAAGGTATGCCGTTAATAGTGGAAAATAACATCAGGCAAATGACCACCACGACCACGCTTACAGGACAATATCCTTTTCATGAAATTTTCCATAACCAAATCGCAAAGTGGCTGCCCTATGTCCTCGATAGCCTCACGAATTCCATCTTTGAGGTCTTGAATCGACGCTGGGCTGTTGGCGTAGACCTTCTCTTTCACGTGGCCCCAAAGAAAGAAGTCGCAAGGTGTTAAATCACAAGATCTCGGTGGCCAATTGTGATCACCTCTTCGAGAGATAACACGGTCCGGAAACTTTTTCCGTAAAAGATCAATGGTTTCGTTGCTTGGGTGGCACGTAGCGCGGTCTTGTTGAAAGTAAACGTTGTCCAGATCAATACCATCCAATTCCGGCCATAAAAAATCGTTAATCATCTCTCGATAGCGCAATCCAGTCACCGTAACTGTTGCTCCAGCCTCATTTTCGAAAAAGTAAGGTCCAATGACTCCGCCGGACCATAAACCGCACCAAACAGTCACACGTTGAGGATAGAGAGACTTTTCAACAATAACTCTTGGATTTTCTGAGCCCCAGATCCGACAATTTTGCTTGTTGACGAAGCCACCGAGGTGGAAATGGGCCTCATCACTCAAGATGATTTTTCGATGGAATTCTGGATCATTTTCATGCATTTCAACGACCCAATCAGCAAAGACACGACGTTGTTGATGATCGGCCGGCTTGAGTTCTTGTGTTAACTGGACTTTATAAGCCTTAAGACCCAAATCTTTATGCAAAATACGGTGTAATGACGTTTGTGGAATGGCTAATTCCAAAGAACGACGAGGAATGGACAAACCTGGGTTTTCTTTAACACTTTCGGCTACAACAGCAATATTCTCGGCTGTTCTTGAGCGACGTGCACGGGTTTTATTCTTCACATCACTAACTTGTCCCAAGAGCTCGAATTTTTTCAACAATTTCTGTATTGCGGTCCGACAAGGTGCTTCACGGGGACCCAAAAATGTTCGAGTTTTACGAACCGTCTCTGCCAAATTTTCACCATTTTTATAGTGAATTTTAATAATTTCAATGCGTTGTTGAAGCGTGTATCGTTCCATATTTATTAATGGCGTAGTTTCTACTTGTCAAATGTCAAAAAATGATAGCTTCAAAAGTGACATCTACCGAAATAGCGGGCTATTCAAAATAACACCTCTTATTGGAAAACCCTATTATTAGTTATTTGTTTATTTCTACCCGATTCATTGCTATTTAGTTATAGTTATTAATTTATTGTTATTGTTATTCTTATTATTAGTAATCTAATTTATTATCAAGTGTTCTCACTATGTGTCTTGTGATAAATTAGTATATAATTAATCAATTGTACAAAAAAAAGTTTATACATAAATTTTCTTTCTATTGTTGCTGTATGTACACGGTTATTATGTTTATGTGGTACTAATAAAAAGACAAATAAAATGATTGAGATTTCTTCAAATTCCTAATTCTGCTCTTTTCAGTAAATTCATCACAAAAGAATCATCAGCACAAAAAGGTTATAAATTAGGTACTTGACCCTTGTCAGGTAGGCTAAGAAAGAAGTTAAATGCGTTGCAAACTTTCAGGCGTATGCAAAAAATGGCAAAGCTTATAAAATTATTTTGAAATTAAATCAATTTTTCTAACCAACTAGATATATTTAGAATTCTGCCGGTATTGCTTTATGTCAGAAATAGATTTACCTTTCTCCTGCGTTAAATTAAAATAAATCTATATTATATAATTTGGGAAACATAAGTTTTTAATTTATAACAAATATTAATATTTAAGAAAATCTATGGCTTATTTGAGAAATTTACCAAATGGTAACGAAAGTACGCATGTGGAGCAACGCAATAACATACAGATAACAAAGAAGAATCGTGTAGTGTGTCTTTAAAACTTTTGTAAAGTTTTACCCATTTCACTCAAATATATTATCATTTCTGAAATAAGTAAATGACAACCTTAAACGTTCCTGAAGGGAAGAAGACGACTATAAAAATTTAAAGGTCTCGCATCATATGAGGAGACGAGCAGCCGTTTTCATAGTCAGAGGATGATGTCCAAAATTCACTCGGTGACGCGCAGTCCCGAGATGCCACAGTGTTCTCGGAGCTTCGGAAGAGGTGGAACAGCTCCCCACTACTACATCGAGCGAAACCCCAAGAGCGCTGACGTCTTCAGCGAACTGGTTCTCCTAAAGCAGCTACTGGTTCTCCCAAAGAAATACGGGCTCTCCCAAAGAAGCTTCAGCGTATTTGAAGCTTCCTAACAAAATCCAACAAAGCGAATTAATCCAAAGTTTAGGAAGAGAGCTTCACGAGGTAGTGCACGCACACACCCGCGGAGGAACTAATCACTTCCCCACAAAGTAGAAAATAATAAAATTAAACTGTTAGAACCGTACAAGACACACTGATCAGCACGTCAGTTTTCCACAAAGCGAGTTCTTAAACTGCTCCCCGTCTCAATTTGAAGTGAGATTCTGCCGGAAAATGCACAATCTCCAACCAATGACCATTCAGATTGTCAGTCTGAGGACACCAAAGGAATATTTGGCAACTGAGGATTGGTCCAAGAATTACAAAGAAAATCTAACCTTCGGAAAACTAATCTCAAAATTATCACCCGGAACACGCATTCCTCTAAGATAACGATATATATCAATGAAAACAATAGAAACGCTAATAAGGCAAACAGGAGATTGGTTTAAAACCTGATAACATAAGTGAATAAGGAATTTAGACAGAAGGCTACTGTATCAAAATCTAAGAATAGCCCTAAATTAACCAAAATTGATACAATCAATCCTGAATATAATAGTTACCCAATAGCTGACGGAGCGATAATAGATAATCTCGGTTAATTAGCTGAAAACAAATAAATGTCAAACAGAACTATTAAACGAGAAAAATCATACAAACAAGTAGAAATTAATTCTACAAAAGCAAAAGAAGTTGCTTAAACTACATCTGGCAACTAGAGATAACTGTAGATCACAAAATAAGATCAATCCTGGCCATCCCAGAGTAATTACAACGAAATAATTCCTAAGATTTTCAATACAAAGAAAATTCCCATGTGCAACATAAATTTAATACAAGTAAATTTATTAGAAATTTCATTTCAATGATATATAAGGTGGTCTAAAAGTACATATTTTCTTACGAATTCTTATAGGAACGGTGAAATAGATTAAAGTTAATAAACGACAACCGGTGAAGATAACCGAAGTTAGTGAGGATAAGGACCCATGTTAGGTTCATAAAAAAAATGAACATAACAGTACTTTATTTTTAAAACACACCTTTTGTAAATGACCTTTGGAATTACAAAATTTGCAAAATAAATTCTTCTTTTTACATTTATTAGCTGTATGATTTGTTAAACCACATCTACATATAACATTGTGTTTCATAATTTTCTTGGTTTTTGAAACTAAACTTATCACCGTTGTTTTTAAAATGAGTATTACTACAACTGCTATCTGAATTATTAAATTTGTGCTTAGGATTATTAGTACTGCCAGTTTTATTGAAGGAGCATGTAGTCTAATGTTTTTTGACATTGTCAATATATGAACTAAATTGACATTTGAATTTGCATTTGATTTACGTAATGGAGCTGTGTCTTGGAAAGATAATTCCACACTACTAGCTACTTCAACAGAAGTATCTAAAGTAAGATTTCTTATTTCTAGTAACCTGCTTTGTATTCTAGCCGAACTAAGTCCAAACACAAATTGATTGCGTAGAGCTGTTTTTAAATATTCACCAAACTTACAATTTATTGCCAATTTCTGTAGAGCTGTAAGAAATTGTTGAACAGTCTCACCTTCTTGCTGGTGTCGTTGATGAAACCTAACATTCTCTGCGATTTCCAGCGGTTCTGGATTATAATAAGTTGTCATCACGTTGACAATTTCGCCAAAAATTTTGGTTGTAGGATTCTCTGGAGCTAATTTATCGCTCAATATATTGTAAGCCTCTGCTTCCATGTAGTGTAATAAATATTTACTTCGTATGCAATTGTGTTGGTATCTGAAAAACTTTTAAAACACTTTCGAGACATTGTAACCATCTTTCAAATGTTGTAGTCGAATTATTAAAATTTTCAATGGAAAATGTTTGAACCGTAGAACCTGTACCAGGAGATTCTGTAGATCTGTGTCCTTGTACTGATGCCGTATTTGAATTTGTATTGTTACCATTTCCAGCTAAATTCGTATCTTTATGCTTCTTCATTGTAGTATCCAAAACATATCCTCGTCGCCACTATTGTATATGTTTGGGTTCAATAACTTGTAATACTTGTAATATACAATTTATTTATTTTAATTAGTACATTTTATTTTTTTAAGATTTTTGAAAATTGAAAATTATCTTGTTTTATTTATATCGTAACTAACAACCTCAATATCATATGTATCTATATATCCTACAGATACAAAGGTAAATCAGTAATATACATTACACACTCAATAAAAAGAAATACTCCAACACGTTATCAATCACCAGTCACGTTGTTTTGTATATGTAAGGCAGGTTAGGTTACAAAATTTTGCATGGTAAACCATGTGATATACAATAAGCAATACTTAATAATTTAAATGAACACAAGGTAATAACAAAAAATCATATAACAAATTTTGGAGGGTTTTTAAATATTAAATGTTTATTTTCTTAAAATGATGAATCAGATATTTGGCTGGAATTTGCATGCGTCGCTTTTGTACTTCACTATCTATATTGAGGTCTAAAGTTTCCTCTGCCTTCCGGCTCTTTTTCTTGATATTGCAAAGATATAGGTTATTTTATACACTTACCTCAGTTAGGTAATGAGGGTCCTCAGTCCCCATACCTATTACCCTCAAATCGGTAAAACGTATGTACTTGCCGCCCTCGTTGCTTAAATAACTATTTTGGAATAGTCTGAATGAAAGCATAATATTACATCTTTGCAAAAATTAAAGTAATTTCTGGATAATCAGAAACAATTTTTGTTAATTTGAAGTGAACTGATTTGGTGTGGTACAGTTAAGAGATATAATAATTTAACCTACTTGTAAACAATCTCATTTTTAAGATTTCTAGGTTACGTTTAATAGAGGAAGTTATTTTGCTGTTTAAAAATAAATTCATATTTATAGGTTAGAAGTTATAATATTTACACATTTTCAAGATTTTACTAAAATATTTGTTTAATCTTATTTAAAACCTGTTAAATCTGTAGATGATGATAACATTTATATTTCACAATATTCCTATTTGGAAATTTGACATAGAATTAACTAACAATGTGTCAAATTCCTGACTGAATAAAATAAATATCAGATTGAAAAAAATTCTCGATTTGCAACAGTAATATTATTTACTATTTATTCTATATTATCTTATAATTTATATAAATATTTTAGACTTAAGTAACTGCATTTAGTAATATTGTTGACACAAAAACTCAACACGTACTAATAATAATAAAGTAACTATACATACATAAGTAAATAATAAATAGATAGTAATTCAAATAATCCTATAAAGTATAATTTTCATGGTTATTTTGGATGAAGGAAACACTTTGTTTGATTTCCCTTAACTAATACTTCTCCCGTTGATTTCCTTTTTATTTCACATTCTAAGAACGCTAACGTTTTTCCAGATTTTATTGTTCGTGCATCAATTACGATTTCTTCGCTAACTTTTGCTGCTTTTAAATACCTAATTAAAATGTTTGAGTCGGTCAATTGTTAATTACAACAAGCAAAAAGATTCATCTTACGTTAAATGCAGATCTACCGTTACACTAGGAATCATATAGTATTGTTCGATCGTAAGTAATCCAAAAGAAGTTATTACATCTACTAACATAGCTGAAAATCCGCCGTGCAATATATTCATTGAATTTGCATGTTCATTATCAATTTTTAATTCAGCCACACAATTTCCATCTCCGACCGATACAACCTTCACCTAAAATTTCCTTTTTATAAAAGATGAAAACAAAATAATTTTGATATATTTAAATTACCTTACCTTATTTAAAACTTTATCGTAGTTGTTACTCGTCTTCAAGTAATTTTCAAAGTTCTCGGCTGTTACAGTTTTTGGCGACATTCTTAATTGTTTTAAAATAAAAACCAAACTTGTCTGCTCACCAAATCAAGAGATCTTACTGTCTTCTCGTCTGTGTGTCTATTATAAACCGCCAATTTCATAGGATGAGTTAGCACTTTTTGCTGGAAGCAAGTTTGTAGAATCAGGTGGGCCTCGATCAAAGTCTAATGCCTGGTGGTATCTCATACGCTGTGTACATATACATATTAAGTATGTTACATGTGTTCGTAAATGAATATTCGCTGATAATGTTATCTTATTACCGATCGTAAATGTAATAATAAGGATATGTAACTTTTAGCAGTCTGATGGTTTTTATTTACAGTAAATATAAATATTGATACAAGTTGAGTTGAATATTAAAAAGAACAATGTTCACGTAAACCGTTATGATTTATATGATATAAATCCTATTGACCGAACTTTTATTTTTCAGCACAATTCTCATTATTCCTTATATGCGCACAAATGTTTCCACTTTTTGTCGTGTTTGGATAAAGTTGCTTTTTTGAATTCTATAGTTTTCAAATTTGGGTCAGCTTTTACAGAACCCTTATGAAAAATCAGAATGCATCCCGGAAGTAACCATTGAAGTTAAGAACACTATGCACTTTAGATTCACGCAAAAATAAAAAACATTGCTTACCTTACAGTGGTAATAACTGTTTCTTAGAATAGATTCGGGCCATTTAGAAAGTTTCTCGAAAGGTAATATTTCTTACTTGTTATAACCAAACCTTTTCCTCTATAATATCTGAAAGATCTTCAACGATAAACATATTGATACGTCACAGCTTTAGTAATGAATGACGTTAGAAATGCGCAACAAAGGTTTTTATAAAACACAACTTGAGATTTGAATCACAATGAGAAAATATTGCGAGTTGCTAATTGAGAAGATAAAAGACAGAAAACCAATTCTATTGGTAAACAATGTAACCTCCGAAATTCAGAAGCTAGACAGGGATCAATTCTTGGACCAATTTTATTTGTACTCTACGTAATTGACCTACCCCAGAACTTTAAGCATGCAAAACTAATCAAGTTTGCCGACAAGACGTTCATCATCAGTACAGCTACTACTAAAAACGATCTGGAAACTAAACTTCTCTAGCATATACATACATAAAGCTGTGAAAATGGTTATAACAAATAAACTGAAACAATATACGGAAAAACCAAAACATATTCCTTGAATCAACTTGTACTAGTAACTGAAAAGCAAATGTAATGTACCTTGGAACTGGGAAGAGCTACGAACTATCGCAACTGCAGCAAGACGTGAATTGCATGCTTTTATGGCATGCAAGTCACAAACCACAGTAATTTTAGCAACGAGTGAATCGCATACACTTGTAGCATGGAAGTGACAAGTCAAAGCAATTTCAACGAGCGCATAGCATCCACTTACAGCCTGCGAGTCACAAACCATGGTAGTTTCAGCAACGAGTGATGTGACATGCTTATTTTGAATGTTGAGCCGGCGGTAACGGGGCGGTCTCGGGTGCCAGATTTGGTGAGGTTTACTCCTTATATCTAATCTCTACATTGTTTTTTAGTATGTATTATATATTCTAATTATTTAACTTCTTTAAAGCAGTTTTTTGAACATGACCTGTTTTATTTTACAAATAAATAAAAAACTGATGTCTTATCTAAATAAAATTGTTTGTTATTGAACGCCATGTGAATACTATAATGTTACTCATTAATATGCTATCAATACATGCTATAAAAAATTATGATACTTTCATCCATTACCGACATGCGGTTTGGTATCGTCGCTGGCGGTGAAAATATGCGACACACATAATCACATTTTTTTTTAAAAAAAGCTATAACCACTGACACCAACAAATAAACGTTTGATCAATAGTACGGTAATTCCTATTCACAAAAAAGATAAATAAAAAAATACTGTCTAATGCGGGATTTGAACCTAAGCTATGTCGTACGGTCGGTTGTAATGCAAAGGTGTTTACCACTGGACTAGGAAGAAAAGTGAAGTAATTCGTAGAGTGTGAGCTTTTCTCTACTTAAAAGTACCTAAAGCTGCTATATGTGTTGCATAACCACTACATTTTATTCCGTTTTGGGGCTGCGCATTATATAAGTCCCAAGCTGTACATATTTTAACACACAATTATAATACAATATATTATACAAAGTTTTCATAAATGTTTCTGGTTCAGTGGGCTGTAAAATTGTGCTTGCGGCTAAATTTGCCGCTTTTTGAAAAACAAGATATATGTTAGAATGTTTGACACGTTACACGCATTGCATCGTTGTTACGATGGTTGCCTAATCTTTTTTAAGAATTAATAAGTTAAGATTAGTTGTTAAACCTACAACTTTAGTCTTGAAAAAGACTTTTTCGTACAATAAGCGCAATTAGAGTAAAAAAATGTGGAACAATACAACAAACATCAGCACAAAATTAACTAAATGCACGACAATGACATTTGCAATTAACAAATGATAGAAAACAAATACGTATTAGTTGTTGAAATAAATCAACAAGGCGGCACATCAAAATTAGATTTCATAGCCAACTGGATCCAGAAACATTTACGAACACTTTGTATATGTATGACTGTAAATTATTAATAATGAAAATGCAAAAATAAATTAAAATGTAAGCAGCTACAGTTCTGATTTATTGATCGATTCTATTATTAACAATTTTTAATAACTAATGTGAATTATGATATCAATAAGTAGAGCAATACATCATTCATAACAGTTTCTTTGTATTCTACAACTCTTTAATCATTTCTGAAAATGTTTTTGCTCTATCCAGAATTTTTTTTACATGAGTTCCCTCTATAACAACATCGCCAGTTGTTTTGTTTCTGATTTCACATTTTATGTAGGCTAACTGTTTTCCAGCTCTGGATGTTTTTGCGTCTATTATAATTTCTTCGCCTAGTGCGGTCCCTTTTAAATACCTTAAAAAATAATATAATAGTGTAACAAGTACGAAAAGAGCCTTTTTTACATAAATCCAAATGTGTAAAAATGGCACTCTGACATGTATTGCAAGCGTTATAATTGTTTTCTACGATTTATTTATATTTATACGGAGTGAGTCAGTTATCTGAATATTTAAAATAAGTTCCATAATGTTAAAGAAAGAAGAAAAGCTTTTATTAAGAAGTGTTTGAAGAACAATCAATAGTTATGGTCAGTAAATGTGTGTGGAGGCAGGGGCATTCTTAAACTTTTTTTAGAATAAATTGCCAATTCTATTAGAAGTTTTAAACTTTTGTTAAATTATTTTAAATTTATTACAATCATAGTAATATTTAGGATGTGAACGGTAGTTACACACAGTTGTCGTCGCTAAAGACAAAACTCATCTTATTTCGTGTTAATTTGTGTTGATTGTAACACTTGTTTTTTAAATCTTTTATTCCGCTTTTAAAAAGTTTAAACCTGTCACCAAACACGGGAAGAGTCAGGATTTTGGGAAGATTTTAGGGGAGTGGCGGTTTCGGAGTCTATGAGTTTGGATGGGCGGTTGAGACATTTTAACAAAAATGTTACGTGTTCACCTTCATAACTGCCACGTTTGGGTTTTGTGGCGGTTTTGGTGTAAGCAGAAGTGTGAAGGAAAGCTCCACAAATACCGCAGGTATTTAAGGCATTCTGCGCACTGAACCGGTTGAGCAGTTGAGCCATGAGACGGTTCGGCGTGGAAGGTGTGATGGTTACATACAGAGCCTCTTGTAAGCACGAATGGAGAGACGTTTTTACAGGTGGTGACCACCAGCATCAAGCGCGTCTCGAGATCCGTGACCTTGAATTGTATGCGCTACATCTGTGTGAAATCGATGCTCTCCGCTTCCAGCATCGTCTTGACGTCATCCATCGAAAGGTCAAAGTCAACACCACGGAGGACACCGGATAAGGTTCGGAGTTGGAGGGCGAGGTCTAGAATAAAGAGCTGCACTCGCAGGTTGTCCTAAAGAGAAGACACCCGGACAGTGCCATTTCTGAAAACGGTCATCTTGGTGACTTGGAGAGAAGGGACATTTTCTTGAGAAATTCGGTGAAAGACTTAGGATTCGCCTGGATTTGAGATAGTCCAGGCATCAGATAGATGTAGATCCTATTGTTGTGAGCGGCGAGTGTGGGTGAAGTGGTATTCATAGTTGTGGGAGTTGGTGGATTCGAGGTGGGCCTGGGGTTCACAGTTCGCCTTTTTCTGAGAAAGAGTCCAGTCTGAAGAACCGTTTATCATAGATCACCAATCACTACTCTAGTCGCTACTTTACACAATAGCTCTTACGAGAGCTTTTGGATAGTTAACCTGCGGCGTTGAGTCTGCATCAGCTGGATGCGGATTTGTCGTGTGCGTCGTGAGTGATAGAGAGACGAAGACTGGAGGATGGTAAAGTGGCTTAGACTTAAAAAGCCAGTTCAAATCTAATCCATAAAACGAAGTTTTGGAATACGGATTTCCAAATCTTACGTACAAGAAAAATACGTAAAAAACAGAAGTAGCACTTCATAAGCATGCTTGTTCAAAGGCATACAATGGTTTTATACCATTAGACAGAAAAAGATATCATGACCTAATGTCGATGTGTAACTCAAAGCGTTCTCTAATCGACAGATCATACCGTAGTTGCTACAAATCTTTGTCCTACAAGGGTGAAGAAAATGATGGCCAAAGCTTAGCTGCATTATTCAATTTCTAAATTAGATTTCTAACGTTGCCGACGTGGTTTCCTGCGCAAAAGCTTGACTATACAGTGTGTCCACATTTTGATGCTCACCATTGGTATCTTGCTTATTAGAAGACATAAAACAACGGTAAAATTGGAGATGTTATGTAGAATTCAATACTCGCCACAAATCTCATTTTAAATTCACTCTAACTAACCAATAATGCAATATGGCTGCCTATGAAAAACAAAAGATAGTGCTAACTAATAACTTGAAGACAAATGACAATCGGGGTTTTCTGTTGACACCAAAAACTTTGTCTTAAAAAAGTGTCTCAACATTGTAAAACTTTAGAAGCCGCCACATTAGGTGTTATCGAGTTATTGAGAAAAATTGAAATCGGCAAATTTTGGTTTTTTCAAAATATCTTAAAATTTAAAAAGGTTAGGGTGAGTTTGAAATGAGTTTTTGGTCATTTCTTTAATTTTCTTTTTTGCAATTATTGTTGATTTATACGCAATCACTATCCACGCAAAAAGAATCAAAAAACTATCTCGAGGTCAAAGCAGGCAGGTTGATTGCAGAACTTCGTTTCGCCACGACAAGACTCCCGCAACCGACGAATTTGACTCAGATTATTATTTTTTTTATATAATAAATAATACAATAAGCAAGCATTATTCCTTAGAAACCAACAAAAACGTTGTAAAAGAATTTGAAAATGTGTTTTCTAAATATGGATGAACATTTAAACATTTACTGTAGTAGACTAGTATCATAAGAATAGGTCTTTATTAAAGAATAGAATCTGAATTCTTAAACTTTATTTATAAAGACTTCTTCCGAGTTTATAAGCAAGTAGAATCGTAAAGTTCTTTGCGATTTTTTTTAAGATTGTCGTTATCCAAAGTGGAAAACTTTTTATAATAGTAAGAAAGAGTAAGGAAACTCTTAAAAACTATTAATCAGGAATATAGCACACTATTTAAAAAAAATTGAGGTTAACATGGCTACCCTGGAATAGTCGACTACAACAGAATTATGGTCCTCGAACAACCATACAATTTTTAATCGAGGACTTTTCTTCTATTATGAAAGCTATTTTGAATATGAGATAACTGACTTATTCTGTATCCTGTATCAAGAATCGCTACATTTGACAAGCATAGAAAAATAATTTTTCTTGTTCTACACTTACGACAAATTCAGGTTAACAGATACGCTTGGTACCATATAGTGTTTATCATGCGATGCTAAAGCAAAACTTGAAATAGTATCTATTAGTTTAGCTGCTGCACCACCATGGAAACCATCTAATAAATTGCAATCCCCTTTTCCTATTTTCATCTCGGCTAGACATTCCCCATTTTCACATTTTATTATTTTTACCTAAATCAGATGGAAAAAAAACTGAATTATTTTAGAATCAGTCTCAAAAACACCAAATATTAAAATCCCTTTTGTTTTTATAATCTTCAATTGTTCCAAAACTTGTTTTGTATACAGGGTGATTCAAATTCTTGCAGACGCAGGTAAATCTCGCTTATTGTAGGAGATAGAGTTAGGTTTAATTTTGGCACTATTGCTAAATTTTATGTTGATTAATAATTTAAAAAGGAATTTAAACTAACTTTTTTTGTTTTCCTCTTATGATAAAAAAAAAGCGAAAATTTCAGTTTGTTTGTCTTTCTAGTTTCTTTCTTATCAGATAGACCTGAAACTGTTAAAATTACTCAGCAACATTTAGATTTTGTAAAACCATATCAGATTATTTTCTCTTGTAAACCTGATCTACAACAAAAATACAAAATAAAATCGGTAAAGTTACAGTAAACCAAGCAGGTCATGTTTTTATATTTTTTTTTAATTAATGAGAGATTATAAAGCAGTTAAATGCTTTTTTTAAATAAAAACTTGTTTTTAATCAGAAGCTAATATATTTAGTCTTTTCTTCAAGGATTAAATAAACATTTTCAAAGTAATAGAGGTTAATAACACCTTTTTCATGTATTATCTAAATCTTTACAATCTGTTAAATAAAAAGAGAAAATAAAAACATTTCTGTGTAAATAAAGCTATTATGATACCACACCTGTCGGTGCATAAGTTATTACAAAGAGGTACTACATTTAATCAACTTTGTTTAACATACTTCTAACAAATAATTAAGACAAGTGATTAAAATTGTTTACTTTTTATAATTATGTGCAGACAATAACAGTAATGATATTTAATTTGGAATTAATTTGGAATTATACGTTTTTTAATTTTAGTCTTTCATTCTTTCATTTCTGTAACTTATATTAATGCTCAAAACATTGATCCTGGACACCTCGGTACTTTTTTGATTTCTTTAAAGATCATGACACTCTGGATTATGCAAGTTAAATTAATACTGTTATATCTTCGTTATTAAATATAACAAAGCTATACATGATGTCCCTGAAAACAACCGACAAGCGTTGACAGTAGATCTCTAAGACGAAATCAAAGCGATTTAACCTAACTTACCTATAACCTAAAGTCCATCGTTTATGAGATACAGGGTATCGAGTTAATTTTAGAATGAAAAAACAATAAATTTTAAATTAAATTTGACACCCTGCATATCATAAACGGTGAACTCTGGGATGTAGGTAAGTTGGGTTAAATCGTTTTAATTCCGTCTCAGGAACATACTCTCAAAGTGGTTACTGTAGTCTATACATCGAAACATACAAAAAGTTTCCCAATAATTTTGTGCGTTTTTTCCATATAGTGAAGACAATCTCTTGATGAAATTTGAAAATAGTTATTTTTGTATTAAGTGCGGGAAATCAGTGGTTTTTTGTAGCGCATGAGAATGGCATTTTTTGCCGAGACCGTTAGGTACCAATAAACGCAATGGGAAAAAGTAGATAGTAACGTGTATTCAGTATGTTTATTTTATAATTATTATAGTTTCTAATATATTCTACATTAACCTCGAAACTGGATCACCCTGTATATAGATAATAAAACCCTTAGAAGTAAATTAAATTTTAAAGGTAACGTATACATAATGTATTAAACGTACCTTCTTCAAGAGGATGTGGTCAACGGTATTTCCAGTTTTTCTAAGTGCCTCTGCAAGAATTCCAATTGGAGTTGTTGAAGATGTTCTGGATATTATTTTAAACATAGACATTTCGATCCGTTCTTGCTTGCACAGATTAATGAATGTTTATTACTGACACAATGTTATTAAGGGCTCTTTATCTGTTTTACTTAACACTGCGTCGACGTATTTTCTACCAGGAGGGAATGTAGCCCCCACTTTTACATCAACTTCATGACGTTAATAGAACCATGAATTTTAATTAAAAAAGTTAGATAATAATCTAAGAACAATTTCGGTTATTGTAACAGATAATAAAGAAGTGTGAAGAGTGAAAACCTAAAACGCATCCAAGCCTCCTAATTAGACTCAAAAATTATTTAATGTATTTTAATAAATCTTTAATATTGTTTTAGGATTTACACTTCGATTATAACAACATAATTTCAATTATCAGTCATCAAATATTTTCTAATAATTTCCTGTAAGTGCATTTCCTATCCTTTAAGTTAATTTTTATAAGTTATAACCGTAATAACTCATTATGCAAGTTGAAGAAATCTAAGTAATTAATTTTACTTGCTTTTATTTTTGAGGAAATGCAATAAATAATCTAAATTAGTTAACTTAAGGGGCGCCGACACGCCAAGATTTAGCACGTGCCATCATTTAACTCGACCACGAAATAAAACGGGCTCAAGGTAAAACTTTTTCTTAAAACAAAAGAAACTTAATTTCATATCCTTGTAAAGAAAATATTCTTTTCTTTAATTAATTTAAATATTTTGGCGCGTCAAGCGCCATCTGGTAGTCTGTGAAACTTGTGTGTGGACTCTTTGGTCAAAGTATGACCTATGGAATATTACTCTATGATTTTAGCTGTCAAGAGAAAACAATTAATATTAAAATAATTTTATTGTATAAACAGCTAATTAAAAGCTTATAAAAGTTATTGTGATTTTGGAATCGACATTGTGATTAATAACATTAAATGTCGTTTCTTTTCTTACAGGTATGTAAGGTTTTGGTAGAAAACACTTTTATTTTATGTGAATGTAAAGTTAACGCAATAAATCTTTTCTTACAGAGAAACTCAATTGTGTTTTGATTGATTGTGTCGTCCGAATCACTATAAAAATATCTTATATCCTTATAACATTTATTTTTTCAAGAACTATAGTTTGTTTTTTATTTAGAAATCCATCAATTCCGCAATCTCTTTTATGGATAAATATAAGCGGCAATATGGTTAGGATGATTTCTACTCTCAGAGTAATAAGTTATACCCCTCACTTTAAAGGCTCGTATCTCAAAAACCACAAAGCCAATTTTTATGGTAGTTGTACAGCTTATCGATGAGCTATTTGTGATTAAAATGTATAAATTTGACTTTTGTCGTCTAAGCCGTCTTGGAGATTTATAAATGTTTAAAGAAACTACCATAATTTACAAGGTTTTCGGGATGCTTACTTTGAAAATATCATAAATAAATTATTGAAATTTAGAAATTATGTAGTCCAAGCCTTTCTGGAAAGTTGGTGTACATAGTATTTGAATTACTTTACTTGATCTGTTTTTTTATATAATAAAAGTAAAATTGTCATACTTCATTATATAAACTGTTCCTAAATGTTTCTGAGTCCAGTTGGCTATGGAATCTAATTTTGATGTGCCGCCTTGTTGATTTATTTCAACAACTAGTATGTATTTGCTTTCTGTCATTTGTCAATTGCAAATGTCATTGTCCTGCATTTAGTAATTTCGTTCATCTTGTGCTAAAATTTGTTGTATTGTTCCACATGTTTTCTCTCTAATTGGGCTTATTTTACGCAAGTCTTTTTCAAGACTAAAGTTGTTCTTGTGCTGTGTCTGCGTAATCACAGTAAGACTCTTACATACTGTAAACATTAAAAAATTATAAGAAAATTTATTTTTAGTAGCACTGTAAACAATGGTCTATACTGTTCAACAAGACACGTTTATCGTTGTCTTATTAACAGATTAGTGTAGATCACGAAGGAAATTGAACATATTCTATTGAAGCTTGCAAAGATGAATTTAGAATCTAATTTCGTGATGTTAATGTTCCGGATAACGTTTTAGTTTCTCACATTGAAGATGTAGTTAGTCGATTTGCTAGAACAGAATCTGTTGAGAAGGGTAAATTCTCAGGAAGACCTGCTATGAGTGCTGAAGCTATCGAAGCGGCGAGACAAGTAATAGAAGAAAATCCACAAACCTCACTTCGCAGAATTTCACTTCAAACAAATATCCCTTTAATTACTTGCCAGAAAGTTGTTACAAAAACAACTGAAGTTATGTTCTTACAAAATAACGACTGTGCTTACACCACCACATTATGACAGGCCAAGACAATATTGTACATGGTTTGAGAACAATATGAACTACGATTTACTGAATTTGTCTTTTTAGTTTGATGAGGCCTGGTTCCATTTATCCGGGTACGTAAATTCGCAGAATTTTAGAATCAGGAGTGCTGAGAATCATCATCATTTTGTTGAGACATCTCTACATTCCATCAAAGTGGATGTTTGGATAGCAGTGTCTCGCAGATGGCTTATTTCTCCTATATTTTTTCATGACACTGTCACAGCTGAAAGATATAGAGAAATTTTAAATGTTTTTGCTAATGAACTGCACGATGGTGAACTCCAGCAGAATAACGTAGTGTATTACTTATTATGTGCCACTTTACATACGAGGTATGTGAGAAAAATAATGAGACTGATTTCATACTAACCAAAGTTTTTATTTTTTTCAAACAACAACGTTATCCCCTTCAAAGTAGTTTCTTTGGGCAGCTATACACCGGCGGAGTCGTTGTTCCCACTCTTGGTAGCAGCGCTGGAAGTCTTCAACTGGTGTGACACGAAGCATTGTCATGATGAAGCATCCACTTGTCTGCAATGTCTGGTCTCACACGAATCACTCTTTGCCTGAGTTTTTCAAGGACACTTTTATAAAACACTTTGTTGACAGTTTGTCCTGGTGGAACAAATTCTTTGTGCACGATACCCTTACTGTCAAAAAAACAAATCAGCATGGTCTTGATCTTTGATTTGCTCATTCGACATTTCTTCGGCCGAGGAGATGACGGAGTGTGCCACTCTTCGCTTTGCCGCTTTGTTTCAGGATCGTACTCAAATATCCAGGATTCATCACCTGTGATCACACAATTGAAGAATTCTTGGTCATTGGCAATCCACTCAAGAAGATCAACGCACACGTTTTTTCGAATGTTCTTCTGTTCAGTTGTGAGGTTTTTTGGCACCATTTTGGCACAAATCTTTCGCATGTTCAAATTGTCTGTCAAAATCTGATGCACGGTGAAAGTGTTTAAATTTAACTGTTCACTCATCATCCTTATTGTTAAACGACGGTCTGATCTCACAAGAGCCCTCACACGTTCAACGTTTTCGTCAGTTTTTGAAGTTGAAGGTCTCCCTGAGCGAGGTTCATCTTCAACGTGTTCTCGACCGTCCAAAAATGATTTGTGCCAGCGGAAAACTTGTGCTCTTGATAAGCACTGTTCCCCATAGACCTGTTTCAACTTTTTAAAAGTCACACTCGCGGATTCACCAAGTTTAACACAAAACTTTATTGCAGAACGTTGCTCTAAATTCCGATGCTCCATTTCTGTAACACACAACAAAAACATAACTTCACTGATGGCGCTGTCAAAAATAATGTGTTAGCTGTACGGAGTTGTAACTCGGACTGAGGAAGTGGAAGCGATAAACAAACCGGTTTAGCACAGGCCGGTAGACACAACGTTGCCAGATCTCCCGCAGTGTTGCCAGTCTCATTACTTTTCTCACACACCTCGTACACCCTAGTACATCTAGTAGACAGAATAAACAACAATAAACAATGTGGGGTACAAAATATTGTCAGATGGGGAAAACAAAGAAAACGAGAATTACGCGAACGTGTACCAAGAATGAAAGAAGATAAGCTAGTTAAGATATCTATAAATAATAAACCGCTAGGAACAAGACCAAAAAGGAAGATCACACAAAAGATAGGGGGAAAGCTGGATTTCCATGATAAAAGAGGCTTGATAATCAGATTTAAACAGGTCTACGGTTTATCTAAAAGAAGAAGTAACAAACAATAAAGTAAAACTCAATTTAGTGAGAACTAGATATACTAAGCACATTCTTCATTTCCAGATCTTCCATCTTTTGATCCTGATCTTATGAAAGTGAAAAATCATCATCAAAGTTGGAATCTGAATCTTGTCGAATTTTTAATTATTGGTGGAATATCTTTTACATTAATTTATGCCAGCCATTTGCTCATTTTAGATGAGTTTTTCGCAATGCTTGATACTATTTCGTCACATTTCAGGTGTAAAAGTGGATACAGCTTCAGCCCATTAATATGCTGTCCTTTCCCTAAGTTGACAACTACTTAATAAAAGTGCTAAACTTTTTAATTTATCCAAGCATTTTATTAGAGCTTTTTTTTAATTTGGAAACTAAGTTTCTTTCCTTGCGCGGTTTAATTTGAATTTCAAACGTGAGTTGACAGAACTCCGTCCTCATAGTGTTGCCATCACAAGTTACAATGTTATAGGGGAATATTGTATTAATCAACATAATTCAACAGGTGATGGATTTTTAAATAAAAAATGAACTATTATCACAGGCCTTATTCTGAGGATACCTGGTTATAGTTTGGTAAGAGAGGTGGTGGTGATGTAGGATATTTGCAGAAAAGACTGCAAAAAATGTTTTAGATCGCACAGACAGAACGGTTAACCAACCAATTATGTAACGAGCGCAAAAGTGATCGTTATAATAGGTTTATAGAAAGCTCCTAAGCAGTGGCGTAAATGTAATTTTAGCCCCCCCCCCCCCACCGCAAGGCCCGCAAACATAATTTCGTGGCCCCTTATTATTTCATGATGTATAATAATATTAAGAAAAAACTGCACTTTATACTACATTGTATTTTTAAATAAGTGGTAGTAGGTACTTATATAACAAAACAAATGAACTGGACAGTAGAAATTTCGCTTATTCAGACTTTTCTAATGATATGGCTATTTTTATTTCACATCTGTAAACGACTGTGGGGCCCCCAAATCCTTCGGGCCCCTCCCCCGCACTGCGGGCTTTTGCGTCCACTATTTACGCCACTGTCCTAAGACAAATAAGTAGCTGAATTCGATGTATATCAGTATATTATCAATTCTTTTTTGACTTATTTACAATAGCCTATATCAAGATGATTTATGGTAGATTTCATAAAAAGAGCATGAGCCACTTCAGCTTGATGCAAAAGAAAGGAAAACTGCTATTTGCCCTGGTCATATTCATGCTATTTACTTCAGGAACCTGCAATGATTTCTATATAAATCATAATATTAGAATCTGTAGTGCTGATAGTACCAGATGTCTACAAGTATGAATTTCAAAATTGTAGTACAGTAGGGATAGAATAAGAAGAAAGACATTTGAACTTTGAAGGTTTTTCACTAGTGTGTTAAACATACAAAATAATTAATGAGAAAATTCAAGTAGTTGGCATCTCCTCGGATACGTATCTTTTCTAAATTATGAATATTAACATTTGGAAGAAAATGGATATTTATTCTATATTTCTACTATAAAAACAACATATTTAAAGCTAAACACAGCATAACTACTAATTCTACCTTTAATTCTATATAGCCTTTTCCTTTGTTATTTTTACCTTTGCTTTTTAATTTCGTGATAAGAATTTCTTTTAATTTGAAATAAGATATTTTGTGCAAGAAAATCGATTATATTAATTACAAGCAAAAGAAAAAAGGAAAATAAAAAACTTTATATCTAAAACACATTCAACATTTAATTGAGCATCAAACAAAAGGTTATTCACACTATATAAAACATGATAAATAAACCTTTAACCTAGTATTGAAGGTAATATATTTCAAATACTACAGGTTAGCAAAGTAAATTAAATTAAAACCAATAAACCATTTTTATTCATATAAATACTGATTGTACAATTAAACATTTACGCTATTTGTACATTAAAAATGCTGCTACATAATTAATATACTATTTCTTTGATTGCATTAAATATTTCGTATGACTTCCTGTAACTAATAAATCTCCTGTTTCTTTGTTTCTTATTTCACATTTTAGAAATGCTAAAGTCTTTCCAGCTCTCAACGTTTGTGCATCTATAACAATTTCATCACCCATTGTTGCTCCTTTCAAGTACCTAAAATATATCAAGTAGTGTTAAATTAAATTACAAAACTAATTTATTACAACTTACGATACATGCATATCTACTGAAACACTTGGAACCATATAACTTTTCTCATATGTAAACAAAGCAAAAGTGGTAATATTATCAATTAATGTAGCTGATAAACCACCATGTAATCCATGCAATGGATTTGTGTGTTCTTCTTCTACTTTCAATTCAGCTAAACATTGTCCATTTTCACACTTTAGTATCTTTACCTAATGAGCAAGGAAAAATTCTAAATAGATTTATAATTAATTAAACAACTATAGGATACAGTACCTTACTTAAAACTCTATCAAAGCCACTGTCTGATCTCTTTAAAAACTTCTTGATAGTGTCAGTTGTATTAGTTGAACACCTTCTTGTAAATGTTCTTAGCAACATTTTCTTTAGATTAGATTTTTAAAAATATAATGATATTTAAATGCTTTATAATTTTTAAATTCTCTTAACAATTAAACGATCTTGAACAGATATATAACTTATAGAAAGAAGAAAAAAACCGTTCGGGTTATGATGGGTTATTAGGTTATGTTCAGTTCCAAGTTCAGGTTATGTAATAGTAACAACCTTGACGTCTATTATGACGTTTATTGTTTACGAACATAACCTGTGATCGTAACCGACCGTAACGTCAAAAAATAATTATAATTACTCGTATGATGGTAGATGACGTTTATAAATACATATTTATAAATTATGGTAGCATTAATAAAGATTTTGCCGTATCATATATCCTTGAGAGGAATGTGAAGTGTAATCTACTTTCATGATAACATAGAGAATAAACTTAAAAATCGATATTACCTGTATACGTGTATAAAACCAGTCGGTGAAGGTTATGCTGTTATGTTATGTTATTAATTTGAATATTACCTTATGGCTATATCTTTTTAATGCGTTCAAAATGTGTCAAGTTTAAGTGTATAAAATGATTTATAAACGTAATAACTGTTTTTATGAAGTTGATCATTTTAGATATAAAAACCATCTTGCAGGAGGCTTTGATTTTCAGTTGACCACTAATTAGTAAAAGAAATGTTGCTTCAAAATAGAAATGTTATTCTTATATATGCCATATCCTTCATTGTAGGTATATAAGATATTTTCTTGATTGCAATATATTATATTAAGAATCAACAGGATCTTTTGGCTATCGGATTGACATTCCCCTTGTTGTATCCACATATACGTTCATTAGGAGCTTCGCATATGGTTGTAGGTATTTTTGGTTCAACCTACTCAGGGTTGCAAGTATTATCGGGACCAGTTATAGTAAGATATGCTACCACTAATTGCCTTTTATCTAACAATTATAATTAGATGTTAAATTCTAGGGTAGCTGGAGTGACTTGAAAGGTCGTCGATTTGTTGCGGTAATTACTCTTGCCATATCTTGCTTATGTTATTTTCTAATTGGATTAACATCTTCATTAGGATTTATATTTTTCCTCAGAATCGTCTTGGGTATTATAGATACCATTATTGAGATTTATAAGTGAAATTGTTATTATCGTAGGTTTTGTTAAACATACACAAACATTGTGTAAGGCAATAATTGGCGATGTGTTACCCAGAGAAAAGCATGCAGAAGTTTTTGGGCGTTCTGCTGCGATTAGTTCACTAGGATTTGTAGTTGGTCCAATTATTGGTGGTCATCTTTCTGAATTATCACATGGATTCTCTTATGTTTGCACATTAACTGCTGTGTTATTTATCATTAATATAGGTATTAGAAGAGAGTGCGCTATTACAGTTTTCAATTAAGTTGTAAACTATTTTAGGGTTCATATATTCCATTCCTGATACTTCGAAAAATGCCAAGAACAAACAAAATAATTCTTTTACCATAAAGAAATTTGGAAATGAATTATTGCGAGCTGTAGCTGAATTAATGAAGATTGACTGGAAGGTTTATTGGGATGCTTTCTTCTTGAGATTTTTATTTGGATTTTCTATCTCGATTTATTTTTCAAATCAAGCTATATACATACAAGAAAAATTCGATTTGTCACAAAGATATATAGGTTACACAATATCATTTTTAAGTATTATAGGTTCTTTAGCTGGACTAATGTTAGGTTACATAACAAATAGATTTTATAAGAATGATTTTAATTGTTCAAAAAGATTATTTCATGGGTTTGCTACAATTTGTATTACTTTTATTGGACTGTATTATGCCCCTAATATAACTATATTTGTTATGTTTTTAATACCATTTGGAATATCAAATACTATCTTAAGAATTGTCAGTATGGAAGTTATACTTAGCCGATCAGGAAATAAAGATAGAGGTTCACTATCAGGTGCATCAAATAGTGTGATGTCAGTTGCACGATTTATTTCACCAATTACATCAGGTATTATAGGTGATACAGTTGGAGAAAATGCAGTTGTTCTCTCTGCTTTTGCACCAGCACTGTTAGGAAGTTTATTGTGTGTGAAACTAATGTACAAAAATCATGTGATACATAGTAAAAGTGATTGATTTTTAATAGTTAATTATTGCTGATTGTAAAATGATTATTTTTATTAAATAAATATGAATATTTTTATTTATTTATTATGGTTTTTTGAATTGTGCATAATTGATGGCAACTTAATTCAGTGAATACAGATATCACTGAATTAAAAGTTAAATTTAAGGATTGCACTTTCAGAGAAAACGTTTACAGACTGGAATTTCCACAAATTTTGCAAGCAGGCTCAAACTTTATGTTTCATTTTTAGAGTGATATCAATATATATGGTTATTTAACTGATCAACTTATATGGTGATGAAGAGAAAAATTACAAATTAGTTCTGTAATCAAATTTATTAACATTGATTATCGTAAATTAGTAAGTGGATAACTTCACTATCAGTTGGAAATTGAGAAAAAAGGCGTCCATTCTCATCTTTTGGCATGGTTTAGTGTCAATTATCTACATCAAATGAGAACGTCGCTATAGTTTATGTGTAGAACAATTTGCACACAAAACAAAATCAAATTATAGAAAATAAACATTTTTAGGTCCTAGGAAACACCTTTTGTAAATACTGCCGCGGGTTAATCTTTCCCTGCGTTTTACTGGCCATAAAACTTCTTTTGTTGTATACCTACGAAGCTAATAATATTCTTTCTGAACAGAAGCTAAAAGTGAGAAGCGGCTAGTAGGTAACAATAATAGTTATAAATAGCAAATTTAAAAACTGATTTGTAGTCAAATTTATTTTGTAATGCAAGTATTATTAAAAACAATACTACAAGTTTCTTAAAAGATAAATAATTTTATTAAGATAATAGATGAGCTCAAATTTCAAACACAAAGAATAATGTCAAATACTAAAACTATTAGAAAATAATGACCCACAAGAACAATTAAACAATACACGTGTTTGGGCTTGATGCATAATAATAGTCATCGCCAATGGTAGTTGTTGGGGAACTAGAAAATGTTGTGTTACTTCTTGGATTTGCTATTGCATTTTGTACATGTTGAATATTTTCCTTATTACAAAAATCAGCCATTTCCTCTATCTATAATTATTCGTACTGGTAGGGGTAACAGACGTCCACTTTTTTTCTGGACATGTACACTTTTTAGAAATTATAACTGGTTTCAGGTGACTTTTTTGCTATGTTCACATTTTGCAAGTGAAGTAGATTTATTCTTCTTTTCTCGTTATTATCTTTTGTCTATTTTCCTTGAAAACTAAACATACACCCTCTGTCACTGTCTTGTCACTACATGATCTAATATTTGTGCCAAGAACAACCTAGAACTCTGTTAATCCTTCTGTGTAAAATCAATTGTTTGTTTTTGTTTTTATTTTAAAACTTCAAAGCGAGTATTCGAAACTCGGACTGGCTCAATTTGGCCCCGGAATCTGTGGATATTTTGGCCCCCTATGTCATGACATAACGTTAAATTACTTATTTTCATGACCTGGCAAAATGTTGGAATTTTGAATTTCAACCCTCTGCTGATCCCCACTCTGGTTTGGTCCTGCAGTTTCTAGACCCTTATAGTTTGCCGGAACAGTCTGACACTGTATTTTAAGTTTTTGATACCTATATAAAAATTTCTTCATCGTAATGTCAGATATTAGGCAGAACATTTTGTCAAACTAAGTACCATCATCCTTTCTTGTAGTTTATTGTCTTGCATAATTAATATCATACTTTGCTTCACATATGTTATGAATTCATATATAAGAAAGAGTTTCGTATTCTGGCCGAATTAAGAGTCGAGTAGGGTATCATTCTATCGGACTTGCCGAGAGGATTACAACGCTACCAAAATTAGGTGCCGGAGGTGAAGGGTTCAAAGGTTATGATCAATTTTCTAAAAGCCCAGGTCAGCTTAGCTTTTAGCGCAAAGAAAACAGAATATTTAGCTAAAGTACTAAATAACGCACTCATAGAAGGCAGACATATAGAATAGGCCAGGTTAGTACTTATAGAAAAAGGCAACAACCAAGAAGAAGAAAAACCCTACCGACCATTATGCATGATAAATGAATTTGGAAAATTGATAGAGAAACTAACAGCAGCCAGATTAGAGGAAGAGATGAGAGATAAAGAAAATCTCTCAGACAGGCAGTTGGAATGTAGAAAAGGGAAATCCACGGTCGATGCCCTAAAAACGGTATAAAGAATAACAGAGACTATAATTACAGAGATGTATGAGTTAGGGTAGTCGTAGTTATTTCACCAATAGAACCCTGAACATCAGTGAGAAGCGGCAATAGTTATTTACGTACCAAGGGAGGAAAGTAATTGTTGCAGTCGAAACGTGATTATTGCGCTCGAGGCGAAGCCGAGAGCGTAATCACGTCGAGACTGTAATATTACTTACCCCGGGGCACGTACAACATTTTTTCGCCCGTAAACTAAATTCATTTTCGTTTGGAACAGGGACGTAATGATTCATTTCAGCCCTTGGGACGTTATAAGGGCGGAAAAATCTATTTTATTACTGTTTATAAAGAAGGAAGGATGTAGCGTTTGCTAATATTAAGCTGTATATTGAACTAGTAATAGAAAATTTATGTACTGAACTTTTTTAATCAATTACTATTTCGGTTCTTCTACAACTAAAGACCCAAAGTAGTAACAAACAGAAACGAAAATTAGTCGTTGCCAAGATTTAGAGATAAATAATTGTCATCATTCGACTACGTAAGTTTTAAAAAAATTACCTGAATAAAGAACATCCAACTTGTTGGTCTCCCATAAACAGCAGTTTGAAAAGGCTGGTACCACAGTTCACAGTATATATACTGTGCACGGTTCTTATAGAACAAACCAGTGGTCTTCAAATGTTTGTCATCATCAAGTCCATTTCCACATAAAGAAAAACTGATTGTTATAGGTCAATCGTAAATACACGGAATATAATAACGCTTTGGTAGAAAAAGAGGGCGCGAAATACGAAATATTGAGAACCACTGACATAGCTGAACATTGATAACTTGAACTCAATGGAAAAGAACACATGTTAAGTGTGGTTGAGTAAATCAAGATTTCAAGATACTTTAACATAACGTAAGTATTTCTAGGTCAATAAATAATAAAAAGGACAAAGTTTAAGACTTATATAGCATTTTTATTTTTGTCCACTCCAGATTATTAAAACTAACATTTATTGTTGGTGCTGCTCCTACTGATCAACTTACAGCCCTAGAATAATTATCATATATTATTAGGTTTCCTTGTATTATATTTCCAATAAATTATACACTTATTATTGAATCAGCCTGTACAATAAAAAGATATTTTCGGTTGTTGGTAGCGCCGCAATCTTGACAATGGTTCTATATTTGTTGGCAGTAATGAATCTTGACAGTTTCAGGTCAGCTGATTTTGATTTATGAATTTATGACGTGTACTTGGTGTACCTCAAATTGAAGTTTCAAACTTGGCGGATTTTTATTTGAATGTGATGTAGCACCTAAAAGTTATGAACTTAAAACGCAAATAGCTAACTCTAAAATAAATGACAAAGATATTTTCTCACTCGTTAATTTTGTACAGCCTTTGGTACCAGGTTGTACCTGCTTAATCATGCTTCAAAGCACTTCAAAGATTACAATCATTTAACCATAAAACCACATTCTACTCAATGATTTGAAGTTTTTAATTTAAATATCCCTTGACAATGGCTTCGATAAACATTAAATTGTATACTATATGCTTTCTAGTATGTACGTATGAAACGATTTATTCAATTTTCCAATATAATATTTTTATAGGATGCTGTTACCGTTGGCTTTATTCTTCCAATTTTATCCTATCACATTTTTGCTCTTGGTGGTTCTCATACCACGTTAGGTGTATTAGGCTCATTTTATGCAGCATTCCAGATAATCTCTGGACCTTTAATTGTAAGTATACACCAATACTATTATATAAAAAATGTTTGAAGTCATGTATTTTATTTATAGCGCACCTGGAGGGATACTTTGGGAAAGAAGTTTGCATTATTGTGTAGTTTGTTTATTAATTTTATCACTTACCTACCATTAGGTATTACTACTTCTTCAGCAATTATTGTTTTACTACGGGTTGTATGTGGTTAGTATAACATTTAAATAAAGCATTAAGATTGTAATTTTAGATTATTTACAGCATTAACTAATCAGACCCAAACATTATGCAAGGCATTTGTGGTTGAAAGCAGCCCACAGGAAAAACATGCGAGTGTTTATAATGTTATGAATGCATTGTCAGTTGCAGGGTTTGTGATAGGACCAATTATAGGTGGGCAGATTTATGAATTAGAAAATGGATTTTATTATATTTCAATGTTAGCATCATTAATGCTAGCAATTTGTTTATGTAAGTTTTTAAATAGCTTTGAGCAAGCTATTTACTAAAAATGCTTTTTTTTTATAGTAATTTGTTTAACTCTTCCTACTACATCGATTTCAACAAGCAGCGATAATCAAACTACATTCCTACAAAAGATCAAAGAAGATATTGAATACTCATTAAGTAATTTACAGTCCATAAATATGCATCAACAATGGGATGTAATAATGTTAAGATCTCTTTATCATATTAGCATAACAGTGTTCTTCATAAAGTTCTCTATGCTGTTAAAGCTTCATTACAGTGCATCTGCCACAATTGTCGGGTATACTTATGGTTATCAGAGCATTTTAACATTTTTATCACTTTTTGTAGTTGCTTTTATAAAACAGAAGTCTTCTACAGATTTTTTCATTTCTTCATTGTTTGCCGTAACGCTTGGTTTCTTTGGTTTATGTTATGCATCAACGTATGATAATTATCTAATTATATTTATTCCAACCGTTATCACTCATACTTTAATTAATGGTAATTGGAAACAATTATTCAAGTTACGTTCTACTAAAGAACACAACATTGAAGCAGCTGAAGAAACAGTTGCTAAAATTGTTGGTATCATTACACCTATCATTTTTGGAATATTTTGTGATTTATATGGACATTATGCTTTAAAAGCATTTGTAATTTTGCCTTTAATATTTGATATTTTTGTAACACTTGTATTCAATTCAAATGTTGCTAAAATGGTAATAGAGAAAGAAAAGGTAACGGAAAAAAAAGAAGATTAATTATTATCAATATCATATTGCGTAATTTTTTATATTAATTAGCGATAGAATTTAATTCACTTTAATTTTGTTGGATATAAAAGCTGTATTTATATATAGATTGACAATCATTTGGAAAAGTTGCAAGAATAAAAGCAGCTATTTTAGGCCAACAGAATGAAAGAGTTCAATTTTCTTAATTAAGGCTATTGTTAATTACAAACTTTTAATTGTGATAATATAGTACATATTTTACTCTCAAGTAATCAATAAAGGACTATTACTGCTATTACTTATTTGTTTTATTTTGAAAATTTAATTTAAAAATTCAACTTTTCTCTATGAACTGTGAAAAATGATTTGCATCATTGAAATGATTAGTAATTGCATGCAATGCCAATTGTTAGCTGATCAAAATCAGTTCATAGTATTATGTTAAAAATATCATCACAGCGATATATGGGATTTTAAGAGTGAATTATGCTATTTCTTCAATCTTGGAAGAACTAAATATTTCTAGACTGCTAAAAAAAACATCCCAGTTAATGGAAATGCAACAAATCAAGTTTAAACCCTGGCAAATAATGTTTGGGCATCTATGAGCTGTGGTTAAAAGTTGCATCCAACAATACACAGTGAGTGTGGATGACAGACAATACAGCAATGTAGCAACGAGGAGAGTTTAAATGTTCCAACTGAGATAATTCTAAATTGATGCATAAACATGGTCTGTATACAAGGTCCTCCTACTAGAGACATGCCTTACGATATTGAAATAAACAAGTGGACACAGAACAATAGGACATATCACCAATCGAGTCTCCACAATGTGAGCCAACCAAATAATCAAATCCAAACAAGCCATTACCAATTCAACAAATGAATTTGTCGAAACAACAATTACCCTTGATAGAGCACAGAACTGTTAGATTTCTTGTTTTGAAAATGCTGTTAAAAATTGAATTCTTACCAAAAAATAGATATGACAAACATGCAAGCCTTGGGTCACAGATTACATAAAGGTCAGATATTTCACTCCCTATTTCACCAATGTTCCCATTTTTTATCTCCGCACATTTACATTTGCAGCTCTGGGAGTTTACCACGCCTACTCTTTTACGCGCGTTTTATGAAAAGTGCATACCACTATCTGTGCTGCTTGCGCAGTACATTTCAAAATAGCAAGCTCTGGGAGTTGCTTTGAGAGAGAGAGAGAGAGAGAGAGAGAGAGAGAGCAATAGAATTTACAAAGTCGAAGTGAAATATCTGACCTTTATTTAATCTGTGCCTTGGGTGTACTGATAAATCCGATGAAATTAGTTGCCAGCAATTTTTTCACGTTCTGACAATTTTATGGTCCATTATCACTAGAATAAAATTGATAAATCTTTGATTTCTTGCGATACTTTATGTTTCCTGTATTCAAATAATTTTGTATTTGCCTGCAGCAGCGTTGCCAAGTTTAAATTTTTGTTTTTGGTTCGTGTGACAAATCTGTGTATGTTGGAACATTCGTGTTTTCAATTTTGGCATCTTAAGAGGTTGAGGAAGGCTGCTACCTAAAGCTCTATTAGCATTTACGGGACACCTTATATATTTAGAAGCGGTGGAATTAAATTCAGAAGAAGTCGTAACAATTTAGTGGCAGCTTAAGGGATCTCTTTTAATTTTAGACCTACAGGAAAAATCTACACATAGAATGAGGAAACAATGACAGAAACCGCATCACAGAACACAACCGCATAGGAACCAGTGCAGCCATAGCTTCAGCAAATAACAGTATGACAGGTTTAATAACTAAACTAGAAATTCTGTACTACCTGAATAGTAACCTTTTAAAAATATTATTTTAATGTCAGGAAAAAAGGATTCACTGCATTGTAGTTGCAGTCAAGTTTATGCGTAAACAACCTGTCATATCGTAAATTACCTCTCTTTATCCTAATGAAATTACTACAGTAGCCCAGCTATTTACTGAATTGCTATAGGTAATTTGAAGAATTCCACACTGTATAATAAAATACGCTGCGTAAAAGTTTGTAATATGGAAGTTTGAATACGATTAGGTTTTCTACATTCTTGCACTTTTGCTAGAATTCAAATATTGTGTATGTATGCGCTATGTTTCATTTATCTCTTGTTAATGCATATATACAGAGTTGTGATAAAGTTCGGAACAAAATTCATAATATTGTTATAATTTTTTTTTGAAAAATACTTGAGCACGTCGATTTTATATTCCAATAAGGCATTTGTGAGCACAGAAAGATGTTTTTTGACAGATCATGTTCTTGAGCTATGACGTCATCATCATTTTTTAAATTACAACCCCAGTTTTTTTACAGATTTTAATAGACTGAGTTACTGGATGAGTACCTAATAAGGCAGTTGAATCGGTTGAATCCATAGTTTGATTAATAAAACAAGAATTGGAGTTTTTTTTAAGGTTTATTCAAACATTAGATGTTTCTCCAAAGACATCTTTGGCTTTAAAATTATAAACTGATTATATCCTTAAAATACATTAAATTTATTGAACTGTAAAGCCAAAAATTAAGAAAAATGCTCTGTACAAAATTTTTGTCATCAGACTCACTGTTATGGAGATAAGTCAAAAAAAACTAATTGCACCCTTATTTTCAAGATTCCAATCGAATGACAACATCCTCAATCCTGAAGACTCAGCTTTACACTCACCAGTCGACCCCCCCTGTGAAACCCAAAACAAATTGCTGCCTACCCAATATGCACAGTTGCCCATTTATTTTTGAAGCCAAGTTAACTGTACTATATTTTCTTTTGGAAGACTTTTGAGTTCAATGTTTCTCTTGCAGGGCAATATTGTCTTGCTTTTGATGCAATTTAATAACATTATAAATTATTCAGTTCTTACCTTGTACACATAAAGGAAGCTTCTTTTATGATGGCAGATACAAAATGATAGTTTGAAGCCTTATATTAATTCCTTGGTAGAGCCAGATTCTTCAATGATTTTAGTTGTGAAGAAAACAGATGGACAAAAAGGAAGAGTTCTTGAAGTAGATTGTTAATACTAGATGTAAAGTAGAATCTGATCTTTTTTTTTCATTTTTACATATTAAATATAAAGTAAATTGAACTCTATTATTATGTTTGTGTTTGTTCAACATTTTCTACAGTAACTAATAATTAACAAATTTGTAGTGAATTTTAATAATAATATGTTTAGATTCTATTACATTAATTTATTACACCTATAAGTAACTATGGTATTCTACATAGTATACAAGTTTATACTTTATTTACAAAAGATGTCCTTGAATAATTTGTGTTTAAACTAACAATTACCTTGCAATGATGACTAACAGTCATCACATACTAAATATAATAATTTAAGAATTTATTATAACAGTAATTACTAGCTTAAGTTTCTATGTCAATGGAATAATAAGAACTATAGGTAATGTACTTAAAAGTAATGAACTAATCATAATGAACTGATAAGGAAAAGATACTTTAATAGATAACGAAGCCTGAATAAGCCTATTTTATCTTTCTACAGTAATGACACAGCAGTAAGTGTGGAAAGTAAATACATCGGTCTTTAGCAGAAAACAGTAAAAATGTCTATGAAAATAATATACCTAATCAACTTTCTGGTAAGTATTTATTGTAATAAATATAACTTTAAAAGTGAGTTTTTATAAATTACAGGATTATCTTGGAATGGCTTTTGTCTTTCCATTAATGAATCCCCATATTCTTTCACTAGGCGGCTCTTTATCCTTAGTTGGTCTCTTGCACTCATTATCTTCAGGAGCACAGTTATTTGCCAGTCCAGTAATTGTAAGCAAAACACTTCCTTTATTATCGTCATTTTTATTGCAAGAGAAAAATTTTTAGGGAAGTTGGAGTGACACTCGTGGAAGAAAATTACTTTTAGTTATCACTTTATGTATTGTTTTCATTAGTAATGTTTTATCTGGATTGTCATCAATACCTATATTTTTTCTATCGCGAATTTTATACGGTTGGTTTACTAAACTTTCACAGCTACTCAAATGATATAGCAAATTATCATTTTCAGGTATTGTTCATCAAACAGATCCACTGTTGAGAGCTTTAATAGCAGATATTGTTCCACAAGAAGGTTTGACTGATGTATTTAATAACATTATGGCCACTGCTGGTTTGGCTTTTATAATTGGTCCGATAATTGGAGGAGCATTATATGAACTTTTAGGAAACTTTGTTTACATTAGCATTATTTTATGTACATTAGACATCATCACAATAAGTAATCTTCTTAAACATCAACAAATAATACAATATTGTATGTATATATTTTCAGGTACCACATTCTATTTTATCGAAGAAAAAGAAAAAGTAAAAGCAAAAGAATCAAATGACAAGCAATCTAATAATAAAACATTTTTACAAAGTATTTCTGATGACTTAAGTAAAGTATTTTCTGACTTGGGAAACGTTAACTGGTCAAAATACGGAGATATACTAGCCATAAGATTTTTCTGTGAATGTTCATTTAGTTCAGTGATTATGAACATGGGTGTAATTCTAATGCAGAAATTCTCAATGTCAAGGGGATATATGGGACTTGCCATTGCTTTCTTTAGTGTAAATCTGATTATATCAACATTTATATCCAGTTTTCTAATTCAGAGATTTTACAAATCTGACAAATCTGGATATTTGAGAATTTTGCAAGCATCTATTGTACTTACATTATCGTTTTGCGTCATGATTTTTACAAACACTGCTATAATGTATTTATCAGTTTTTGTACCTTTGTGTGCTGCAAAAGCATTATTCGACTCAACATGGATGGAAGTCTTATCAAGCCGAACAACAGAATCAGATAAAGGGGTTATGATGGGGGCGGCAACAAGCATGATATCATTGTCTGGCCTGATATGTCCACTTGTTGGAGGTTTTGTTGGTGATTTTATTGGAGTTAATGCTCTTCTTATTCTACCACTAATTCCTGCAATTATCGAAATAGTCCTAATTAAAAAAGTAAAACATCGCATTGTTGCAGTTGCTCCTGAAAAAAATGATTGATAAGAAATATTCTGTAAACACATATAATTGTATTTCTTAAATTGTGACGATTTAAATGAGTAAATCCTAACACATTAGACAAACAGTAAACCAGCATTAATCAATTCAAGTGTAGTAAAGTTTGTGAGCATATATTCAATAAGTAATGCAAATTAAATAGAATATACTCAAACACTTATTTTTATTATTTCTAATGTTACAACAGTACCATAATAAAGTTCGAAATATTCTTGTACATTAAAAAAACAGCTCAAGTAGACTATAAATCTGAATCATTTACAATAAGTTAACTTCTTAATGAAATCATCTATAAAAAAATTTATTTACAAAACTTCGCCATCATCCATTTGCTTTAACGCTTCTAATTCTTGTTTCTTTTGTATTTGTTTTATTGCTTCCCGAAGCTCTACAATTTCTTTTGAATTGTCAGGAGGATAAATCTCACGTCGTGTTTTTGTCACCCATTCTTCAAAATATTCTGGTTGATTGAAAAAGTGAAAAAGGGCTACTGGAAATGTCATGTAAAGTGCCATTCTGAACACTTCCAATCTCCATGTACCCATGAGTCCTTTATAATGGAAACTTCTGCTAAAAGAAAAGTTTGTGTAACAAATCTTGTAACTTCACATAAAATTCTAACCTCAAAAAAAGAAAATATTATTCTTCTTATATAAAAGAAAAACGATTGTATTTATATGCTCCTCTTTATTTTTATATAATAATCAAATTTTTAATTATTTAAAAGTTACTCGAACTTATGATTAATTTTCTATAGAACTAATTTAAATTTGACAGCCAAGAACTTATTTTGATTTCAAACAGGTGCAGTTCGAGAACTTTACATCAAAGATAACTTAGTTGCTGATATTATTGTTAGATGGAGCCTCTTTAACGATTGTTTTCTTTTTACAATAACCAACTGCACGAAATACTCGAACTAGTAGCGGTTTCTCAACGTGAGCGAGGTTTTGCAGATTTTATTTTTGGCCTAAGAAAAAGTTAATTACCCGCAGTTTCTTTCGCAACAACATAAACAGACCCATAGCAAAAAAATTAACCAGTTAGGTAAGTCGCACTTCATTAATGCTGCGCATAGATTTTCTTCTTTCTATTCAAACCAATTTCATTATAGCATAATTTGTGCTTGAATGATTTTTATACGAACATTAAATTTGAAATATTCTTGAGGATAAATCTATGTTTGGTTTGATTATTTGCGTGTGGAATGTGGGAAAATGTATTATTGTAATGTACTGTTTTGTTATTATAAATACAAGAAGTTGATTGCGCTATCGCGGTGCATACCTATGGTGTGGTTATGTGAACAAGAGAATTTCACACAACACACGTTTTAATTTTCGCGCAACTCAACTGTCATAAATGTTGATTTTATTTAGGTTGCGGTTTTTAGTTTTGCGTTTGTAAATCTTTCTAAATAATAAGAACGATTTGACTATGTATTACTTAATTTTAAATAATAAAATCGTTTTGTAATTTAAACCTGACGTAAAAGATTTCTTTACTAACGTCTCATTAAAATCTCCTGAACAATCAAGACATTTTAATTGCCGTAACAGTCTTTATCGAATTATTTTAATGTTAAATACATAGAAAAACTCAGTGGTGTATTGGAGGGGGCACGCAGGGAACGGCGTTTCCATACTTACCAATAAATACTAAATATTCTTTTAAAAATCTAATTATTTTTATATAATAAATGTGTACTATGACAATCAGCGTTCCCCCACTATTTTCTCTAGCTATACACCACTGGAAAAACTCTCAAGATAGAAGAATTTCCTCTATACTTCTCAAAGTATAAAGTGTAAGCGGTGGATGTTTTATTGCATTGAAAAGAAAATGCGTCATCGTAGATAGTAAACCAGTAGTTTAGTAAGTACGTGCCTCTGCCTATTGTCGTGTGGGAGTAGCAGGATATCGTGGTGTGGATCTCACACGTGGGCTGTGGGGTAGGTCGCGACCGCACGCCCTATGCTAATGGCCCACACATCAACCCATCCGCTTACTAACTGCCACTCTTTTGCACATTGATTGTTTCCACTTATTTATGGCATTCTCTCTAAAATACTTTCAAGATTGTAACTCAAATATTTGTCGAACCGTTAAACCGTTCATCATATAAAATATTTTATCGGCAAAGTATTTCCATAAAAGCATCACTGGAGATCACGCAAACAGTAATAAGTAAAGCACGTTCTTAGTTGACACCTCGTGGAAGTCATCTGCTCTCATCTACAACGGTTTATCTGACATAATGTATCACTGCCACCTGGCATTCACGGTCTTCTTTAATGGGATCGCTGATCTGTCTTCTCTTCTACAGTTTCATTCGATATGCGATAGATTAATCTTTCTTCTAGTTGTCAATGCGTTCTAAACGGAAAATACAAGCGCAAAATTTATTTTTAGAACACTTTCGAGGTTAATCAACTTTGTCATTTTATAGTCAACTATTAAAGCAACCAAAATCGTAATATAATAAAAAAATAGCCAAATCATTGTCCAAGAATGTAATGTAATATTTAATCGAAAATTCCAATTGCGTAAAATCCGTTTCGAATCACCCGGAGAGAGAGATTGTGATACGTTTTCTTTCTATTTTATTATTTACTTTTTTATATTTCTTTTTAGTGTTTGTACTTATATGCAAGACGAATTAAATTTTTAATGGTCTTTGAGATGCGCAAGTGTGGGGGTGTTTTGTTACAACTACACACCTGCATTGTCTATCAGGAAACACGGTCTCGTAGGAGGAATACAAATAGCTTGGTCCCATCCCGTATTTCTTATTTGCGTGCAATGTTTCTGTGCTTAGTCATTCCATTTTTGTTGGGAGACACCTTATCTATTGTTCTGTTTTGCTTGTGTAAAAGAAATCTTTTTTTTAGATCTTTCACATACTTGTATATACTATACCGTGCGCTGTCAGCTTGGTGCTCTCCTTTTTATGTTAACGATTGTTTTTCATTGAGCATTCTTCAACGTACCTATTGTATTGATTATAATTTAAAGTTAACTCTTTTCCTTCAATTACAAATTGAATAAACTGAATCATACTTTGCGTGTTTTGTTCCATACGTGGTAGCAAAATTGGTTTCGTTTATTAAAAAAATAGTTTTTAAGGAATATCTAGAAAGCCAGGTATTATATTGAAGAAACAAAAACGGTGATAAATCTTCTACCTTTTATGATTCCCGGAATCCTGATGGTATACCGTATATGTATGTGGTTGCAGTATAGGGTCTGTTAAATTCGATTGTATTAAATGGGTATCCCTGTTATTAATGCAATTACAAGAAACAAGCCGAAAACAATAATTTGATAGCTTTTGTTTTTTCGAGTTGCAGACTAAAGTTTCTTTTTCTTCTGATCAGAGCCGGCGGCGCTATGGTATTTGGCGTCAGTTTCAGTTATCTTATTTGCCACTGTGCAGCTCCTAGTCACCGCAGCGGGGCGCTGCGTCTAAAATGCAAGTAGCCACGTTTGTGCATTTTTGTGTCGATCTTGCTTTAGATAATTCGTGGCACTACGCTGATCGTACAAAAAGTACGTCTAGTACGTAAAGTTGTAGATGTTATGAAATGTTTGAAAAATATGGAAAAACACTAGAAATTTACTCTAAATACTCTTCTTCTTCTCTTTCTGTCCTATCTCTTCCTGTGTCAGGTTTTTTAAATTGACACTATTTGTACTTTTTTACTAAGCACTGCTATTGTGACCTTGATTATTCTCTTGCTGACATATGTAACGTCATGCACGCTGTTTATAATGTTATTGTTTATTAGTGTTCCTACACCTGCGTACGCTCTTTTATGTTTTTCTACTCCGCTGTATACCAGAGTGTATTGTCCTCTCGTGGTAGTGCCTTTGCCCTTCCGTTTCGTCTCGCTTACCGTGCATATGTCAATCTTGTGCTTTTCCATCTTTTGTATGATCTCTTGTTCTTTCATTCTTCAGGACTGGATGTTCCAAGTTGCCAGTTTTATCAAATGTTTCCTTTTCGAAGTTCTTTTTCTCGCTATGGTCGTCATCAATAGGCCTATCTGTTTTCGAAGCTTTGTGTTGTCGTTGCAAGCTTTATGGTTTGTTTTACCTCAGGCAGGGAGCTAGCCTTGCCTGAGAACCCTCCTCCTTTTTCCGGGCTTGGAATCGGCAGTGACAGTTGCAAGTTACTCAATCGACTCGAAGACACTAAATAACCAAGTTATTAATTCTAAAGTACGGATTATGTCATGTCATTCGAAGTCTAAAAGAATCTTTGGATAGCCCGTGGCACTATGCTGATTAAAGGCATGCACGGGCTGGGTTTTTCATTCGGACCGTTACGCGGGCCTCAATTTAAAGATCTACCGGACTTTTTAGACTTACATCCTATCATCATTCTGCTCGAATCTGTCGAGCTTATCGCGTTGGTGAAGGTCCTGAAACGGACGATCTTCGTACTGCATCAAACAGATCTTTTTCGTATCGCCTCGGATGGGCTATTTTCACCCCAGAGGAGGATTGCCGTACTCGGACAGGCGTTACCTTCATACTGCACTGTAGACGGGACGGGTCTCTTGTTCAAGTCTTTGCGCTCAAAGCTCGGGTTTAGGTCAGGCCGGGCCTCAGTTTAAAAATCTATTGGGCTTTTTGGGCCTACGTCGAGTCGGGTTTTTCGAACCCGTCGGACCATTTGGGCCTTTTGGGCCGTTCGGGCCTTTTGAGTCGTTCGGGTCTTTCGGACAGTTTGGCCCTACCGGGCCGCTTGGTTCTTTCGAACCGTTTGGCCCTGTCGGGCCGTATTAATTAGAGAAGGCAGTGCGAATCATCAAAATCGACGCGAAAGTATGTCGCCACAGGCGCATCACAAACAAAGCAAGACGGAAGAGCAAACTGTAAGCACATGTGCAAACAGACGAACATCAATGCAAACACATCGATTTACAAAATGAACTCGACCGAACAGTTTTGTGTTTCTGCACCGATGAGTTACACTACATACCTTCTCTAACTAATACATTTTTAGCAGGTTCTTTTCGGGTCGCGTCAGATTTATCCCCAATCAGGCCGGGCCGGGGCTGAAACTTTTGGCCCGTGCAGGGCTTCTAATGCTGAATGTACAAAAACTACGTACAAAATTTCTAAGTTGCAAAGCAAATTTAGAAATTAAATGTCTAAATATTCAGCGAAGAACGTTTAATTCTAGGAAAAACGCTAAAAAAAACTAAACAACCAATAGATTATTTGTTGAAAATTGTGAATTACCATTCGAGACGTAAAAGAAACTTTAGATCAGGGCAAACTCTAGCGTATTTGGTGCCCGGCTATGGTAGAATTTCTGAAGGCATCTTCGTGTGGTAAACAAGGTGGTATACAGTGCGTTTAATATCAGTTTCAGATCGTTCTCCACTATGCAGCGCACATGAAAAAGTTTCTCGGTCTGTATTTTTCAAGATGCAAATCAAGTTTTTAATTTTTTTAAATGAAGACTGTTCTTTATGTACCACTGGAAGCTTAAGTTTATCGAATATTTATACATAGTGTTGGTAGTGTTACGATTAATTACCGAGTTACAGCCTATTGTAGTTTGTATACCTGCCGGTAGGCCGTGGAAATTTCTTTTGTGAAAACAAGCACTGAATAAAAAAACAACAAATGATCAAGTTTTGTTTTAAAGTTCTTTACTATAAAAAAGAAAGAAAAATCAAAATCTAGACGACCGACGGGACAATGAATATTTGTTTGAAAAGGAAGGTGATTTTTCCTCCACATGGAATGCAATTTCTTTAAAAGCAATTATCTGAAAAATTAGCTGATGGTGTCTAAGCCAAATGAGAGACAGTGCAAAATAGATAAAAGTGGAACTCGTGGTGTGATTTAATTGGAAATTTCTAAAAAATGTTTGCCTACGTTGCGTGACTCACCTCCTTCCTACGAAACTGTTTAAATTTGGATAAACGAATTTAAGCGTGGCAGAACAAGCATCGAAAGCGTACCACATTCTGGATATCCAGAAACAGCTGTCACGCCAGAAATCGTCGACAAAGTCTATGGTATGGTTTTGATCAACAGAATGAAATTAACACAGGCCACAGTCATCACAAATGAGCGAGTTTACTTTATTCTGCACAGTGAGTTACATACGTAAAAACTTTACGCAAAGTGGGTGCCGCTCCAGAGTAAGAGCAAATTAGTATGCGAACATCAGCCGACTGTTTGCAAGTGTTTAAGAAACATGCAACGGATTTTGATGTGACCATGGACGTAAAACAAAGGAAACGAAACAGCAATCCAAACAGTGGACTGAACGAGATTAACCGGCTTCGAAAAAGGGGAAATGCGTTACTATCTACTGGAAGGGTGATGGCGTCAGTTTTTTGGGACGCAAAGGGAATTTTCTTGATTGACTACCTTGAGATGAAAAAAATTACTGGAGAACACTACGCGGCACTTTTGGAAAGACTGAAGGCAGTAATCGCAAAAAATGCCTTGGAATGGCCAAAAAGAAAGGTGGCATTCCACCACGACAATGCTCCGACGCATTCAAACCGTGTCGCTGAGCAGAAATTGACTGAACTAAGGTTTGAAATGCATCCTATCTAGTTCACTCGGATTAGCATCTGTTTCTGAAATTCAAATCGAAAAGGTGACACAAGAGTGTAAACAAGTATCTTGAATATCTCGAAGAAACTCACTTCCACAAAGAAATCACGAACCTGGAGAAACATTGAAGCAAAGTGCGTTGAACTTTGAGGGGACTATGTCGAAATATAAAAAACTAAAATTGTTGTTTTTATATCGAACCAAGTTACTCATTAAACCATCCTTTACTCTTTAATGTGTAGGATAATAGTATTCGATGCGGTGTCATTGGTGGTGAAGGCACTAGCAGAAGATGAAGTTGTTATGCCAGCGTCATTTGGTCATGACTGCAGAACTGCGGCGAATGGTAGTGAAGTCTCTTGTGGGTTCGACGGCCGAGGAGGTAAGATGGTAGAGATGGCGGCGATGCGGTGGTCTATAGGCGAAGTTAGAGTTAGACAGTAATTGAGGTGGAAGGCGTCAGCAAGATGGGACATCCACGAAATAAGTACTGCGTTGGATATCGGCAAGTGAACGAAGGAAGCTGTTAGTGCTGATTTTATTGGTGTAAAGGAGAATACATACTGCGGTATTAGACGGAAAAACGATAAAAAAAGAAAGAAGACATACTCCTACACATAAAACGACGCGCCGTTCGCTTTCCACCGTTCCATCTGCCAATTCACCTAACCGACACCCAACAACTCATGACCACCTACTTTCTCCAACGTTCTTCATCGTTCTCTATTTTCTGGTTCTGCTGCTGATGATAGGGAACAGATGAATGTTATCCTCGTTGAAAACTCCATCACATCCAACCTACTTCAACCGAAGAGACGTCAGGAGGGGGTCTAGAACGGTCATCCGCCTGCAGTAGGAATTCAGCTTCGAGTTGCTTGCTGGCTTGTGATGTCCGGTAATGTTCAGACGTTTATTCTTCCCTCCGCAGTTTGTCCGACCCTCGGGTTTTGCAAAAAGACCTAACTGTCAATCTCCTGTCCCTGCTGAGTCTGCGAACATCTAATATGGTTGGTGCTATTGATTGTCCAGCACTGCCATTTCGTTGCTGTGCTGGTGACATATGGACAGCTGGTTGGTGCACAGATGGCGAAGTACGGGTAGTTGAAGGGGAAGTGCTCCACGTGTTGCCTTGATGAATGGCGTCCAGACGCGGTCCACGACAGGGGCAATGCATGTGGTTGGATATGCAGTGACTGTATTGGTCGATGCTGATGGAATGGATTCTGGTAGCACTGAAGAGGATGAAGGTGCACGAAAAATGATAATTCCCCCAAGGCGACGTTGTACGCGAACAGGGACTGCTAGATCCGGGAGTCTACGCCATCACAAGAGTACAGCCGGTGGGGCTCGAACATCGGCCCGGTGAGCCGAGCAACCTCGGACGCGGACAATTGGAACACGGGAGCGACTGGACATCCCGCGGAACTGTGAATCTAACGTTTGTCTATGGTTACTTTTCTACCTGGTTGTTAGAATTAGTATACAGGGTGTCTTCGAAAGTATGCATTGACCAATAGTCGATATGCAAAGTGAGGTTTTTTGATGTTTAACGTAGATTACTAGATATCTTGAAAAAACTGAATGTTTATAATTTTTTCAAACTAGCTCTGTTAGTATTGGTTTTACAGAAAAAGTGTAAAGGCAAAAATTATAGATAATTATGTTTCTAATACGATGGTCGAATCCAATTCTTAAAGTAACCTGTCAATTTTGAGTTGTGACATAAAATTGTGTTTGTATAAATGGAAATCAAAGTTGGCTGTTACAAAAACGCTAATTGTTAGCCTCTACAGCGACATAAAACTAGATGTGGTTATTTTGAAAATACAGAAGTTGGAGCTGTTTTCCTTTTTTAATTTCGAATTTAACATAGCTACTCATGGAAACAAAATATTTTTCAGCTCGCACAACGTTTTTATTACTTTGAATGTAACGTTTATTCATATCACGTTTTTCTCGGTTTGGAAAGTTCATGCTTAATAGTCTTCAAGCTAATGAGATTAGTTGCAAAGCAAATGAATGTGAATGTCAATGACAATTATTTCCATGGCTAGCTATCAAATTCAAGATTAAAAGAGAAAAACGGCTACAACTTTTTTCTTTTTCAAAACAAGCACATTGAGTTTTATATTGCTGTAAAAATTAAAAAAATATCTTCTTTGTGAGACCACAACCAACTAAGATTTTCATTTAAATGAATTTAAGTTTATGTCATGTGATTGCAGACTATAAGAAGAATACTGAACA
>VTPC01090633.1:274078-346848 GCA_011009095.1 Ignelater luminosus | reverse complement strand
GCCGAAAATAAATTTAAAAAGATGATTAAAATCCACAAAAAACCACAGACAAACCTGAAATAACAGCCGTCGCTTGGATAGCGTCGTGGACATAGGCCGAAATTTGAAAACTGGGAAAGTAGGCAGACACGAGAACTTTCGTTTCATCTCTAGTTTCAAAGACTTTAATAAAGAAAATCTGCTGAATTTGTTATAATTTTAACTGATTAGGAATGCACAAATACAATCTGACTAATTTAATTAATACAGGCTTCAATTAATTAGGATTGATTTGATTATTGTACCGCTTTTAAATTATAATTTACTTTATTGCTGTAAACTCATTTAACCCTTAATTTTGTTTTTTTGTCGGTGTTTATCTAATATTTAAGGTAGTTTGTGTTTGTTTTCTACATTTGTTTACATGTGTAAAACACTTATTAAATAAAAAAATTGACAAATAAATTTTTTTATAACATAGAAGGCAGGAATTTACTACTTCCTCTTCTGAGAGCATCATGTGTCACGCGTTAAGACGTACGAACCTTTTTTACTATCCAATAATTAATCAGGACGTATTTTGCACCTAAGAAGATCTTGTCCTTTTCACTTTCGAACTTCTTCGTGATTCGAACTATTTGTCTAGTGTTGACAGGTGCCAGGCTTTTGAATATAAATCAACAACTCATTATAAACGAGAGTATACTTCACGTAATCGTTGATTATCTTCTTTGTTTAATACTAGCCAAGGCGTTACTAAAATTCATTTTGTAATTACGTGAGTTGTACGAAATCGCATGTGCTCTAGTTCCTTTAAAAGTCAACATCATGTTTCGCGAAGATAATTCATACTGTTTATAATAAAGTGCAATCTGTACCACGATATGTTTACAACGAGAATTGGATGAGCTTAGCGGGGTGCAGACCGCAGTTGAGTGTAAAGTGTACTTGGTAAAGTGTATGGGGCAATAACTCGAGCTAAGTTTGTAATAATGTTGTAATGTTTGCGCTGGAAGTCAATAATGGTGATCGCACCTTTTCGCTTTTTATAACTGTTTGGTCATGAATTTGATGCATTCCCTGATGTATATTCTGTTTAATTTTCTTACAAAAAGGTCACGCGAATGCTGTCTGAGACTTGCTCCATATAAACGCATTGATTATTATTGTAAAGTATAAAATGCTTTTCAAATAGTATTTCTTAATCATTCTAATCAATAGATAACTTTAGAATTCGAATTTTGTTTCTTTTATTTTATGACTTGCAAAAGTATTATTTGATGCAGCTAAAATTATTCAGTTTCCTGTACATATTCATGTTGCCGTGGAGAATTTTGTACTTTAAAACTGATTATCTACTTAATCAGCAATAAGAATTATAACAGTTTATCTGACATACCTAAATATAAGAAAATCAATTATAATTTTAAAAATGTGTAGGAAAACTTAAAATGCTATTATTAGGGTGTCTCACTTTTGAGATAGCTAGGAGTGAATATTTGGATATAGATCTAAAAAAAAAGAAAACACTTGACTTCAGATATTGCAAATCGTTTCGTAGGCGATTGCTCTGCATTGTTTTATTTGCTCGTTGCAATAGTTACATTTCATTCACGATAGAATAGTTGAGAAAATAAAAAACATCCTTGTTACTTTAACACAAAAGTTTGTACATACGGTGTGCTACAAAAAAAAACATTAAAGAATTTAATCATTTGCAATGACTTTATTAAAATTAAAAAATGAAAAAATAAATAGCTTTCAACCTTGAACAAGGTCCTGAATGCTAATACATTCAGGCTTAATTAATTCCAGTTTTAATAACCGCAGATAATTTTACAAATATGATAATTGCAGATTTTGCCAAAGATTAGACTTGTTCCGCATGTCCCTTGGCACGACATGCGGGATAATTGCATTAAAAGCTTGGACTCATATAGTTAGTACATATTCAGTTTGTGTTATTAATAGCAAATTACAAAGATTTCTAATTGTACATATTTTAATGCTGTCTTCGGTAGAAGCATGTAGTTATAGTTAGACAGCAAAAGTAGTTTTTCGAACTACTTGTCTGAAAATAGTCGGGATATGATTCTGTGAGCGCACAACCTACCAAACAATCTTGACTACACAGGTTAGCAGATTTTAAAGCGGTTAGTTAGTTCGCTAGGGAAACGACCCATCCGTAAAAACCTTAAGACCAAAAATCGAAGAGTATTGACAGTTAGGATAGGTTCAGGAGATTGATTTCAGGTGGGTTTGAAGAAAAGGAAAGGAAAAAAGTATTTGAAGGGACTGAGCTCTGTATATCTTATGAAATCACCACCAAATTACCTACTTCCTTCTATTGATTTTTCCTTTATCACCCTTTTGCACCGTTACTAATCTCACTAATGAACAGACTTCTTATTTTAAGTGTTTATGGCCATTTATTTTTTTAATCTCACAGTATCCTCTAAATGTCTCCGTCGCTGCCACTCTTGTAGGTAGTTGACAGTTCAGGCGTATCGTGTCTTACTCAACTTTACACTCACAGGTTGTTCAGATGTCTCTTGATTCTGCTATAGAGAATTTCGCAAACCGATTTGCCTTTAGATTTCCTTTCCCTCCCACCTTAACCGACCCCAACAGTATTATATCTCTCATAGTACACCTTGCACTTGTTTATAAATCCACAGTGCTTATATTCTTCATGAACTAATTTCTCTACTGGTTTAATGTAACTATAGAACCAACCATTATATGGTAGAAACTATCTATTTGTTCTTCTCCTAAGATCCATTAAATGGCCATTTTCAAAGCCTGCTACTCTGCTTGATATACTGAGTTCTCTTCTTGTAGTTTCCAGCTTTTATTCTCCATTTTTAAAGTTTATTTTTGTTTGTTAATTTCTTACATCCTTTTTAATAACTTTTCCATTTGTTTTTTATTTTTTTGACTAACTTCCCAGAGATCAATATATTTAATTTATCATTGGTGAACGCTTGAGCGAGATTTTGCTCTCCATATTGTCTCATTTCTGCGATTGCTTGATTCTTCTCCACGATAAGTAGCCAGAGAACTGATCCAAGAGAGGACACCTTCTGCTAATTTCCTGTATACTTACCTTCAATCTCTATTTATCATTCATGATATGCTATTGCAATTTTTGCAAACTTTCTCAGTAAGTTTTTCTTTTTCATCAGTCTTTCTATACTAATGTGCCATGCTGAATTGAATGCTTTTTGTGTATATCTAAGACAACGACCAAGGTGTGCATTTTGTGACTTTTGTTATCTTTGACCATGTTGACTAGACTATCAATTGCCTGGCATGTTTTCAATATCCTTACAATACTTTTCAGTTTCCAATAGGCGCGAGGCGCGAAATACGCTTTTTCTCACCCAAATTTTATACAATGTGTCCAAGATAAGAAGGGCTACTACAGGGATCTCGGAAAGAGATAGAGAAACGGTTAAATTGGGAAAAACTAGCGCAATTAAGCGTAGTTTTTTATTATCTTAAAAAATAAACTCAGAAAAGAAGGAAAACAAAATTGCAATTTTTCGGTTTTTTTGAATATTTTTGGAGTCGTTTGGAATGTTTTTACTAGGCGCTTAATTGCGCTACTTTTTCCCCATTCAACCGTTTCTCTATCTCTTATGGTTTCCGAGATCCCCGTAGTGGCCCTCCTTATCTTGGATACATTGTATATGTCATTCATCTCTCAGGGTATAATACTATACATTTTCTTGACAATTGTAGCTTTATTTGTGACTTTTATTTCTTCTTCATTCCATAGTCTGTGCTTCAAGATTTGCTGCTGTTCCAGTGTTTCTGCTCATTTATAAGTAAATGCCCAATCAACTTTTTTCGAGACTGTTTCCATGTTTCGGTCCAGTTTTGAACCATTCTTCATTCCTTCTTTTTATGACTATAATCTTGTATCTGCTGTAACATTCTCGCAATATTTTTGAAATGCCTCCCGTCTTGATTCTTCAATCGTGTCTTTGTATTATCATCTGTTGACTTAAGTGTTCTCTTTTTTTCTTCGTTTTCTTTGGTATATTTTCCTAGCCTCCATTACCTAACCTAACCTGATGACTTTAATTGCTTAATTTTGGTGTGGTATAATTTCTCAGAAAGAAAGTCTAAAGGAAATGATTAGCAGTCAAAAGGCAAATAACAAAGTTATATACTTAATTAGATGAATTTATCCACATAGATGGGCAAACCAAACGGTAACAAAAATAAAAACTTAGAAAAACTTAAAAATGCATAGATAATCTATTCAAGGTACACATACTAAGATCTATTAGCTTAAAGATGGGGCATACTTAGTAATTTCATCCCTGTCGCCAATATTCGGTTTGTTTGTTTTCTTGATTATTTTCTTTTTATCCGAATTCTCTCCATTTCATTATAATACAAAATTTGTAATAAGAGTTAAAATAACCGATCAGTATTTCAGATTGCTCCTCAGTATATGTATAGTGTTATATATGAACGGATATGATCAAAAATACTCTACATATCTTTCAAGAAGCACAAATGATTACGACGATTGAAAAACCTGCCTGCAGAAATGGATACAATTGAATTATTTACTTGATAGTGACGTGCCTAAAAGAATACGAGGGTGGTCTGAAAAGTTTCCGACCTAACAAAGATACAAGACATTTTTTCTGAAATTTTTTTTTAATTTTTCAACATAGTCCCCTTGTAACTCTACACACTTCTCCCAGCGATGCTCTCATCTCTGTAACCCATCCAAATAGTACTCGGCATTTTTCTCTGCAAAATAGTTGTTCACGAAGGTGATTGCCTCTTCATTTGACGAAAATCTTTGTCTTCCGAGCGCAATTTTTAGATGAGGGAACAAAAAGAAGTCGCTTGGGGCTAGATCTGGTGAGTAAGGCGGATGGTCAAGCAGTTCAAACCGTAATTCGTGGATTTTCGCCATGGCAACCGCTGAGGTGTGAGACGCTGCGTTGTCTTGGTGAAACAGGATTTTCTTTTTCTGCAAATGTGGCCGTTTTTTCGCAAGTTCTGCCTTCAGCTTGTCAAGTAATGATGCATAGTATGCTCCTGTAATGGTTTTTCCATTTTGAAGATAATCGATTAAAATAACTCCATGACTATCCTAAAAAACAGTCGCCATCACTTTCCCAGCCGAAAAAACAGTTTTTGCTTTTTTTGGAGCCTGTTCCCCCTTTGCAGTCCACTGTTTGGACTGTATTTTTGTTTCGGGCGTATAATGGTGTATCCAAGTTTCATCTACAGTAATTAATCGGCGCCAAAACTCGGATTTATTTCGCCTAAACTGCGCCAAAAGAGCGTTGGAAATATTCATTCGAACACGTTTTTGGTCTAACGTGAGCAAACGCGGCACCCAACGCGCGGACAGCTTTCTCATGCCTAAATGTTGATTTAATATGTGACAAACACGTTCTTTTGACATGTTCATAACCTCTGCTATCTCTCTCACTTTAATTCGGCGGTCGTCTAGCACCATTTGGTGAACTTTGGCGATGTTTTCGTCGGTAGTTGCAGTTTTTGGACGTCCCGAACGTTCATCGTCTCCCAAGCTCTTACGGCCACGTTTAAATTCAGCAACCCAAAATTTCACTGTGGTAAATGACGGGTGTAGAGTCCCCATACACAGAATCCAACTCATCTTTTATTTGCGAAGGCGTATTGCCTTTCAAAAACAAATATTTAATGACAGCTCGATACTCGATTTTGTCCATTTTCACAAAAAAACTCACATCAACTCACTCAACGACTGTTACATAAAAACTGCGCGTCCAAAATAGCTGAAACTTTGGTGAGTAACTGTCAACAGATGAACAACGAAATTCAGTAGCTTTTATTTACGAGTGCTGCCATCTTCACGTTGAGGTCGGAAACTTTTCAGACCACCCTCGTAAATAAATCAAAAAGAAGACACTTAGAGAAAAATTGTTGTGGGACATCTACATTTAGCACTGACAACTGAGTACATACGCTCAAACATTTATTTCAAAATCATATTGTAACCTTCAATGAGAAGTCAAAACTTTGAAGAAAATGTTGGTCAGGATTGTCGGTCAAACTCCATCTAAATGGATACCTTCAAGAGTAATTCAGAGATTGCTCAAGATGACGAATCTATGCATAAAATTTGAACTGATTTGTTTTCAAGTTATAAAAACTTTAACTTAATCTTAACGATTACAAAAGGACTTTATTAGAAAGATTTTTTTATTATTTGCAGTGTAGAACAAAGCTGTTAAACCTCATAGATTCAATGATTTCATAGTAAAAGAGAAGAATTATCATAAATAAAGACGTCAGCTTCAATAAGTCAGCAGTTACAGATCCTGACTGACTGAGAAAACTGTTTAAAAAATTTAAACTTGTAATAGGGGACAATGATGTATTTACTATATACTTTCTTACAATTTTTCCTACTTATCAATTTATTTAATTTCAAATTTCTAAAATCTCTGGCGTTTTAGAATATTCAATTCTGTATTCGCCCGGTAGAGTTAAAAATTACATTCCATTTAACATTTCCAGGTATTTAGTAAGCACTATATGTAATTTTACTTTAATATTGTAAATATAAATACGTAAATGCCTCATTCTTGTAATGTATGTAACCAACTGGTGGTAGTTCCACAGCTTCCCTTTTTGTCTTTCCCTTGTTTCTTTCTTTTGTTTCATTGGCATCTTCTCAATAACGTTAGAACTCAATATAATTCGTCGAGAATTTCAATGTGATAAGGAACATTCTTTCTTTATGTATTGGTAACGTGTATTCCACCTACACAATCCTAAAATAAAATCAAATCAAAGCTATTCTGCCAGTAGAAAACCAATCTAATTTTCAGGTTAATGTCGTGTTTTATATCGGAATCGTGCCTTCTTCTTAAGATGCATAAATTTTTATTGTAAAACTATTTTTGAGTCAGGAATTAAACCTTTATATCACGTAAACACCGTAAAGGGTTTAACAACTTCCATTAATAAGTCATTTATATTAAGAAGTATTTTACTTTAATACCTATAAATTTAGAAAATTTCTTGTTAATTTATGAATATGAATTTATTGTTGAAATTAGAATATGCTCCCCTGAAAAACAGTAACGTTGTTACGCCGAGAAACAATTCCCCTAAACTAATCGGATCGGACGCAGGTTGTATTTCACTATTTATTCATATAAATGGGTTTGTGGTGCACCCTCGTTGTAGTCCTAACTAGAGTGTACAGACATTTGGAAACTTCGCATGTAACATATACATATTGCTCCATATCGAACCAAGGTTGAATTAGGGTGGAAAGGGATAAGGGATGGGTGGCAAAAGTAGTATGGGGTAGGTCCAGCAGCACGTGCGTGCTAACCACAGTCTAACATCCTCCCACGCAACCCTTGTAACGTAAGGAAACAACACAACTACTATATCTAGCTTGGCCGATAATTCTTATGGCATCCACCACGGTTTGTTTTTGGTTTGACCAACATTTTATTTTTAATCTGTTCATAGTATTTTTAATCTGTGGTTGGTTAAATGGATACAAAGAATAGAAATTTTATTATAATTTTTTTAATGTTTTTAAAGTTGCGATTTTAAAAAGTTGTTGCTACAGGATTTACTTTAAGAGTATGTAACACTTTGTAACTTATACATATTAATTCGTAACACCAGGAATTCTCGAATGAACTTTAAGATCTATTTTCTCCAGTCTAAATGATCAGCTGAACTAAAATTTATACTAGAAACCTTCTTACAGGGTTTACTTCAGGCATTTGAGAGTATGAACAAAACTTTCAAAAAATAATAACTTTTAAGGGCGTAGTTCACGCACCTAGGACTGATCTTAGACTAGAATCGAAATTACGGAAAAACTAAATAAAGAACAACAAACATTTAAAAACGCCAAAAATACTCATTGTTCCATTTATGTAGCGTAAATATTTTTTAAAAAGAATAATTGAAAAATGCATTCTTCTATTTACTGGAATTATAGGTTTAAAACATCCTTAGATGAGTATTTTATAACACAACTAAAGTAATAATTATCTGAACAAAAATCTTTACGCCATACTAAACAACATTTTCTCAAAGTGAATATACCTTTAAATTATTTAATACAATTGTATTTCTTTGTAAAAATCATTTCTTGTAAAGCGTTACCAACAGAATTCAGAGTTCTAGTACACCCATGCACTACATTAATTGCTTCTTTTTTATATAATTTGTTACAATATGGGACCAAATGCGATCTTCTATAATATTAAACTGAAATTCTATAGAAAACTATAGGTTTTAACTAGGCTTGGTAGTTTTTCTGCCTGCTAACAAATATATTAGGAAATACCAGACTCCAATGAACGAACTGTTTAAATGATCCAGAATACTTGGCCACAGCGTGTACCTTTTATTACAGTATACTGTATCAAAATGAAATGAGAAAGGTTTTATAATTGAAGCTTTTTGTTGCAAATCTAAAGTTAGTACCTTGCTTTTGCCGACTTTTTCTGTTACATGGAACAACCACAATGCAATATTATTATTTCATTTGAGGATTTATAAAATTCTAAACATAAAATTATCGGCTTATCAAAAGTCTAAAATCGATGGTAAAAGCACCAAAACAAAATAAGCGGAAGATGTCTAGTTTATCTGGCTTAACTTGATTTTTTGGAAACACTTAAAGATGTTCGAGACCTGTTGCATTTGCTATTTAGAACAGTATAGTGCTCGATATTAAGCAGCTCGAGTGAAACATAAGGCACAGACATCCCCATACCACTAACAACAAGTTTTCGATAGTTTCCAAATGAAGAAAAAACTATCAGCTTCGTTTTCAGTTCTTCCGGATGTTCTAAAAAATGTTCTAATTTAGTTCCGCAATCTATAAGCTGATAACTTTGATAGTTCTCAAATAACAAACAAAACGAAACAAATCTTGTTCCATCAGTTTTAGACCTATGATATCCTCGAATGCTTCTTTATGCAAAATGTTTTGGGCTGTTAGAGAAAATGATAGAAAGATTATAGTTTCATCCAAAAAGACAAAATCGTTGCCTCATTATGTAAATGTTCTAATGTTAATCTTGCAAACTTGAGGGCTTTAATAGTTCCCAAATAATAGAGTGTAGGAAAACCCGACTAAATCATCAAAGCAATGTTATGGTCTACTTTGTTATCAGACAATTACAAAAAAATCCTGAAATTTTTGATTTTGTACATTCCAAAGCTTGCTGCAGCTGATGACTTCAGAAATGAATTCTTTTGAAAATTTTTATCCAAATTGGAAATTTTAACCTGAGGTTTTAGGTTGATACGTTTAACAACTTTACAAAAAAGCTTTTATTATTCAGAAGCCACTGCTACTTTCAAGAAGATCGTAGGATATTAAATAAAGAAGAGACAATAAACACCATTTCTCTTGGAAAAAAGAACCTCCTTCTGCTGTTTGAAGTAATTCCAGTTTTAGACTGCATGGGACACATTTGGACAATAGCAAAACGGGAAATTTAATAAAAGATTGCTCTGTCTGCCCTTTATGAGTTACTAAAAAGAAAAGCTTAAACTGCCAATTTGGAATTTATTGCTTTATTGCTTCAAATGCCATTTTTTGTCTTGGGACAGAAAAATAATTAACATGTTTTAGTTATCACTTTGAACCAATACGTTTCTTCTCATTAGCAAATTTGATTGATTTTCTGTTAAAGAAACAAGCTAATGAGGAAAAATAAACAGCAGCAAATAATATTATTTTTCATACAGTGTTAACTCCATATTAGCAATTCCATTTGATCTGGGAAAATTAGAAAACAATAATACAATAATAGTAAGCAAGATATTCAATAGCTACCGTATTACTTCTGAAACAACTTCAAAAGATAACAGTATAACCAACCAATTTGTCACCTACAGCGAAGATTTATTCGCTACGCTTTATTAGCACGTTCTAAACTGTGGAGGAATTGCTTTGCGATCATGTCCATAGGGGAAGCTGGGTTGGGGTGGCCCACACTAATAGCACAGCACACACGCACAGACCGAGATCTGGAATGGAATCAATAATCCACATTACCAGTAGGAACAATGCTACATCTGCACACGCATTACACATTCATATGTACAGTCACCATTAAAATCTTAAGGGAGCTTTAAGAAATTCCCCTACCCCTTGGTTATAAACTACTATTATTTAGAACAAACGCCAGCGGTTATATATTTACTTCCCCATTTACGCTACTGTTTGAAACATCATTTTTGAAACGAATAATAGCAAAAATCTCAAAAATTTCTTGGAAAATCTAATTTGTGAATTTTATAAGTGAATGACGTTTGTGTTTAAAATTCCATATTATTGATACTTTTTTTTTAAACTTTTTGGTCAAAAATACGGACTTCTTTAGCTTTTTCAAACTCTTTCAAGACAGACAGCTTTGCTGATTTGCTAAACTTTCTAAAATATTTCAGTGTAGATATTCTAAACTGCTTTTCCTTCAATTTCAATTTATCTAAAGATACACACAACAATGGAAGCAATAAATCTGTTCTGTTTCAACCTCAAAATATGTAATACAGTTTGAAACATTTCCACACATTGCAACCTTTTTCCGCTATCAAAACTTTTCCAGCAACTTACCTACATCACGTAAAGAGTGTCAACTTAAAGGTTTTATAGGAAAGTGGCTATACTTAACGTTAGTTAACTTTCTTTGCTTTTTGTGTAAATACTATCAAATTAGTCATTTCAACGGTTTATATCATTAGTTCAACTATCATAATGTGCCGATTACGTTTGACTATCTAGCGACTATCGAGATAGCAACTAGAGGGTAGGAATTCAAGCCTCGCGGTGGATTAGGGAGTTGCGTGGGGCAGGGCTAATCAGCCCCGTATTTAAACAGTCCACTAATCTTTGCGATCCTCGGCCAATTTAATGTGATGCTAATTGAATCACATGTCCGGAAGCTACCTATTCTTTTTATTTGCGTCAATGTAATGGGTATGGGGTTATAACTAAAATTAGATCGTATTCAAGTTTTGTTTCTAAAATTAACATTTTAAGTCAATGTAGTGGTTAGATATACATTAGGATGTAATTCAGAAACTTATAGCGGTGAAGCGAAAATGTATTGCTCCGGGTTGATGCAGATATGGTGTAATATAATTATTAGTGGATCGTCCTTAGTATGTGTAGTGAATAAAATAGGGGCGTATTGTGCGTTGAAAACGTATTAGACGGACCGAAATAGCTGGAAGGGGAGATTAAGAAAATTAGTGCTAGTTAAGTATTCGAAACATTCGCTACCTAGAAATATTAAAAGTTTTGTTTGAATCGTCCTGAAAACAAGCATCTTTGAAGAATTTTAACTCATTAAATGATTTATTTTCGACTTGCAAAATGCTAGATTCAGTTTTCAAAATCACAAAGCGTAAATAATGTTCACTTCAACATGCAAAATTAAAAAAGGCAATTAAGCCAATTCTGAATATAGCCTCTTTGAGAAATAGATGAAATCGCTGAGAAACAACTTGTTGTGTGACTACCTGCGTCTAGAAACGATACATTGTATAACTTCGTTTCTTAACTGGATTTGTTCCATGATCCACTCGAAATGGACGTTTTGTTTAATTCTTCTAATTAAATAAAATAATTGTTGTCTATACAACTATAACCTTTATTAAATTCTTTGGCTCTATCAACTGAAATTAAGATCATAACAACAAAAACTGGAGCTGTGAGTTATTGTTTGTCCACTTATTAAGTAAAATATTATTTCCTGTCGTTTGCCCTTATGACTCTTCGTATTGAAGGGTTGATTCCATTCATCCGATATGTAAGATCCCCCTCTCCATCGATTATTTCTACAGTGTGTCCCTTCCAGGCTTCTTAAATGCAATCGTTTAAAAAGTTCAAAAAAGTATTTAGACAGTTCTATTAACATAGCCAATGGCAGGAAGATAACACTGTACAATTATTATTTTTTTAACTGTGCAGGGTGTTTCGTAAAAAGATAATACCAAGCGTTTGTTTTCCTAAATGGAATACTCTAATATTTTTTTGCTTCTTTGGCTTTTACTCGTTAGTAACGAGTTACTTTTAATCGCTGATTATTTAATCCGTTTGTAAATATTTACTTAAAAGGCATGCGCTTCAAATAGAGACACTTCAACTCGCCCAATGAGTCATCACATCCCCGCTCTCACGTACCTTTTCCACCGCGTTGCGCTCTCTATATAAGCCGTGTACCGGTATGCATCAAGGATAGTTCCGCTTCCAGCAATAAAACAGCTAAGGAAGAAGACTGGGTAGAAGGCCGAATATATGACCGTTTACATAGACATCACCTACAATTCCGATCGACCGCCTTCATCATCTACATACTTATATATATAACCGCCGATATCCTACCATAGACTTCAGTCCCATCGGTACGCTTTTCTCTACCGTTTTTACCGCTTTGCATGGTGTTTATTAACTTGGTAAGCGTATCCTGTGTAGCATTATATTATAATAATAGGAGGATTGAATTTTGCTTGGCTTGGCTTTGAATAAACGTTCATGAATCTGCACCATGGTATTTATTCCTACCGTTTGCATGCTGCCCACATTTAAACTTTAGCAGTATTGCCGTTTTCAAAAAGACCCCATGGAGTACCGTTTCTCACTGCAGTTACCTGGATCCAGCGCTCTATGAGGAAGAAATTGCTGGCATCGATAGAGCAAACTTTTTAAAATCTGGCACCCGTGCATTGTCTGTAGAACCTGCCTAACTACCAGCTGCTCGCAAAGAAAAGAAAAGAATAGCATTTTAGCGTCATTCAATTATTCAGTATATGCAAGTGCTTTTGTATCTATGGGACACGGTCCTAAGGAAGTTACTAAATTGATAGCATTAGAGTGTACATTATTCGTAACAAACAAAATTTTGGAAATCAATCGAAGCAATTTACGAGAACACTACATTAATAATACTGATTGAGAGATACCTACCAGATATGGGTACATTCATATTTAAGAGGGTGTATTAGAAAATTTGAGATTTAAATGTAAATGATACATATCGGAATAGTCCATAGTCATTAAGAAGAAGCTCTGTAAACTATGAAATTAAGACTAGCAGGTAGTCAATCTGCGCCTATTTGAATTGTTTGTTATTATTTTTTAAATTTGACGAGGTTGTCTCCATCTAAAAGCTTGCGGCTACGTCAACACCAAAGGAATTGGAGAGGAGAGCGCCTAGGAGGCGGTGTGATAGCCTAGGAAATCGTATAGGTATATACGAATTCAGGAAGTACGTAGGTATATGGCCGTATACTTAAGACCTCTTCCAGAAAAAATGCTACTGTACTTTAATTTTCTAAACTTTAAACCTCCAAAGTGAGATTCGGATTATTTGCGGTGATGAAGAAGTGGCTTTTCTCTTTTGTTTATTGTCAAATATTTTATATTCTAGCAACGGTTGGTTCTGTTAAAATGCTTATCATCTGTAACATTGGAGCACGAAGACCGGCGTTGGGCTAGTCTTATGAAGTTGGGACTTGGTAATGATTGAGAAGTAGCTTTCAGATATCTGGGTACTACCAATCACCTTTTACTTTTTGTCAGATATTTCATATCTTAAGAACCGCTGGTCTTATTAAAGTGTTTGTATCCCTAAAAATGGAGGACAAAAACCGACGTTAGACTGGTCTTATCGAACTGGAACTTAGCAGTGGTTGCTTTCAGAAATCTGGGTGCCACCAATCACCGTTTGTTTTTTGTCAGAACTTTCATATCTCATGAACAACTGATCCTATTATGGTGTTTTCCGTAAGAATGGAAAACAAAGACTGGCATTGAACCAGCGAAAGAGTAGCTCGACCCATTTTCGTATTTAGCTCTCTTAAGAAGGTAATGGAAAAGGAAACCCAACTCTAGACTACGTAGGTGGTTCGTGTGTTTGTCTTTATTTTCTTTAAAATGGTTCATGGAAGGCACAGCACACAACAGGTGTCCGCGAGAAGGCGCAGCCTTACTTGTCTTCGTAGTTAGCTCTCTTCAATGGAATAATGAAAGTCCGACCTTGAGAAATTGCAGGTGACCCAACTCGTGTTGGTATAGCTTTCTTAAAATGGTTAATGGAGGGATCAACCCGATCCGTTATCAAGAGAGAAAAGAAAAAAATTCCTCAGCCGCAGGGCCTGCGCCCAATGGGAACCCTGACCAGAGAGCTTTTACAACCTTAATAGATGTACATTTACGGTTATGTTTTACCTGTCATTGACTGTACTATACTTAAATTGTTTATGATGGTCTATTTTCTCATTTTAAAGAGGCATTTCCAACAAGATAAACTATGAAATAGTATGCATATAGAGCAGAAAGCGAAAGTTTATGCCTGCAGACGAAGATAGAGGGCTGACGAGTTAGCATCCAAGGACATAGACCGCCTTTCGACCTGAGATACGCACAGCGCTTTACGCACAACTGAATCAAAATAGGCTACTATAAAAAAAGTATAGGTAATTTAGTAGTTTGTATGATTACTGAGGCGCGGAGATCATTATCTTCACCAATCAGTTTGTCATTTTAACAATGCTGTTGTGTATTTATTTAACATATGGTCATTGCATAAATAGATACCGACAAACAACTGGTAACTAAATAATTTTTTTGAAATACTCTTAGAGTTTTTGCTCCATCTCCTCTTATCTAATTTTTGGCTGCTTATGGTGTTAACCGCAACTCGAAATTAAATCAGAAAATCACAAAACCATGAACTAGCAAAATATTCTTGAAATACTCTGAAAACGTCTCTAATCAAGACGCCACTCTTTGGTTTCTAATTCGGTAGAAAAAGGTCTAAGAAGGTTTTTCTTCTTCCTTCTTCGCTTTTTACTCTACTGTTCTTAAGCTAGAAGCAAGCTTAAAAATGAATCACGTGAAACGGTTACTGTTACAAATTAAATAAGGCAAAAAATATGATATTTTCCGACAAACTTAGAAAAACGCTATCCTACAATAAAACAAATGCTTTTAAAGGTTTAAAGAGCATGTAATTATAGTGACTGCTTGATGAGTTCGTCAAGTAAGCACTTGGTTTGATTTAAGTCAAGGAAGATGTTTTAGGTTTTCGATAAAGGATACTAAAGATTATACAGTACTACTTATAAGTTAAGTTCTAAATTTTACTTTGTTTGCGATCATATTGATTTTTTTTTCTCTTGCTTTAATGTCATTGCTCTTGTTATGATTCCGAAGTTTTACCGATTAAATTACAGAATGAATACGTTTCTATTAATTAATCGTGGTATCGTTGTCTGATGTTAAACGACATTTTTTTAAGAATCAAGAATTCTGTCACGCTTAATCTTCAAATTATTTTTTAATTAAAATTACAAAATTAAAATAATTTTGTTTAAACTTAAATGAGCGAGCGCGTGATAGTCATGCGGAGTCAGTAACTTGAAAATAACTATGGCGCCTACCGAGTGGGTATTCATTTTCCTTATTGTGTATGTCAGAACTTTTTGCTTAATTAGTTAACAGTTTTAACGGGTTTGCACGGGGTGAGCTTTAAACTCACAGTCGAAAACAAAAATAAAACACAGCATTTTGCGTGCCTAACTAAATATACGTCGGTAAGCAAACCGAACGATGTTGCAAAAAAGAAGAGCTTTACAGTTTCTTCCTGGTTATGTTTACGAGACGAGATCGGCCAACGGATAAACGATTAGTGGGCAGGATATCTTTGTAAGTTCTCCATTATCTACATACACACGCAGTAGGCATTAGAAGATAGAAAATCAATACCTACAGCTCGTTATTAATGTGAAATTATACAATTTTGATGTGTACACTATTGGGACAAGTGTTAGTCTGTTGATTTAAGAGGGGCAATTCTGCTAAGTATAGAGCAGAACGAGGACGAGGAATGTGATGTGCGTGATGAGATGGATAGAAAGGTAGCGTAATGTGTATTCATTTATTATTAGCAGGTGAACTAACGTATGTAGTATACGGCTTTACTAACCACGACATGTAATTAAAGATGTTTAAAAATTGAAACTGATATTGATGAGTTCGGTATACGTAAAACACACCCATGTATTTTTTATCACCTTAACTGGTTTTTAATTGAATCTTTGAATCAAACCTGTATTTATTTTTGTTCGAATTATAATTACAAGCAGTATCGCTTCATCCAATTCTCATGTACTAAATTAGGGTATATGAGTATTCTTCGATAAATAATAAATATAAATTTGTTAAACGGCGAGGATGTCGTCACAGGCGAATGTTATTGTCTTCGAGTCTATTTGAGTTTTCTTTTTCTTCAGAATAAATTATTTTCCAACACGAAAAAGTAATTCATATTTAACGGCCATATCCATCTATAATTACATATCCAGATATTTGTTCTCTATAATACAGAGACAGCAATTACTTTTTATTGTAGCGTACTTAATATTAAATTGTCGATAATGTCTAAATCGACGTAGGTATTACTTTATACTTTAAGAGGTTATTATATAGGACAATTCTAAGAAACTTGCATTGTTAATAATTAATAAACCTCACTTTTACATATTTTAAAAAACACGAAATTATAAAAGTTTTCATATTAAATAATCAAAAGTATAGGTCTTCAGAACACTATTAAACCAAATTAATTTAAGTAAATTTTGGTTTATTAAATATTTCTTACATAAATTTTTAATGCTTTTTATCAAGTTTAACGAATTGCTTAGAATTCAAAATACTGAAAAAAATCTTTTTGTGCACTATTATAAGATTTCGACAAACTGTTTGTTCATATAGGAAAACCTGTGGTATTGACAAGTAAAGCCGACTTTATGTATTTTAAAAGTCATTTATTGCATTTTTAGTTGACATTGGGCCATATGAATAATGTGGAGTAAATGCTTTTACTATAAGTCTATCTCATTTCTATCAATTAGAAAACATACCTTTGATCCTTTATTAATTGAAGTATGAGCATTTACTACACTTTATTGTCTTTGTTGTAGCAGTATATTAAAGATCTGCAATCATAAATAAGAATGACGCTCCATTTTAGAGAAGAAAGTTGATTTGTATAAAATGATGGTGGTATTATCTATATCGCAACGTTAAGACTACAAAATTCGTTAATCAAATCTGTTATTTTTAAAATACGATTACGTCAAACAAAATTACTTTATTGTGTCTTACCTTATTTAGTTATTTCAGCAACTTTTGTGAAGAGATTCTATTGAACAAACCGTATTTGCTAAGAGAACCAAAAATAGATCTTTTCAGAGTCTAGAAGTTTATTGAAATTGAGCCCTTACTAGTGAGTTCTCGTAAATTGTAGGAGATGTGAAGTTGGTTGGATAAATCAAAGTTCCGAATGTATTTTTTCAGAATAACTGTAACAAACAGAAATTTACAATTCTTGCATTTTGATTACAACTTTTATTATTAGAAATTTCTCAAACGGAAAAAGTTTTCTACAGGAATTTTATTTATTTAATATCTCCGACTTATCCAGATTAGCATATAACGCTTTGGCTTCAGTTTATCTCTTTGGATACAGCTGTTTACTTATTCTGTTATTACTAGGAGATTGGCATTCATTTTTTGGTAGAAGAAGTATCTTCACAAATTACAGTACCATATAAATCGAGATGCAATCTCTCGTCTACATTCCGTCATAAAAGTCTTTAGATAGTTCTTCAGTTAGAGATGCATTTCAAACTGATATTATCTACATCAAGTTTTGTTTATTTATTCACAAATTAAACGAAACGTACCTGGTTTGGTTATGCAGATTTCCTTTCAAATGGTTCTCAAAAATGAAGAAAAAGTCGCCATGTTGTTGCTTGAAGGCCTTCTTTACCCAAGAATGGAAGGTGATGGTAAGATTAAGACACGATGTAACTATTTTCTTGGAAATTGCTCTTCTGCTATTCTACTAAGGAAAAGCAATTAAAGCCTTAGGGAGAATAGTCGATTCAAGCGATCAAGATTATGAATTCCTGAATACGATCTACAGCCTTACTATATTGATCATGGTGTGTATCAAACCGATTTGACTTACCAAAGTGAAAATGTTGATTAAACATTAGAATTGTTGGATTTCATTAAACTACTGTTTTCCCCTCTAACGAAACCCTTTATAATTCAGGCCCCAAAACGTCTCGCTCAAGGTTGGCTTGGGAAAATCGCAATGTGTTGCTTTCAAATTAGATATTTTCTGTGAATCTTTAAGATTATACAAACAAGGTAACTAGGCTTAGAAAAGTAGATATAAATCAGACGTACCATGTGATTGCCATGCCATGTCGATTTTTAGTTTGTCAGTCTCAAGCTAACTAAACATTTAAAATTTAGCTACTTACGTATGGAGTAAAATACAAACAGATCTCATTGTTTATCTTTCTTTTCATTCTGAACCTTAAGATCAAATTGATTGAATCACGTATTATACTACACATTGTTAACAAAGTTGGCATTACGTTTGAAATAATGGAGTACCACTACTAAGCAACTAGCTCTCTTAATTTGCAATAATTTTACTGGCCATTTAAGAATACGTGTAACATGGTGTATATATAATATGAGAACATGCGTATTTCAATGTTTACTAACACTTTAGAGTGATTTGGTAGCAACTAGAGAAAACTGTTCTTACCAAAATGCTTCGTTGGCAACCCTTCGTGCTATTCAATTCAAAAACGAAAAGTCAATGTGTCTTATTTTTTCGTTAGGGGGCGGTCTGCTTTAGGAGCTAGAAGTTTCACTTCAGCCAAAATATGAATCATTGGTTTTAATTTGCTTTATTACATCTTTATTCAATAAAATGCTTTACATTTTAGTTATGTGACGCACTTCCGGTTGGACGGTGTTTGGTGCTTGGGCGCCAGATTTGTTGAGGGAGTTTACTCCCCCACCTCGCCCTTGAGGCGATGGGCGGAGATCCGGTGACTCCAGAGGTCGACGGCTGAAAGAGAAAGATCTGCGGTGCAAATAAAAGTCACAATAAACCTAAACAATATTTATTAAGCAGAGACACCAAAATAAACATAAAGGTACAAAGCAGGTGTTAGAACCACAAAATTAAACACAAGACTATTATAAATGTTTCGGTCGGACGGATTGGACAGAGCACGCTGACACCAAATAGCAGTTTTGGGTATTCAATATCCCCAGGATGTTCACTAGGTAGTGAATAGAGTGGTTAGTCGCTAGTGAACCAGAAGAGCTGTTTCAATGCAACCACAACTCCCTTTTGATGGTCGGGCATTTCAATTTATACCCGTTTGGTTTCCCCACGCTAGCAAACTCTTGTAGCGGGAATGCTCTGCTTGGGGGCAAACGGTCTAGTGGAGGAATATACTATTGGTTCTCCCCACCCATAAATCAAATAATAATATTAGTGACGGGACTAACACATTAATTGTAAAATTAATTTTAAACGGCTTACAACTTAAATATTAATACCCGAATAATAAATGCAACATAACAAATATTTGCAGGCGCTATCAATCGGCACCACTTAGTGGCCGGATAAGCCAGTCGGCGTGTGCAATGTGTGGATAAACAATAAAATATAACAATTAAATAATAATTCTAGATTATTAACGGTCCTGTAATTTATAAAAGTCAAAGTAACTTCGTTACAGTTCTTACATTTCTACAATGGATTAAATACCTTTTGTCACTCCTAACCTACCCATAGGAGGGTCTTGGGTTGCATCCTTCATTCTTATGATAGATTTGAGCTGTAAAGACAAAGACCCTACATTTAAATGCAATTAGTTATTGCCTGTTATTAACCCTAGAGACGCCTTCTCTTATTAGGTAGACATTATTTCACTTTGGTTTTACCTGGTTCTATTAAATTATTATTTACAGTTCTGTTTAAAAGTATTCCAACCCAATTTGCTTGGTTTTTGTTTAGCTTCGTGAAATGAGTTCGATTCGTTAGTTAGTGGTGTTCTAATTCTCTTCTTTGGAGGAGTTTGATTAATTGCTGTTGGTTAAAACTTAATTAAGAAGAAACCAATAATAAATTTGATGTTTACCTTTCATCACATTCGGTAAGAACACCTTGTCGTCTAGCCCTTTATTAGAATACTAAATCTTTTCTTTATTTTGATATTAAATCTAATTAATTATTGCAGAAATATAAATGGTGGGATTAATTTTGCATAATTTTGGTTTAATCGTCCTAAACTAGAATGTTTATTACAGATTAGGTTAACTAAGCTTTTGATTAATATCAGATTTAATTAATAAATTTTTTGTTTGAAAATAATTCAATGTCATTACTTTTTAAGACTCAAACTACTAGGTGCGCTGGGCGAAATTATTTTTATACTTGCAAATCTCAATCTTTTTAGTAATTGTAAAGTGGCCGTACTTAGCCAAAATTCAATTTCGCTATACCATTGCATCCTTGATTGCGTACTTTGCGCCTTCGGTCCTCAACGTCAGCTCACGCGAACTTGACTGCTTGTGCGGTAATTATCTATATCTTTAGGTCTGCTGTTTCTAAAGAGTGTTGTTTCCCTCTGTTGAAAGTAAGATTAACTAATATTAAAAGTTTAGTTGTTTTTGCGCCTTTAAATTTTGCTTACTGCTGGTCCCTTTTTTTAATTTTTTAGGATCTTTAACAACCTATATTAGCCACGAACTATCCATCAAATTAGCTCTGAATTGCGCAAGCTGCTTCTTAGCAATGAGTCTCCAATAAATAGAAATTATATATCTTTTCTTGTCTTACAATAATTGCAAAAATCTACACAAAAGTCATTGCATAGTTAGAGCCTTTATCAAATTAAAATTCAAAAGCTTTATACAGTTTTTCTATAGACTAACTGGTAACGATTGTAAAGACTTTAAACCGATAGAGACTATCTCTATTAGTTTCAAAAGTGTACAGACTACATCTAGATTTAATACAATTAATACAACAAAAAGAACGACTTATTGACTTTAATGGCCTTTAATGCCGTCTTCCCATAATGGAAAGTAGCCAGCCTCTACTTATATGCTACTACGTGAATTATCTCATTTGATTAGTTACCACCAGTATAATATTAGTTAGCCAGCAAAGTTAAAATATTCTTTTTAGTTTTCATGTCGTAATATCTTTCACCTCTCGTATACAAACATTCTTCACTTTAAATTAACTTCGACACACATAAGAAGTATACCAACCTAGTACAAATGTATTTAAAAAAATAATTTTTGTCTTGTCTTAGTTAATTTATATCGCATAGGAAATAACTCATACATATGACGAAATCGAAATCATAGATCATCTCTTGGTATTATGGAAGAATACACATTTGACGTCGCTAATGAGTGCGTGCGGATTCATGCTGTGTCGGTCTGTAAAGAGTTCTTACTCTGGGAACACCGACTATTGTTATTGGTGAAAACAATGTGTGGTCCACTTTGTATTGCAGATCACAAAGATTGATAAAAATCGATAGCCCACATCGACATTACCTTTTAATACTTGCATTTATGTATGACAACGAATCAATCTTAATTCAGTTAGTATTCCCTGTATAATTAATTTGTTTTAAAATTGTGGTGAGAACATCTACGGAAGCAACGAGAATGTCAAGTATGTAAACGAAATAATAAGATTTGTGATTCTGACAGATAATCAAGAGTTCAAACATTTTTAATCAAATAGTGGGTATAAGATAACTGATCTGGAATTCTAGGTGTTACAACAGTATGTTTTATGTAATATTGATATTAATGGATGAATCAATCTAACATTCTAAATTAATCTTATTCATTATTATAATCTGTTAGTTTACTTTGTTTCATATTGAGTACCAGCAATTTCACATAAGGTACAATTAAATGTAAAGGCTTTCTGGATTTTCCCTTTAAGCTACTGAAAACTGAGACCCCAGAGAAAATTAAGCATATGAAAACTGCTAATAATCTAATTATTAAACCCATTAAATCCTAACGGTACGGTAGTTGAATAAAGTTATATGCAAACTCTGCCCATCACAAAAAACTGTTAACCGTTGTTTAACAATTGAACAAGGCCGAATTAAAATTATTTTACGAGGAAGACACATACTCATTCTAAGCCTTTAAAATGTTTTCTGTCACGCTTTTTCAGTCAGCATTATAAGGTGGATAAATGAACAAAGCGACGTAAAGTAAAACAAGAACTGTGTTCTTTTTCTGGCAATAAAAACATGTTCAGACGATGTTCATATGTTGCACGAGGCTAATAGCGGACAAGCGAAACACGAGCACAAAAACATGTCCTCAAAAAGAACTACACAGAAAACACAATAGCCATTAGGATTACAAGAACGTAATTGAAAAGGAAAGTAATTTGGTGTTGTTTGGTACATGTGATGAATTTGTTATGCATGAAACTACAAAATACTTGCACAAGAAAAACGCTATTCCTTCATTCATTTACTTTATAGGTTTTAATGTGAGCAATTTATTTTCTTCTATTTTGCAATACCATTTTGTTTTATATTCATCATTTGCAACTAACAGTATATACCAATTCGTTTAATACTAGGAAAGTTTCTTATAACAGTTTTACTTTAAGATTTACAAGAATACTTTGAAAATAATGTACAATGTTTCTCCAAAAGCTTACAAAAGGACATTTGCATATAACATTCTGTCTTCCAATAGTCATTAAGAATAATCACATTGGTTGCTTAGAATCGTATTGCTTTGATTGTCTGAGACTTGAATCCCATGATTTTTATGTTTAAGCAATCCTAAGGTTTTCATAAGTACTTAGTAATCACTATTTTAACAACCGGAGCTTCTTCTGGTAAGAAAACCTTTTAACCGCGTAAGTAGAGCTTGTAACTTTTTGAAATGTTGTTGATCTTCGTCTTTCAAAAGCAGTGTATATAAGGTCCTTGGACATACACAAAAATTTGTTTAGGAGTTAATTAATTTTTTTGAAGTTAGAGAACACATAAAGATATTCATCCTTGGCTGATATAGCCGTTATTTATAAAAACATCCACAAATTGTTGTTATAAAAGCTAAAAACCTAGATTAACTGGATAATGTGCTCCAGAACACTTGAAGATTATTTTAAAAACTTTACAGTTCCTTACTCAATGCTGATTATACCGACATAGCATACTCAATCTCATGTGATCAACGTCCTTTAACTACTTATATTAAGGTTTTATCAAGTTTTCTTCAATTTGTTGACTTTTTAGAGAAGACGGATGAAGACATACCTGCCTCAAGTTTTTTTTTAATAAACTCTATAAATCAAAACTGTATAAAACAATTCTAGTTCCTTCAAATTCAATTTCACTTGAATTGGAAATATCGTCTATGAAAATCATTCTTTTGGTACCAGGTGTATACCTATGAAATGAGACTTTGTTTTTCAATTTTAAACGTTTATTAACAAAAAATGGTTACAAATTTAATCTTCAAAATAATAGCCATCGCTAGCGACACATTTTACCCATCTCTCAGGCAATTTGTGAATGCCGCGCCAAAACAATTGGCCGTCTTTGGCCGCAAACCAATCATCGAGCCATTTTTTGGCTTCTTCGTGAGAATTGAAGCGCTGCTCGGAAAGTGCGTGGCCCATCGATGCAAACAAATGATAATCGGAAGGCGCCAAGTCTGGTGAGTAAGCCGCATGCACCAGCGGTTCCCAATCGTACGTCTCCACCAATTCCCGGGTCGCTCTTGTTCGATGTGGTGGTGCATTGTCATCAAGAAAAATTACTTTGTGACGCCGATCGGCATATTCTGGGCGTTTTCGGTGTATAGCGCTGTTCAAATCGGCCAATTGTCGTTGGTAGCGTGCACCGTCAACTGTTTCACCTGGTTTTAATAGCTCGTACCAAATCATACCATGCTGATCCCAGAAAACACACAGCATTGCCTTGCGGCCGAAGCGATTTGGTTTGGCCGTTGATTTTGGCTTGTGGCCGGGCGGACCATACGATCGTTTACGCGTGGGATTGGAGAAATACACCCGTAACGATTCGATGCAAAAAAGACTTCCTTTTGAACCGGGAGAGCAGCATTTCACAAGTGGTTTTTCGGTTCTCTTGCTGCCTTTCAGTCAGTTCATGCGGCACCCATCTTCCGACCTTTAAAATCATGCCCATGTCTTTCAAACGTTTGCAAATGGTTTTTTGGGTCACTCCCAACTGCTCTGCCATCATTTCTTGCGTTTGACCATCATCTTCATTCAACAATGCTTGCAATTCGGTGTCCTCAAACTTTTTCGGTGGCCGGCCACGTTCCTCGTTCTCCACGCTAAAATCACCACTTCGGAATTTTTCAAACCACCTGAAGCACTGTGCTCTGCTTAGAGCATGTCCACCGTAAGCTTCTATAAGCATTTGATGAGCTTGAGAAGCGTTTTTCTTCAATTGATAACAGAAAATCAACGATGTCCGCAAATCGTAGTTTGAAGGCACGAAATTCGACATTTTTAAGAGCGAAAAAAATGCGTTGTTGTATGAAACATCACAAACAATGAATTGAATATTGTTGACAGATGACAGACGAAAAAAATAAGACATTTGGGACAGTTTAAAAATACTCCTAGCGACATCTGTGGTCTAATAGCTGAAAGTCTCATTTCATAGGTATACACCTGGTAAATAAATCATCTTGTCAAGAATCTAAGTCTTATTGTAAAGTACGTATTTACTTGATTTTACTATGGTGGACTTTTTCCAAAATAATGTCTATTACAATTATTCTAGGAAAGATTCATGTAACTTCCTTCAGGTAATTTGCTTCAGGTAAGTATCCATAATTTAGCGCTGCTCTGCAAATAAGTTTCAGCTTCTTCTTTGCTGAAAAAAAAAGCAAAATAAAGAACTGGTGAACCAAAACTTTTCAAGTTACGGTTTCAGTGTATGGAACCTTAGACCAGACAACAAGGTATTATGAAAATATAGTGCCTAGATAGTTATTATTCGGTAGTAATGAAAAATTACAAAGTTTGCCTGATCTGTAGCGAGTTTTGTTTAGAACTAAGTTTAAGGAAAATCACAATAATTTGTAGGGAAAAATCGCATACACTAACAGATAATGAGAAACAAATGAAGATAACTTTTTACACATTGGTCCTATGAAACCAGCTTAAGTTAACTGTCAAGCTCTACCCTAATCCAACGGAAAAAGCGTGTTTTATCATGTGTATCTGGGCCGCTGCTGGTCAATTGCAAATTCTGATTTCCTATTGGAAAGGACCAGTACGGCCTCGTTACACTCAAACGTGACTGTAATTTCGGAATTTTTGATTTGGGTTGTGTGTGGTCTCATAGTAAGTATGCAAAAGACAACAAATAACTAACAAGGTAGAGGGTGCATTTTATTGAATCATGGAAAACAGAGAATAGTTTTCCATAAAAATCGTGGCTGAAAGTACCCACCTTTTTGTCCGATTAGAAGCACCATGCTGCTCGTTATTTCTGGTCTAGCTGACTCGTCTTATCTTATGTTTATTTCCTCCAGTATTTTTCTTTAACTAATGTGATTTTCTCTGTCCGGTTGGTTCCAGGATCTCTAAATTCTTCCACGTGTTGCACATGTAGACTTACTATGTAGGGTACATGTGGACAGCGTCCACATCTGCTTCTTTTAGCCTTTACCGTGTAACAATGACTTAAAGACTTTTTTAAAGACAAGTTAAGCTTCTTGACTACGATAATCGTTAATTTGTCCATTTCACTGTTTTGGTAAACGTTTTCCCCCAGATAAAAGTAAGTTAATTTTAATTTGTTACAGACATGGTGCGCACATACTATATTAAGAAACAACCAAACTGTTGCAAGCAAGCGGGTCAGACTTCTGGAGAAGCTTTTCCTCTAATGAATGTCTTTCCGAAGACACGCTACAAAGAAGAATTTTTAAATGGCGCACCCCCTGGCAGCATTCCACTAACTATTCCCAGTGGTTGGATGACAAAGGAAGGTTTTTTGGATGTCATAAAGCATATAAAATCATATTCCAGGGCATCAAAAGAATATTGTTAGTGCTTGACAACCATGATTCACATATTTCCTTAAATTTAGTTGTACTATATTGCAGAGATCATGAAATACCTTGCCCTTTCTCCATTGTAACCATCGCCTTCAACCACTAGATATAGGCGTTTTCGGGCCTTTTAAATCTAAGTGCAAAGTGACCTTTAATAACTAGTTGGCTAATAGCCCAGGTAAAATTATAACAATAAGCAAATAGCGGAATAATGATGGTATTGCAAGAAGTCAGTATTTTGTCCAGGCAGAATCAAATAAAGTCGAAGATTCTTTGGAGGCCACTGACTTACCTTCCACATCATTGTTGGCCGTCCAAACAATTCCGGAAATTGTAAGACCGTTTCCCAAAGCACAAAACGTGAAAAAAGGAGTTACTGAGAAGAAGAAGATATCAGAATTTTAACAGAATCTCCAGAAAAGGGTGCAATGATAAAAGCATACCAAGAGAAAAAAAGAAAAATAGCAGCCATAAATATAAAGAAAAATCTTAACAATGCAAGCAAATAGAAAACGATGCAAGATGAAACATCAGATGAAGATGAGGTAGATGAAAAAGAATTATGTCAAGAATCTGGAGAAAATGATGTGAACTTTGATGTAGAAGACGAAAACGGTGAAATAAAACTGGGAGACTTCGTACTTGTAAAATTTGCTACAAAAAATAACATAAAGCATTTCTGTAAATTTTTTAAGAAAGAGTAAAAACAACAAATTCCCATTTCCTAATGAACTAGATATTAGTGATATTAAATATATTTGACGATGTAATAACAAAAGTTCCTGTTAAGAATAGAAATCTTAATTCTTCAGTGCAAAAAGCTGGAATTCTCAGCGAACTTCTTTAGGGTCGTTGCTGAATTTACGAAGTCTGTGTATTTGTCTGTCTGCATTTTTTTAAATTTTGAAATTTTGACATCAGATTTGGATTCTACATCAAAGACTAAAGATCACGTGGTGTCTTCCTTTTTTGATATCTCTTCGGGAACATGATCAAAATGGCCGCCAAAATTTGAAAAATTATTTTAAAAGAAACGCAAAGTTGGAACTAAGATTTTTATTTTAAGGCAATTTTGATAGAGGAGAAGACTATCTCACTGAGAAAAATCGTCCTGCCTTTGATATAATTTCGATGCGTCTGCTCAACTTTTCTGATCAATGCCAACGTTGCCGCACTTCCGCACATCACATTGAACTAAACAACGATATTATAAATAAACACTAATAATAACCATGAGATTTGCACTATACTCTTTAAGGAAAGTTTGATTGACCCGGGGGGTCAAAATAGTCTAGGAAGGGGGTCAAAAGCTAAATTCTAACCTTTTGCCAGGTTTGAAAATTTTCTGAACACAACAGATGAAGGGGAGACAGGCTTTTCGACCTTAAGATCTTTTTTGGTTCAAGATCTTCTGAACCCATTAATAATAATGAATATTCGACAAGGACTTTTTTTTAATTATTCATCCCGATGAAGTAATAAATGAGCTAGGAAGAACAAACTCATTTTATTTCAAATTACTAAGGAATTTATTAGTTTGGTTTTTTTGGTGTTGTTTTGTTTTGTTTGTATAATTCTCGAAAACCGTTCTAATTTCGTCTGTGATGCATTATCAATAGTTTTTTTCTGTTTGTGAATTATTGTTGCAGGAGAATTTGTTTGTTTTTATTTTTTCAATTTGGGCATCCACTACCCAGGTCATGGAGTCCCGTGAATTCGATGGCAGGCCGGAAAAGTTTCTTCTCGATTCTAAGCTTGAACTCACGTTGCTTACAAAGTGTATGTGTGGCAGGTCTCATCACCGCTATACCGGCTGGGCCGATATTTGTTTGTATTAAAATATTTACTCTTTGTATATTTTTACTTTTCTTAACCAATAATTCTGCAGTCATAGAAAAATTACACTTTTGCGCATAATTTTATGTCATGAAATATCACAGACTTCGGGGATAGATTTAGCCAGTCCGACCCTATCTTCAAGACAAGCTCGCTACTAAAAGCAAATTTTTGGTAACCTTTTGTTTTTCTGTTTTCTTTACCGTTGAAACAATAAAGACAATTACCATGGATCTATGTAAGATTATTAGCAGAGAATGCAATAAAGTAATCGTAATTTTCCTGCCAGCTCAGTTTTCGAGTTAGAGTGAGAATCTAAATCTTAAATGCAAGACATAGTAGACTTAGCGACTATCAGAAAGAGAATTTAAAAAAGTTCTCAGCAATATTTAGTTTGGTATATTTAATGTCAGAAATATCCGTAAAGATAAGCTTACACGCAGTATCTTGAAGGATGATACTAAAACATAGTAGATCCTGAAAAAAAATGAAAAAGTATTCCTAGATTATTAATTGATATATTAGTCGATGCAATTGAGCCCGTGAGACAGAATTATGGCAGCTTTTAAATGATTTTTGTTAAATCGACAACGATAAGTTGATATTCACCTGTAAGAGTTTGAAATCGTAATTTTTACTGAAGTTTTCAAATGATACAAATAAAAATGTTTCATGGCAAGACCTACCCCGAATTCTATAATGTATACAAATAGACTATAGCATTAGCATCTAAACGTTCTCGTCGAAGAACTTTGTAGAATTTTCTAATTATTTTTTCAATTTATTAATTTAACAGTTTCATTTGTAATTTACTGTCATTTATTTGGATCTTAATTAATTCTATAAGTAAACGTCAAATTACTTATTACTAAAATGTAATTTTTAGATTAATATATGTATTTGCAAAATAGCCCAAATTATTATCTTTTAGTTGTTTCAGAACCAAATCTAAATCTAAAGAAGTACCGTGAATGCTTTTATAAAAGCCACTGTGAAAATTTAAATACCAGAAGTACAAGCATAATAATACACTCGAGTTAATTCTAAAACAATTTACAAAACGCGCAAAAAATAACATACACAAGCACATAATAAAATTACTGGCGAATCATGTGGCCGGCCTAACACCCCGACTACAAATCAGTACCGCAAAAAGCTCCGGTCATTCCGGTAATTTGTCCGTCGTCTGTCCCTCACATAAGCAGGCACTTACCGCTCCCCTGTGTGTCATTTTTAACTGCCCTGTTCGTGCTTCTCCTTTCTTCCTGTTGAATATAAATGTTTCAATATAACTCTGACCTTTTCTAAGTTTCAATTTCATATACATAACATCACGTTATGCAGCCGGCAATTTTGTAAATATTCACATGGGTATTAAACCATCTTATAACACATGCATAATCAGGATTGACTCAATACGTGAAGTGTTTTTAATCGTTTTTTGCTTTACTGTAAGGAAATTTTATTATAAAATACAGAATGTAATTTAAAATTTACGCTTTTGAAAAAAAAAGGATTAACTAACCATAACATAGTTTATGAATATTTGCTATTGTTGGATTATGCAGGTCATTCTAACGGAATGCATTAATAACGTTACATATTCAATTTGTGACAGTCTTCTGCTTCCGAACACAGAGAGAAATACAGGAATTCCCTTTTTCTAAATAGGTTGATTTAATTCATTTTAATATTGTTTTTGTTATGTTAAGCTTCAGTTGAGAGTTAAATATTTCAGAATAAAAGCGCATAAATTAAAGTCTTTTTCTTTCATGGGTTTAAAATGGTTTTTCTTCGAAGCTTTTCTTTTAAAATTCTATAGTATGTTTCAAGTTTGTTTAACTACCTGTTTATCAATAACCACTTTCTAATCGATTACGTTGTTTATTTCGCGTTTCTCTGGTTATCGATACCTTTACTTCTGTTTCCTCTGGTATTTCTACTTAAAAGTTTTTTCCGTTGCGCCGATCTGTCAAGTACATATTATGTCTACAAATGATTAAGTCGCCAACGCGAGTGTCTAGTATTTATTTGTCTCTATAGATATCGTGAAAGAGGAGATTAAAATTTTTAGTTTTTAGCACTCGGAGAATCGTCACGGTTTTGTGGTAGCTTTATATTTGCATTCTTGACCTGCCTCATATCAAAACAACATGACTTCTGGGGACTACTTTCATATTGAGAAAATTTCGTTTAGATGTTTATTTCCGTAATGTCATGTTGAACCTTATATTAAACAAACATTAGCGTCTAGTAAAGAATTGTGAAATACTGTTTTAAAAGTCTTGTACTCGCTAAAAAATGTATACCAACATCTCTTTTTTTTTATTTTTTTAGCTTAGATCCACGACTTCGACAAAAGACAGCAAATGAAGAAGTTAAGTAAAGCAGCTAAACAGTTGATTTCATGAATCTTCCTGAACTAAATATCAAATATCAATTTCCAAAAGACTGGATTCCTGATACTCACTCTTTTGTATCAAAGACATTCAAGATGTCACACTGAGAAAAACGTGAAGTTATTGATTACCTTGTAAATGTTTATTTCGAAGCACTTTCACACCATAAGTCAATTCAAAAAGTAATATTTTCGAGAAAGCGAAGATACTTTTCAATTTGTATTGGTGAAGATCTATAGGCGTTAGGCCAAAAGTAAGACAAAACAATTGTCTGAAAGTGCAAAGTGCAGATAAAATTTTTTTTTGCTGTATTTCTTGTAACTTATTATGCTTTATATTATTTGAGTTACCATAATCCACTTTACTTGTTTCTTATCGAATCAAAAAATGTGACCTATTTTAGTTTAAGATCAGGTAATTTTTTTCTAGTTCAGGCGAATTCCTGTTGATATGACGTAGACGACGCTTCAGGATTTATCATTACCAATGTGCAACAACACATTTCACACTACAACCGCTGCAGCGCTCTCTACGGAAAATGTGCTTTAGAAAGATTCGTTTTCTTTTGATATTTCTTTCTTTCTTAAATATCTGTTTCTGCGGCCTCCTGTTTTTACGTTTTGTTTACTCTTTAAGCGTAGTAAAGATGAAGGCAACTCCTGTACTGTCAACACTATCGAGATGAGAGATTTCCAGTTGCTACGGACATCGCTCTCATGTCAGTAACGGGGAAGAAATGCTTCTAGCACCTTCAGTAACCAATTTGATGACTACAAAAGACTATCCCAAGAATTTTGCAAATCAATCAAGATGAAGAAGAATTCCAGTTCTATAAGGGCCTTTAATTTCTTTTGAACCAGAAGCCAATCGTCGCGGTTTAGTTTTATTTGGGTAATTTGCTTCAGACAATCATAATCCTACTTTAATTTTATGCATCCGTCAAGTATATTAAACATTCTTTTTTTTCGCTTTGAGAATTTAGATATTTTAGAAGATTGATCTGAAGCAACGTAGGATAATCCCAGATTTTTTAAAAATGGATTCCTTTCCGTATTCGAGTTCGATATAATGGACCTACCTTAACAAACGCTTGGTCACTCTACTATACCTACTAGAGTTAATGTCATCAGCTGATTGAATCTTAAACTGGAAATAATCATTTTGAGAAATTCCTCTAGGTGAATGAACACGTTGTTCTGTCATCTCACACTTTAGAAGCTTAGAATAGTTCTGGTTCAGTTATCAAAGGGCTTCTGCCCATGAAACTTTGTTCACTTTTTAAGTATTGTTATGGTTGAGTGCTAGCTTATTACAGACATTATCTGGTTAACCTTGTGAAGATATGCAATTTTTCCCTGTGTAAATCGTGCAAATTCAGATATTTTGGATAAAAATAATGTTGCTAATGCAATTCAGTTATTGTAAACTTCTCGTTAGAATTATCTTCCTAGTAGTCGAGCTAAAGTGTAGATAGCTCTGCGCATGTCATTTTTTTCAACAAACTCGCGTAACTAAGAACTAAGACTCTATAGTAATTTTGTTTGCCTTCTACCGCAGATTTTGTGATGTTTAAACGGTATGTCCTTCTGATCAAGGTGTGTGTACGAGATAGTATTTCTTACTTCACTAGTCTATCCACGCACAGACCTACCTAGTCAAGACAGAGTTCTACCCCATAGTGAACGCTAGTTCATCTTGCCTGAATTATTTTTTCACTCTTGTAGCTTCTAATATTACGGCTAGTCTACTGTCTTTAGTAAACTTCATCTCCAGTGTAAATACTTGAGCTAGGGAACAGACAAACTTTAATTATAAAGGGTTTTCCAATAAGAGGTGTTATTTTGACATTCAAAGAAAAGTGCCATTTTTTAATATAAATGATCGGATGTTTATTTCATTATAAAGAGGAAGGTATGCCGTTAATAGTGGAAAATAACATCAGGCAAATGACCACCACGACCACGCTTACAGGACAATATCCTTTTCATGAAATTTTCCATAACCAAATCGCAAAGTGGCTGCCCTATGTCCTCGATAGCCTCACGAATTCCATCTTTGAGGTCTTGAATCGACGCTGGGCTGTTGGCGTAGACCTTCTCTTTCACGTGGCCCCAAAGAAAGAAGTCGCAAGGTGTTAAATCACAAGATCTCGGTGGCCAATTGTGATCACCTCTTCGAGAGATAACACGGTCCGGAAACTTTTTCCGTAAACGATCAATGGTTTCGTTGCTTGTGTGGCACGTAGCGCCGTCTTGTTGAAAGTAAACGTTGTCCAGATCAATACCATCCAATTCCGGCCATACAAAATCGTTAATCATCTCTCGATAGCGCAATTCAGTCACCGTAACTGTTGCTCCAGCCTCATTTTCGAAAAAGTAAGGTCCAATGACTCCGCCGGACCATAAACCGCACCAAACAGTCACACGTTGAGGATAGAGAGACTTCTCAACAATAACTCTTGGATTTTCTGAGCCCCAGATCCGACAATTTTGCTTGTTGACGAAGCCACCGAGGTGGAAATGGGCCTCATCACTCAAGATGATTTTTCGATGGAATTCTGGATCATTTTCATGCATTTCAACGACCCAATCAGCAAAGACACGACGTTGTTGATGATCGGCCGGCTTGAGTTCTTGTGTTAACTGGACTTTATAAGCCTTAAGACCCAAATCTTTATGCAAAATACGGTGTAATGACGTTTGTGGAATGGCTAATTCCAAAGAACGACGAGGAATGGACAAACCTGGGTTTTCTTTAACACTTTCGGCTACAACAGCAATATTCTCGGCTGTTCTTGAGCGACGTGCGCGGGTTTTATTCTTCACATCACTAACTTGTCCCAAGAGCTCGAATTTTTTCACCAATTTCTGTATTGCGGTCCGACAAGGCGCTTCACGGTGACCCAAAAATGTTCGAGTTTTACGAACCGTCTCTGCCAAATTTTCACCATTTTTATAGTGAATTTTAATAATTTCAATGCGTTGTTGAAGCGTGTATCGTTCCATATTTATTAATGGCGTAGTTTCTACTTGTCAAATGTCAAAAAATGATAGCTTCAAAAGTGACATCTACCGAAATAGCGGGCTATTCAAAATAACACCTCTTATTGGAAAACCCTTTAGTACGGGTTTATTTTCTGAGGGCAATCAAATCTTTTTTATCTGTAATTAATTAATTTTATTGAGTGTCAAGCAGAGAAGAAAGAAAACTGTTGATTAAAGTTCTAATTGCTATGCACTAGACATATTATTTTCATCTGTCTATCTTCCTTACCTATTTTTTTCTCTTTATGTGTTTTCCTATTTTTAATGTTTCTTCTTTCCTAATCGTACTTGTTCTGCTGTGGAATTACTTGTGTTATGTTGGCCATGCTTTTTCCGTTGAGCATATTCTTTCCCTCTGCAACTTTAATTGTAACGTAATTCTGCCTTGCTATTTAATTCTGTTTATGCAATTGTATCTGCTTAGCAGACAATTTCAACTACTCACCTTCTATTGATTTTGGATTTTTGGTCATGATTGCAGCTATCTAGATGTTTTTGTGGGAGCAGCTTCGCACAGATGAACACTAAATTTTTTGGAGGATTTAAGTAAGCACGCATTCAATTTTAGCCATAAAAAACGATAACTAATACCGTTAGCCGCTGTTACTAAGTTTCTTAAAACGGCTCTGCAAAGTCCTTTGCATATGCACGAAAAGAAAACAAATTTGGAAAGATTAATAAATCTATGATTGTGCGACAGTTAGCTGGCACTTAAGCGAATTATTACGAAGTTTTTGTTTTAGAAGACAACGGCATAGCATTAGTTTAAATTTAAGATGTTAATAATAACAATAATAATAATAATAATAATAATAATTAGATATTAAAATTTACTATTGAAATCCCTATGGTGTGGGAACAATTCTACAACATGTATACACATTTTGTAACACTTATGAATTTAAGTATTTTGCAGAATTATTCTAAAATTAGCTTTTTCCAGCGAAGCATTTAATGGTGAATTCTTCACACTCAATGATTCATACCTAGTATTTATTGACATATTTTCTTATTTTACTAATCTTGAATCAGAAATCTTTATTGAAAGAAATATAACCTGATGAAAACAAAGGAATTGTTCCTAAAGGCATCATCAGATTTTTCAGTTTGAATACAGGTTTTTCGAAATTATTTGAGTTTGCATTTTGCTCGTATTGATTCAATTGCGTGTGGAAATTCCAGAGAGGAAGGAAAAAACTAAAAAGCTGCTGCTGTTAGGTAATTTGCGGTTTTTAAATGGTATTAACTAGTTTTTTACACAATTACATTTTTAAACTTATCTAAAAATAAAATAGTAAATCGTAAAACAATACTGTCATTATGCAATGTAAGTTTTCTAAATACGAAATATTATAGTGTAGAGTCTAGACCAACATATTAGTTAACGTTTTGCACAATACAAATCTGCAATATCAACACTAATACACTCGCAATGTTTTATCCGTATAAGTCGGTGAAATACGAATAGTAAAAAGCGTATAACTAATTATATACAAGTAAGCATTCCTACTCGTATTTTAGAATATCCACAAAACTGCGAATTGTATTGTATATACTTGGGAATTCCATGTAAAACACGTACAAGCATGACAAATGTCCAACTTAATTTAAAAAGATTCGAAAAAACATCAAATCACCAGATGCATTGGTTCAGTGCTCTCTCACATTATTCACAGAGCAAGTGGTGTGGTTTTCTATTCTACAACAAACATTTAGAGCAGAAATGTGGGAAATTAGTTTTTCTGCAACACTTATAGCCAAGTCATTCGTGCTTGTTTAGGCAGAAAACAGTTAACTTTTATCCATTACGATTGCATATGCTTTAAGAGAAAGAAAACCCGAAAATGTCAAATTTTTACCGAGCACATACATACGGAAAGCAAATGCGTATAAGCAATTTGTTTTGATTCCAATTCACGTACGCCGTGAAATATTTTATAGTAGTTATAAAAGTGAAGCAGTAGCATCTCCAATAAATTACGGCATCTTATTACAAAAAGTTGAAAAAGAGAACATAACTTGGGAGATAAGTTAAGAACAAGAAGACTGCCCGAAGCAATGGGTATCTTAACAAATCTTAATTCACATTCGCACAAACTAACGAGTAACATTTTCTCCAGAGCATTCATTATAGCTGATATCTCGGAATAGTTAATTACCGAACCAAAGCTTACTTCATATTAAAATCGTAAAATATGCATTAATCTTGAGGCCCAAACAAAGTTTTATGAAGTCTGTGTGATAAAATCGAGGCGAATAATAAAATTGTGCGTTGAATCGAGAAGCTTTATATACACGACGGAGATTTTTGTGCGTGCCCCTTAATTTCCTCTTGAATACGTGAAGATGTTGATTCTAAAACAGTGGGATATAAGACTAAAGGGTTTAAAAGACATTTTAAAGTAAAATGGGCTTGCTGGAATTGGTTCTACAATGGATTTTCTAATACTTTTTCCTTATTCAACATTTCCTTTGTACACATCCTTATATTGTCTTATAATTCTTTAGAATTTAAATGCCTTTTTTTGTTGTGTATTCCGTATTTTATCAATAAATTAAGAAAGTTTTTGTATTGAAAATTAAACATTCAAGGGGTATTTTATCTCTACAACAATGCTTCTTTTTACCCCTCGGAATATAAAAATATTAATATTTGCTTTCAAATAAAATTAATCAAAGTTTCGAGCAAAGAAGCTTTTGTTTTGCAGCTTTATATTTCCTACAAGATTTACACACACTGCGTCACATCTATAAACATGCTCGCAGTTACTTTCCATTTTCGAATTTAGATTCGTCTGTTATCTTTAGGAATGTGCATTCGAAAATATAAATCGTCCTTTTTACAGTGGCTTTTTATAAAGGAACAATCGACCTAAAACGTGTAATGATTTCAAATTAATTAGTTTATGCAATATCGAAAAATTAAATAGCTAGCCTTTTTAAAATTAAAGAAAATCTAAAGAAAGGACTTTAAATACAGGGTGTCCTGAAAATTGGTATCTGATGTGAACCATAACACCATAATTTTGTTTGGTCTTAGATAGTGCTGGAAGATAAAACTACTTTATAAAAGTAAATGGTTTTTGATATACAGGGTGTTTTAGTTTCAGTGACTTCGCAAGCTTCTATCTGTTATGATAATACTGACTTTGAACGTTTTTGCAATAAGTAGTAAACAAAAACAAAATGTTTTTTTCTGCAACATATTGTTATGGTGATATTGAAAACAAGAAATTATAACAATGAATTCTACTTTTGGAAGATCACGAAAAAGATCATTCATTCTTGCAATGGCGTAGTAAACTTTCTTTAGGAAAAGATGTTGGCCCTTCACTGATTGAAGTCTTTTCACGTACTTTCTAGTTGGACCTTAAAGCATTAACCAGGGGCAACTTCAGGATTAACCATAACCAAAAAGTATGTTTTTGTCTAATACAATCTTGTTGAGGTTATATTGAACTGCGTGTGCCTAAAGTTGATCTATCATTCATATCCAGCTCTTACTTATGCATGTTGTTGTCAAACATCTATGTACCTATAATATGCCTTCTCAAAACTATTCAAAGAACTGGAGTAATTAATTGTTCAGCAAGTTTTTTCCAAACAAATCGAAATTGGCCAAGTTTCTTACTAAAACTGTAGATAATATTGCAGAAATAACCACTTGCAGCTTCAGGACTAAGACACTGAACAACAGAAACATTATTTTGTGCAATAACTATTTATTGATTCTTCACTACAATTTAAGAAGGGAGATAATGTGATAAGAAATCAGCATGTAGTGCCAAGATTCATTCTTTATTTTGCTTGTGTCCAAGTCATACGGCATTAACTAGAAGTACATCTTCAACTTGCAAACGACAGTATGAATATCGAAATAACTTAAAGAGGTGAATGCATTTAAATCAAATATAAAAAAGTATCAAACAAAAATCGATGTGAAATTAGTGTCAACTGTCAGCACGTTTTGGTGCTACTATAGGTCATCCCTCTCTCAAGTTGTTGTCCATATTTCTAGAATTATCATAGCATGAATTAGGAGTTTGGTTTAGTTTGTGGATGATAACTTGAATAGCGATCTAGCTTATCCATATTCAAAGAGTCTAAATTATTTATTAACATTTTGATATCAAAAAACGTTTAAGCAGAGATTTTTCTGTATATAAATTTTCGCTTTTGCAATTGATATTCTCTTTGAAGCAATAACTGCAGTTAAAACTAGTACAGAATCTTTTGTTTTTATGATACGATTTAAGTTGGCGAAACTGGTTGTACATTTGCCAAACATAAACTCTGCATGAGAACAAGACTTTCATCAGTATGACCAAATATTATGATTGAAATATACTAACTTCTTTATTAAAAGAAATCACCAAACTCTTAATGCTAACTGCTATACCAGCTACCTATTGCCATGAATCAGTTGGAAGACCATCATATGATCAAGAATTTCGCTGCTGGTGTATTTCACAAGTTCAGTTAAGGTTCTCCTCTGTCTGTGCTTCATTACGATTTCCACATTGCACAGTGGTAGTCTCTTAAGTTTTTCATTGTCTTCTTTTTGTGGACTTCTGAAGAAGCTTCTTATGAAGGAAGTACAAACACGAGTCGTAACTCAATTAGAATATCGTCCAGTTCCGGAAATCATTATTAAGTACAGCCGCCATATCAACTTTTGTTTTACTTTTAAATTTCAGCAAAATCAGATTAAAACTGTCAAACTTGGGATCTTTCAGGCTGAGTATTTCTTAAAGTAAAGATTGTAGCTTCTAGATTGAACATTGAACAGACGCAATGCAACTAGAAAACTAACAAAACCACGAGTCGAAATTCGATAACGTTTTTTTAGGAAAACCCCAGAAGCCGGATTGACTCAAAAAGCTCAATATACTGATAGAAACCTAAAATTCACTCAAGTAGCCTATAAATTCCGAATAGTTGAAAAAACCTGATTCAAACCCTTGAAAATTGTGCAAGACTTAGCTGGTCTGAACTCAAATTTCAAATTCTATTTAAGAACGTAGGCATGTTTTTTGCTAGTACTTGCATGAGTATTATGATATTACAACGAGCCATAAGTTCGCGAAATAACTAACTTACAATAGGAAAAACTCTTTTTGATCCCATAGCTCTACAGACTTAATGTCGATAAATACCTTAAAGACCCAAAAATTCGATTTGTAAAGTTCAATATAGGCTCATAAAACTTGAGCAATTTCAAAAAATAAAGCTTGGACCAATCCAAATCTGTGTTTTGCAGTTTCTCTAATCAAAATTGCAAACATACTTTTAGGAGCAGCTGAAATAGCCCAAACCTTGATTTTATATTTCTGTTGTTAAGACAGATAATTAGAGAAACAGTCTTAGAACTGAAATTAAAGGTAAGGTGAGATGGAAAGTAGATAAATCAGGTGATAATATAACGAGTGAATCCGGTTTTACGAGTTTCTGAAGAGAACAATTGACGTTTGCAGTAATGCTATCTTCTCACCGGTACCGGTACTTATTATTGATAAAGTATGTACCGATACTCCTAGTTTCAACAAAGAAATTTAAAAAAAAATAAAGAAGACGATAGAATTGAAAAAGAAACAGGAGTTTTTTATATGAATTTAAAAATTAAAACATCCTGTATTCCGCGTCTCGAGAATTGTCTACCTGGACTTATAGAGCTGCGATTGGTCGGCATAAATAGATCAGTAAAGTGTGACGTCATTTTAATGTTGGCAGCGGTGCAATGTTTCTAAACAAAATAATTGCGGTGCTAAACCGAATAACCTCCCTAGTGAGATTCTGTTGTATTATTTAATCAAAAGAAATTTATTTTATCAAAATAAAACTAGTATGGAACTATTGTTTGGAAACATTTCAAAGCTGCGAACATGAATGTGACGTTTTTGCCGTATTTCAATTTTCAAACTCGTCGCAACATCAGAAAGTTCAGTTGAGGAGGACAAAATGAAAGTTGAAGGTGAGTAGTAAGTACCGGTACGTTTTTCTTTTCAGCTAAAACCTTGCCATACAGTGTTTATATAAGTTTGTGATTGAAGTAAAATTCTATAAAGATTGAATCAACTATATGTCTACAGAGTACTAAAACTCGCAATTATGAGATTTCAACTTTAACTTGAATTTTTTGTCGCAAGCTATAAAATTAATGAAGTTACAGTTTCATAAGGTTGGATATTCTATAACATTTTTCTGTTCAATCTTCTCAGTAATTTCTTTTCTATTTTAGAAAAATGGCAAAACACGTTCTAGCTTCAGTAAATAAGCCAAAAATGGATTTATTTACATATGTTATCGAACAAACTCAATATAAACCATTCAGCAGCAGAGTTTCATAAAAAGAACATTTTTAGTATCACTGTATTAAAAGTAAGCAAGAGGTTGCAATCATTAATAATATAGAATTATTACTGGTACATTATTCGCAAAGTATCGGGGAGTTTAATGTAACGTGTTCTTCTTTCCTCTGAATACGTATACACGGGGTTAATTTCCCCTTCTCACAACTAACTTCCTCCACTTTCGAATTCTTTACTTCCACTCTACTTACTTTTAGGCTGGTTCAACAATATTACTAATACACGCAAGTTTAGAATTTCCCCCCTCTTTGAATATTATACACAGCTTTTTATTGGACTCTTAAAGATTATTTCTTTACAGTCCCGGAACTTTCCCGTAAACACTCGACTTCATGGAAAAGTTTCTCCTGTTACCTATACACACATATGTAGTATACACATATGCGTGTGCAATGAAAGTTTGGAATTTTATTTACATATCTGAAATTCTTCTTTTACGACAAATTGCACAGTTCATAGGCCTTTGTTAGTTATTTTTCATATCCACACGTGCATTGTATACGTACAACATAAAGCCAAAGTAAGAAACAGAATTACATGACTGTAGGAACATACGACCTCATTGTAATCGTGCTCAGGTAATTTGTTGGACTGCACGCTTCAGTGCGGGTCTCACCATCAGAAATACTTCACAAACCGTCTCAGTCCGATGATGTATAACTGGAGCTTGTAAAATATAGCATACATACACACGAAAAAATAAAAGAACCAGGCCTCGCAATTTCTCTATTGTGCAACTTATTGTTACTACCACGAACATTAAAATCAAGCCGATAGATGAGTTAGGAGGAAAAAAGCGAAACTTCCTCATTTTTAAAATCACACCAAACAAAATTAATTTGAGTTACAAAAATAATCAAAAAATTTATTTCCTTAACAAGAAGAATTCCAATTATGTTAATAATATTTTTTTTGTTTTAACCTAATTAGAAATTATAAATTATGTCCAAGATATAATTAGTGCGTTTTAAATGTTTTCAGAAATCTCCCTGGTATAATAAGGGAAAGTTTAGTTGACACACATGAGTGATATTCACTCATGATTTACCATTCCAATCTAATAAAAAACAAAAGCTAACCTTCTTTCTTAAATTAAATCTGTATCGAATTGAAAGAAATTAGATTCCTACTAAGTTTAAGTGTTTGAGAATATACGAGGTGTAACTAATAAATGAACAGAACGGTGTATTATAGATTTAACAGTTTGATGTGATCAGAAGCTTAATGCGTTTATACTTCTATTGTTACTTATATTTTTTATATTAGAATTCAGTTACTTACTCATTTTAAGTTATCTATGTATCTAATGTAGGCAAAACGTATTTTAAATAAGCAGATCTTCCAAAACCGTTACAGGTAGCAAAATTGCGCTATTATCGAAAACACTTCCTCCATCTCGCAAGCACCAGTATTGAATTTTAAAGGTCAACAAGAGTGTTATACATTCCTGTATTCTACCTTGTACCTTGTCAACTGCGTATTCTCATAAGAAACTTGACTATAATAAATTAATACAAAAATCGATCTTTTCTTATATTTGCCAAGAATTAATTTCAGTACATTCGCAAGTAAGAGTTGTTAAAAGTGTTGTGACGAAGTTATGAAATTCTAGGTCATTGCAGATATTTTATTTTTAATTTTAAATTGTAATACGTTTAGTCGAAATTCAACAACTATTATACAACTTGTGTTACCTTAATATTCAATTTATACTTACTAGTTCAGTTAATACAATGGTGGTCTGAAAAGTTTCCGACCTAACAAAGATACAAGACATTTTTTCTGAAATTTTTTTTTTATTTTTCAACATAGTCTCCTTGTAACTCTACACCCTTCTCCCAGCAATGCTCCCATCTCTGTAACCCGTCCAAATAGTACTCGGCATTTTTCTCTGCAAAATAATTGTCCACGAAGGTGATTGCCTCTTCATTTGACGAAAATCTTTGTCTTCCGAGCGCAATTTTTAGATGAGGGAACAAAAAGAAGTCGCTTGGGGCTAGATCTGGTGAGTAAGGCGGATGGTCAAGCAGTTCAAACCGTAATTCGTGGATTTTCGCCATGGCAACCGCTGAGGTGTGAGACGGTGCGTTGTCTTGGTGAAACAGGATTTTCTTTTTCTGAAAATGTGGCCGTTTTTTCGCAAGTTCTGCCTTCAGCTTGTCAAGTAATGATGCATAGTATGCTCCTGTAATGGTTTTTCCTTTTTGAAGATAATCGATTAAAATAACTTCATGACTATCCCAAAAAACAGTCGCCATCACTTTCCCAGCCGAAAAAACAGTTTTTGCTTTTTTTGGAGCCCCTTTGCAGTCCACTGTTTGGACTGTATTTTTGTTTCGGGCGTATAATGGTGTATCCAAGTTTCATCTACAGTAATTAATCGGCGCCAAAACTCGGATTTATTTTGCCTAAACTGCGCCAAAAGAGCGTTGGAAATATTCATTCGAACACGTTTTTGGTCTAACGTGAGCAAACGCGGCACCCAACGCACGGACAGCTTTCTCATGCCTAAATGTTGATTTAATATGTGACAAACACGTTCTTTTGACATGTTCATAACCTCTGCTAATGAATTTTCAGACCACCCTCGTAAGCCCAAAAGATCTTACTCAGATATCACAGGATCAAGTACTACAAAAAGAAATTTACTCCAGAGGAAACTACCAGGGCCGACGGAACATGATTTTCTGAGGTATGGAGTGACAAAAAAAGGTCGTTATACATCGATTGGTTAGCGCACACAGGTGTTAAGTGATTTTTTTACAAAATGAGTTAAATACATTAGGTAATGAGGGAAACTAAAGAGTTTCGTATGCAGAAAGGTGGTAAGTAATAAGTATAAAAGTAATAACACAAGAAGTATTTTTTAAGCAAGTGCCGTTTTTAGATATGACCGCTGCAGCGCTGCGGTCGGCGATCCGCGCATGCGCGTTGAGTACCTGCATCTATTGGCTACCTGCAGACGTCATATTGGAAGCATTCGTCCGTGTTTACGTTTGTTTGTGCTTATTTAAAATGCCTCAGTTATTTGAAAATCCTGCCGAGTGTAAAATACACGCAATGATTCGTTTTCTGTGTGCAAAAGACGTCAAAGCGGTCGAAATTTATCGGCAGATTAGTAAAGGTTATGGAGAAAACACTACGAGCGATGGAATAGTAATAAAATGGGTTAGAGCGTTTAAAGATGGCCGTACTAATGTTCATGATGATCTGCGAAGTGAGCGACCATCTATCATCACTGAAGACTTGATGCAGAAAGTTGAAGCAAAAGTTCGTCCTTATCTAATAAGGTTCGCCAAGTTTCAGGAAGTGTTCTTTATGAAATCAGGCGGCAGACTTTTACGAGGATGGAATTTAAAAGTTGGTTGTTCGTTATGATAAGTGTCTTAATATTTTTGAAAATTAGATTGAAAAGTAGATTAAGGTATAGGCTTTTATGTAATAATAAAACTGTTTTAGAAAATGCGCTTGTGTTTGTTTAATATAAAAACCGTACTTACTTTAAAAACACGCCTCGTACATTAATCATGGAAAGGGAATTCCAGAAAAAAAGCTTCTGAAAGTGGATTACCTAAAGTGCACGTTTAAATGAAGAGACATTTTTCTGAAAACCAAAGCGAACAACTGTGTGCACATTATCACAGCTTAGTAGATTATACGAGATGAAAAACACTGTTAAGTTCGTTAATATAAATAGCGGCTGTGTCTAGAAATAAACCAAGTCCTGTAACAAAAAACCGAAAAGACTCAAAGATGTATTATTTAACATACAATAGAAGGCATAGAGTTTGCCTCAAGTTTTTTTCCGCTACTTTTGCTGTATTTCATAAAGTCATCGAGAAGTGTATTGAAGGAATGAGAGATACGGGAATTTTTGTGAGCTATGATAAAAGAAAGAAAAGCAAACTCCAAAATGCAACATCTAACGTAGACAGGCAGTAAGTTGAGAATTATATCAATTCTTTTCCAAGGACAGAGTCACATTACTGCAAGCGTGTTTCAACTAAAAACTATCTAGATACAGATTTAAATATCTCCACCATGTACCGATTATATCAAGACTTTTGGGCTTCTATTAATATAATAGCTGTCTCACAGTTTGTGTACCAAAGTATTTTTCACGATCTTGAACCACTTCTTGTCTTTTATCGTCCAAAAAAGGATCAGCGTTCGGTGCGTAACGCATTCAAAGAGGCCAAAGAGAAAGATTATTTAAGAGAAAAGTAATAAAAGCATAAAAAAAGCCAAAAACAGTCCATGGATATGAAAGAAGAGGACAAAAAGATAGTATCAGTAAAGTTGGGAAAAACATTTAGAGCCATAATGTTTGATCTTCAAGAATTTAGTATTTCATATGCCATTTGTTAGTGCTGCTGCAGAGTATTAATTGCCCAAAAGGTTTTAGCGTTCCAGCTTACGGTGGCCGAGATACACTAGTTGGAGTTATGAATTTTTAGCCAAATCGGATGGGCCGAGGAACATAAAAATTAAACTCGTGGGTGTGGTTTGAGCAAATGGGTTGAAACTTGGCATATGTAGTTACAAGCTTGAGTCATATCTACGGTGTTTATTCCGAATTGATTCTTCCATTTTCCCACCAGTTATGAATTTCTATTTACCCTATATGCCCAAAATTCCCAAAACCAAGAGCACAAAAACAGCTTGGTTACGTATGGTTTTGTGTAGTTTATCGTAATTCCCGGGTATGGGGGGTTTCAACTTATGTCTTTCATTTCCCAGAAACGTCTAAAGCCTGAGATATGAATTTTTTCCCAAAAATACAACTTTGGGTGGCGTATGTTGGCTGCTGTAAGCTGGAGCCCTAAAACTTTTGGGCAGTAACTACTCTCTAGCAGCAGTAACAAATGGCATATGAAAGATTAAATTCTGGGTGGGCAGGTAGAGTCTTATTCCTCGGTCTTACCTTTGTACGCTAGACCAACGACTTGTAAACCGAACAGATGCGCGCACGCACGGGAAAGGATTAAAAAGTTTATTGTGTATCATCTATAAATAATGAATATTTATTTATTATTTATAAATGATATGTATATTTGTACATTAAATAATAAAATAATAAGAAATAAAAAATGCATATGATAATCGACAAATATTGAAAATTAAAGTACGAAATATATACTCTCCATACTCAAAAAAATCTCAAGTATGGAGTGCTCCATATTCACCATATGCTTTCCGCCGGCCCCGGAAACTACTACCACGCTTGACATTTGTTTAAATTATACCACTACTAACAAAAGTCTAAGTTTAATTTAACTTGCCTAGGCTTAATTAATTCAGTTAAAAAACTACTGTAATTGGTTGGAAAAATGCACCGTGATTGGTCTGCCACACTTACCGAAGTGTGGTATATCAATAATATTACAACAGCATTGAAAATAATCAAAGACACTGCCAACTGATGAGACGTGTTTCGAGTAACACGTGAATTCAGAAGGCAAAGGTAGTTTTGATTAACCTTTCGATTTTTTATAGTAAGGTAACTTAAAGACTCAATAAGTTCCAGGACGTACCGTTATTCCAACATTTTAATCATGTTGACCATTTCTTGTTTACAGCGAAATGACCATACTAAAGCGTAGGTTCCCGATTCTGCTTTTTGATATATTTCAAAGTACACGAATGTGCCTTATCAGTGAAGAAAATACAATTCGGTATCATTTGTCTGGTTTCTTTAGGACTCGGTAGCGTAATTTTGGTAAATTCGAAAACGATTATCGGTTGATGGAGTTGGATTTTGTGGTAAATCAAATAAGGTTTCTCTTTGGAAATTCGTTTACTCTTTTCTGAAATCTCCAGTTCTTGTTTACTTGATTTGCAGATTATACCGGATCTGTTCTAAGTGCCATAAGCTACAGCTTATGTTACAAAAATCCAAAATGTCCAAATAAGATATGTTTACTTTGTAAATGCACAAATTTCAGTCTAGTCGCCAGGTATCAAAACAGTAAAATTGGCATTTGTTTTTTTTGCATACTGTTTAGACAGTTACTACCTCTTTATTTAACGGTAGATTTTTAAGGTAAGATGAAAGTAATAGATTAAAGTCATTTACCAGAGCGTGTGCACAATATGCCTGGACAACAAAATCTAAGAACAGCATTAAGACATTTTTGTAGTGAATGTGTTTCTCGTAGAACTATTTACAATATCTTTCTTTAGCAAAACTACTACTCTGATAGTCAAAAAGGCGTAAATTACGTGAGGGGTGTTTGTAAAATTAAAGTAATATGCAAGATATACAGTTGGCGCAAGTATTGAAAGACTACTGCAAAAATATAAAGTCTGAGAATCCTGTATATGGAAAACCTTGAAGGGTATAAGACTGATGCATCCAAATACACCAAAAAACAACTTCAAGCAACACCACGAAAGTCTTCCACTCAATACCTGAATTAAAAACTAAACTCATCATAGATGGCAAAATCTATTTCAAAATCTCATACTGACTACTATAAGTATAAATTTTCTCCTTTTTTGTTTCTCTTTCTTGCATTTTTTTTGATCTGTTCTATATAATTGGGTGCCCGATCCCAGTTGTTTTTTTTAAGTAGCAATGAAGCTAACTAGATTGCGATTTGATTTGACATTTTTTGGAACATTTGGTATCTGGGTTTGTTCACGTAGACATTTTCTCCGAATAAAGTTACACTTGAAAGGAAAACTTGTCTTCAATACCCTAGTGAGGTTCTGAGATTTCGCACACAAAAAAAGATTTGCAAAAGAAGCGAGTTTTATGCGACTTACTATGAGTTGCGCGTTAAAAATCCCTAGTGGGGGACAGAATACCTTCGGTTTTAGCTAAATTCTAGTTGACAGCGAAATGACCATAGCAGTTGCAGTCGAAGCAACAACGATTACACCACATCAGCATTTTCTGTAACTTTTTTTAGGGCAAACTTTGATTGCTTCAATCTTGTTTCTTACATCAAGGTATTACAATGTAAATCTGGAATAGATTGACTTCTCTAGTAAACTTGTTGAAATTATTGCATTGTCTAAAGGCACATTTGCAGCCCAGCAAATATTATGCACACCTGCAGAACTCGAAAGATGTTTAGCTACTAAGAATTATTCAAATCAAAACCAACACAGAAGCATAAAAATTTATGGTGTTGTCTTACTTGGAATTAATTTACTTAATAATAATAATAATGGTATAAACGTCAATAACTAGACAAAAGCAACAATGCCCAATGCTATCTAGAATACAAAAAAATGTTCTTCAACTTCTACAAAAAACCGTTTTAAATATTGGAAAATTTGACATTGAGGAATCCTGTTACTTTGGATCCGCCGATTACATCACACAACATTCTAACACTATAGTATAGAGAACTTTTAGAGTTCAATATCCTTGGCAAACTGTGAAAGCTCTAGGAACGTCGGATCGAAGCTAGCCATATTAATAAATCGACAGACTAATTGATATCTTGGTGCAATGGCCCATTTTATCTTTTAAAAATAATCTTGTTATAGATAACTGTTATTAGGGATTGTTTTCGTTTTCATGGTCTACTTACCTTACTTACTTTTTGTAATTGTCTGTAAAGACCTACCTATAAAAACTAATAAACGCAGTAGTGGCTGCCACTTTGAAAGAAAATATCATGTGCAATTCATGCCAACCACGTGCCATGTAAGCCCAAATTTTTCAGAAACATCTTCAAAACAAATAAATAAATAACGGACTGTTACCCAACCCCTGTATGCAAAGCAGTTTTCAAAGCAAGTTCGACATGTACTTTTGAGGAAGAGTATAATGTACGATTCCTTACGAAGCAGAAGTTGTGATACTCTAGCAGAGCCTACTAATTTGAAAACAAAACTAAATAGATTTGGTGCTATGTTCAACTTTGATAGAGACTGAAGCGCCATTTATCTGGTATCTTTAAAGGATTATCCATTTCCTTCTTTATACTACTAAGAGCACACGAAGGGCTTCGCAAATCTACTTCTTTTGATATACAGGGTTGCAAAGTTATTTCTTGTTTTTTTGGTATCTCGGAAATTTACAATGGGACGAAGACATTAGGAAAATATTTGTGTTTTTCTTTAACAAATAACAAACAATGCTGTTGTTTTTGAAATACACCTACAGGCGACATAAAGACGAAAATCCTTCTTGTTTTTCTCATTTTCCAGACTCTTTTCTATATGCATTTGCATCTCGAATCTTGGATAAATTCATAAAAGCTTTTACTCTTCTAAAGAGTGCCACATCTGAATATACCTGTATTTTTGAAACAGATAGTAGAAAACTATACCATTTATTTTCAAGTGTGACCAACAATTTATTGAAATAACTACTATTGGTGGAAATTTTGTATGCCGCAAAGACGAAGAACAATCTCATTTCAGAAAGTCTTACAACGCATTGGGACCCCAGAACTTTATGTGTTTTATAAATTTCCATAGCAGTATTATTGTAAAACTGGTCTTACACTGATATTATAGAGAAGCCAGTGAGTCTATCTCCTGATTCCTCTACTTGCTACTGCATTTTGCAAGTCATTTTTTAATTCAGGACAGTAATGAAATTGATAACAAAGCTTATGGTTAGCAGTCTATGGAAATGTTACTCACAATCAATTAATTATTTTTAAATGGAATACTTAAACCTTGCTTTGATCTGGAAAATTATTATTATTGTTAATAATTTATTATTCCTCTCTTTTATAATTTGAACATTTCTTTTTATTTCATGTTAGAAAATATTTTCCATTATAGGTATATTAATTATCCTTTTACACCAAGAAAAGGTAGAGATTAAATCTGTAAACAAACAATAACTAAATCATTATTATTATGTAAAAGGGTGGGAATGTGAAAATAACAAATCTAAATAACAACTACAATCTCCATTTCGCGTAAAAACGAATGAACAGTAATGCGATTGTGTGATTCTGACTTTCACATCGATTATCGAATCTATTAAAACTAATTCTAAGAGGAGAGCATTCATCGCATTACGTACATGCACGCGTGAACTGATCACGAGGGCTTTTTGTTGTGCCTCGCCTGTCTTTTGTCCAACGCCTGAAATACAACAATGTTTGTCGTAGGTGGCGATGCCCGCAGCCAGTGAGATGTGGAGTAATGTGTTTGTTAATTTTGTCCGTCAAGAGAATTACAATTTAAAGGTTGGTTTGAATTTTCATTATGAATATTCATAATGGTTGCGACGAAATGAAAATGAAATTTTCTAAAATAAAATTGCATTACATACCCAGATTCAACTTTTTTACGCTAGTTCGATGAAAAACGTATGAAACAAACTATAATTTTAGTAGTAAATTCACCTGCTTGTATGTTTTTTATTCTTCTGTTTTGTTGCGGAACTTCTCCATCATGTATCGTGCACTTTTTGGATTGGGTAATGCATGTAATTGATTTTATTTTAACCCTTCAGGCTCTGGGAATTGTTTTAATGTTTTATTGTTTGTAAGAAAAAAAAAGACTTTTGTTAATTTATTGTATTATATTCGTAAATGGGAAGGATGTTGATTCAATTCAATTCGATTTGGGTCATTGAAGAACGTGTTATAGCTTTTTGTGCAATTTCTATTTTATTCAAGGGCTTCGCACTTTTAGAACTTGTAATATATTGTTTGATAACTGATTTTCCTTGTTAATTGATTAGAAATAAATAATAGCAGGCAAAGTTATGTTTTAAGATTCGTTAGAAACAATAAGGAGGGGAAACATAAATTAGTAATGAATAACTTGGCTTTCAGCCTTTCTTCAGGGTTATACCCAAAGAAATTGTTGTTCCCACTATAATGTAATCAACGTACTATAATCTCTTATGTTAGGATTGATATTTTAACAAATCAATTTTCACTGTAAGAAACGTGATGTGTCTTGATTGCATGTGGGTTATTACATTTTTAAATTGATACATTAGGCATAATTTTAGTAGCATACATGATTCAAACTAATTTTATAGTATGGAATTATATAAAATCTTTCTCTGAATTACAATCTCCAGAGTTGAGGTCAGATCGGTGATCATCCCATCCAACTATAATATAAATATCTGTCGTGATGTAAAATGATATTCATTTCCACCGTTATTATTATTATATTATTATAGTGTTTATAGATGTAAAAGTTTTGCTTATTGACATTGCCTATCATTCGAAAAGTGTTTACTAAACATTTTAGATATAATTTACTAATTTTATGTTTACTATGTTAGGCAGTAACTATAAAGGTGAAATTTAGTTTTGTAGACTAAACTAAATATGTATTCTAACTTCTTTCCTATTAAAAATGAGAAATCCACCAAAAGCAAAAGATTCTTGTAGTACAATAATTTTTTCTCTTAATATAGCTAATTCCTGGACAAGAATTTAAATGATTATTATCAATTATTAGTGTTTTACAAAATTAATTTAATCAAAATCTTTAGTGAAATGGGTATATATTATTAATTTACTCTTTGTTTTTAAATTTAGCTACGAAGAAACTTACCACTTTTGCGTTACCTATTCCTGTTGATCGGCTACATACTTAGTCCCCAGAGTGTCAGTAAGTCACTTCCTTTACGACCGGCTGTAAACCGTAAATTTTCAAACCCAACTACCAGATATTCTATCCAAATGTCTACCAGACCAAACTACACGGTTTTTAGAAATTGCTTCTAAATTCTAAATTCTTATCCAAAGAAAAGCCATGTCGTAATAGAAATATGGACATGGATCAGTGTAACGTAATGAAATTTTTTCTTGGCCTATTTATTGAAAATAAAATTATATTGCTTAAAGCGTTACCACCCAACTCGATTAGATGTACAAATATTTCAGTAGCGTGCGCTCTATTTGAAGCAAAGTGAAGCAATTCTTCGATAACTTCTATTTTGGTAAAAAAAAAGAATGCAGTGTACTAGAAACATACAAATATATAGAAACATATAAATATACAATGTGCGCCTGAGATGTAGAAAATAACAGAGAAGATACGTAAAAGAGTATTAGCCATGGATAAGGACCACTGACAAATACGCAACACTCTCACAAGGGAAGGGCATCACTCTAAAATGCCAGTTTCAAAAGATTTTAATTTCAAGCGATAATTTAATGTTTACTTATGTATTAACAAGTAAATAGGGGTTTTTCTGCAAAATGCACGTTTTGCTAGAACTTTAACTTCAAAGTACAACTACAAGTCTACAGTGATGTAAGAGCTAAAACATTAAATTCATACTTGAAAGCCAGCGTGGCCTCTTATAAAGAGTGGCTGTTGTAGTGTGTTTTTTGGTACACAAAATTTGTTTGTAAAAAAGTTTTTTAATTTTAAGAAAATTATGAAAAATAAAAAAGATTAATTGTTTATTTAAATTTAAAGCAAAAGAATACTGAATAGAAAGAATAACATTATCATTAAATTTGATTTGGCAAGGTGTTAGATCCATAATTCTTTTCTGGTATTTTGTACAGAGATTTTTATCAGGTACAGTCTATGTGTGAGAAAGAACGTAAGTATAATTTTTATTTCTATTTTTCTATCTTTGTATTTGTCTAAGCACGCGCGCGCGAAGAGTTAGCATGGTCGCGTATGCTGTCAGACTTATCTGGCATTTCGTGTAGATGTACGATCTAGACAATCAAGTTCATTCTTCATACTATGACGTATGACTTTGCTATTTCTCTCTTACTATTGACACCGCGCCGCCACTGAATGCAATGGCTACAACTATCCAGATTTTCAGCTGCAGTGCTATGTAATAATACGGAAATTATCTTTAATCAAATTACAAGAGACAGATGCAATCGCCTTTCCTTCCACATCATTAATTAAATTACTTAAATAATCCAAAACGAATGGGCTGTCGTATTAGATTACGGAAAAAGTAAAACAAACCACACATTACGTTATGTAAATCGCTTTATTGCTTCTCAAAGTATTCGCCTTTAATATCTATACACTATTGCATTCGACGAAACCAATCTTCGAAATATTTTCTCCATTCTGAACGAGGTACCTCCGAAACAAGTGATTAAATGCTTCAGGCAATGAAAAACGCTTCCCACGCATTTTATTTTTGAGTTTTGTAAACAGAAAGAAGTCATGGTGCGATAAATCAGGCGAATATGGGCAATGAGTCGTTAATGTGATGTTTTCACTGGTCAAAAAATTCGCATTGTCATGATGAAAAATGATTCGCCGAATTAAGTTATTTCTTCTGGTTTCAGCGATAACTTCCAGCAAACACTTTGAAATACAGTTACAGTCGATTGCTGTTTAGTTTCAGGCTCATACGCATATATCCATGTTGTGCCACCTACTACGATGTAATACACAGAATTTGAACGACCGTAGTATAATTTCTTAAGCATTTCCTTGCACCAATTGACACATGCCTGTTTTTGCGCTTCTGTCAAATCCAACAACTGCAAATCTTCCTTACATTCAAATGATTGTGCAAAATCGTATGTATTTGTTTTGCCGCAATGCCTGAGGATGCCCCTATCTCACTGTGTAACACATGCCGATCTGCTTGAATCATTTCACGCACAGCATTAATGTTTCTCACGACAACAGAGGTGCGCAAACATCGTCATCAAACGTTGGTTGTCTGTGCTTGAATTCTGCAAACCATTTGTAAACCATAGTTTTGGATGGTGCTTCATCCCCAAATAACGAACTAAATTTTTCCGCACATTGTTGCGATGTTAAGCCGTATCAAAAATCATACAAAATCATCACTCTAAAATCACAATTCCATATTTTCAATTTTTTCACAAAATTACTTTGTTAAATTCTGTTGAAACAAAACTGCTAAGTTTGAATTCAAACTGTTGACTGTATTATTGGTAACAAAAACAAATTTTATGCTGGCAATATCAGGAGCGCCCCTCGTATAAGGACGCAAAAATATCGGATTAAGTCCCACTTTTAGAATCATTAGATAAGTTTAATTAGAGGACTTTTGTCATAAATACAGTTGTGAAAGTGGCAGACAATACTTGTATCCACAGCAATTATCCTCCAGTTCAACTTATCCACAGATCATAAAATGGGGCCAAAGGAAAGCAAACAGATATTCTGTTCAAAGCGATCAGAAGAAATACTGTAAGGGTTTGTTTGGTCTGTGAAACATTTTGTATTTATTTATGTAGCTTTCAATTTAAGATTTACTATTTGTGCTTTTTATTATCATTACTTGCTAAAAACGGTGTATAATAATAATAATGGCTCGTGCACCCCTTGGAAGTTTGTAATGTCATTTTCTAATGTTGCATATACATATGCAGTTTTTGCTTTGAGTTTCAATCTAAATGCATTCATTTAATATGCATTTACCGTTTTATTTCATTTTAAATTATTTACATTGTTAAAAGATAGTTTGTTCAAGGTGCTCTAAAATTTATATTGCTAGAATTACCCTGTGTACGTGCCTTATTTCAATATAGAACCATTTCATAGGCGTCTAAACATTTTTATAGTTTATCAGTTCGCAGAAATTCTGTTGATGTTTCAGCATTTTTATGTTTAGAAGAACGGCTGATTTAGGCTTACCGAATAGGGGTTTGTGATTTTCCACGGTTTATATGTTTGTCCATGTTCATCTTGATAATGCAGTGTAGACCGGCTTCTGTTGCTGATTAATTTGAGTAATCTATGTGTGAGAAAAAATCTGTTTTCTCACGGAATCGAATTTGGAACGCGAAAAGGAACGGTCAACTCCGCGCGTGTTTGGGGCTTTGGTCGCCACAATACGGGCCGGCCCATGAGGGCATGGTACCGTCTTTCTTTTGTCTCGCCTGTTAAAAAAAAAGTCGTACCGCGAATTTAATTTTTAAGTGCTTTTCGTGAGCTTTGTAGTGCTCTTCGTGAACTTTATAGTGTTCTTCGGGAGTGGGTTCTGAAGAACAATGACGACATGCTTGTCAGATCTGAATTTCTAAGTTCACGAGTAGAAAGAATTATTCCTAAGGGATGAATTTCGTAATTAGTTACCGTCCAGTAGTTGGGATCGTATTGTTTAACGAGGTTATGGAATTTCCTTTTGACCAAAACTTCAGTATCTCTGTTGTATTTTCTGTTTGATGAATACATGGTAACGTCATTAGTGTCTGATGGAAGAATGGCATTTTTTCCGTTAAAATTAAAGTTTTGTGTTTTGTGGAAATTTAAGTGTTTTTAAAATTTATTTTGAATGTAATTATGCTTTCTCGTCGTTTGATAATTTTATGGATTTAATTATCTTCAACTGTAAAATATCGCTGGAATTCAAAGATTTTCATGCCTAATGTAAGATAAATGTTTTTTTAGGTTACATATTTGTTTGTATTTTTATTGTCTTGTCTAAGTGTTTTGAGTATTTATCGTAAAACGATGAGATTCTTTTCTTTTTTTTTATTTTCAGCTTCTGGCGCATTCTAGGTATCTCTTTTGGTTCTTAGTTGAAATTTAAACCTTAGGTTCAGGCAATAACGCGATTATTTGCGTCATTTATTATCTCTAGACTACGCCCAATCTTCGGCTTCGAGCTACGAGATTAGGCCTCTTTTTCAGGTTTTTCCCGTTACAAGCTTTGCCGTTTTTTAGAGCTTTTTAAATCCTTCTTTTGAAGAGGATTAGTCTCCAAAAACGGTGTATACAATACAAAATGGTATTTTAGTATTCGTACAACTTGAGCTCTACAAAATAAAAAACCTCAATTTAGTTTTATTCACTATAAGCTTTAATACTGTCATTGCTAGTAACAAGTTTAATCATAAACATGGTGTTTCGGGTTTGCTTAATAAAGTTAAACTCAAAAACACCTAGCTTCTGAGATACATGGTTTTAAAGTTTTGCTAAAATTCCTTCTTTTCCTAATAACTCAAACACAAGAGGTATTGAGCTGAATTTTTCTGTATGGTCTTTTCCAGAAGATATTCTATCCTTCCACAATTTTGCATGGTTAATTTTCCCACCATTAGCGGAGTTGTACATACTTTACAAAAAAAAAACTGGTTGGTTTTAGTGTTTTTGTAAACTGCATATCATTTAGCACAAAAACTGCCATATGCTTTCTGTGTGGTTCTTTTATTTTTAAGTAATTCTAAAACAAAGCGATGTATTAAGATACTGCTATTGCAACACCTTAAAATAATTGCTGTAACTCCCTGTATACATAAGTTTATAAAGCAAAGCACACTTATTTTCTAATGTTTTATTATCTCTCAACATATTACTACATAAGCCGGACACGCCATGCAGACCAGCGAATATGAGTAATGGCAGCCACTGCCTCCCATAACCTTGGTAACATTCAAAAGCGTTCCGATATGTGCGGGGCTGTTCTGACTTTTACTCTTGTCCCGCGTTCCGACGAGAGGGTCGCAAATGTCTCTATTCGGAATAGTCCCAAATGTTGTGTTACGTTGCTAGGCGTTGATTGACATTAGGGAACATGTGCCGTAGAATGTAACGTTATTTTCTTTTTGGTTCAGAAAGGTTTATTCATTTTGTTGATTTTATAACGCAGTGACAATTGATTTCTTTAACGATTTTCATGTATGATCAATGTTCTTTTTCTGTAAAATTTGCGTATTCGACACAATTACAACGTTTTTACACAAAGAATAACGTTATGTCCAACACCACGTAAAATACTTGAAAGACTATCACACATTTCAAACCCATAAAATCGTATCTTTTGAGCAGAAAACTCCATTAATTACGGATTTATCGCGTGTAATCAAAAAAGTGTGACAATCTCAGTGCTATCTTAACTATTTGAGCGCTCTAAGATGAAGATGTAGACTCCAACAACCAAAGATAGATCTTTTTTGAGACTTTATGGAGAATTCATTCACTACAGCGCTCTCAAAGGTCGTTGCGCCTAAGGTCCGAATTATATGAACCTTGTCTGGAAGATTTCCTTGTATAATCTGAATGCTGTCATTGGAAAGAACGGCGATGAACTGCGTTAAGAAGTAACGTAATTTTTATAATAGCATCAAATTCAGAAGATGAATTTTTTAAAAATTGACAAATGACAAATGTCAGTTCAGATAATTTAAAAATTATTTGGATCACATAACCCGTATTAAACGATGATGTGCTGATATTGTCATACCCGTGTATCGACTTTAACCTGCAATGTACTGTACCGTCGCGCCTCGTCTTGCCTGTAGATTTACTAAACCCTGTCCCGACCTGCGTAATCTGAAATTGGTAACCCCAAGTAGATCAGTTGTATTTTCTAATGTTGTGTATTAGGGATACAGTTTGTGAAAATGGGCTGTCTAGGCCTCTAGGGTTTATGCAAGCAGAAAATAGTTGCAAACCTCTTATGTAGACTATCCATAATTGCTATTCCGAATACCAGAATTCATTAAGGATATTGTTGACTTTAAGGGTTGAGGATTGAAATAAGGACGTGTCAATTGATTTCAACATTTTTTGGCTCAAATGGAAGCTATAAGTAACATCTAGATTGGTTTTTGTTAAGTCTTGGAAATCATTGTGGACATTATTGGTAGTTTAGTCGAAGCCATAAAGCTTTGAGGTCGGCCAATGAATTTTTAAGAAATTGAACCTCGAACACTGAGGTTGGACTTAAAAGCACCCATACAAGTCCTAAACGTTCAGATTTCAAAAAACCAACTGAAATAATTCATTTGAGTCATAAAACTTTAAAATCATTGTTTGCATTTTTGAGTAATTGGTGCCTCAATACTAAAGTTATACTAGATGGTACCTTCACTCCCAAAATGGCAGAATTTTAGAAAACCAACAGGATGCATTCCAGACAGTTACAGCTTTAATTTGAGCCATAAAACATTAAAATCATCCAAGCATTTTTGAGTAATTACGAATGGCGTTTTGCAGAAATCAACATTTAGACAGCTACCTCGTCCACAAACTTTGTACTATTTACTACTCTAACAGACATTATTAAGTCTTCTAAATATTATCAAAATCTGAAACCTTTCGTTTATGGGCTGAAAGGTTTGGTAAAAAGATCATGTCCAGCGGCCCTCAGTGCTTTTTGAAGCATTACAGACCTAATTTTTATTAGAAAAAGCACAGAAATAGAATATGGAAAGCTAATAGCAATTAATGAAGTGTTTTTATTTACATTGTTTAAGAAAGAATTTCGAGATTTCCGGTTGTACATATATAAATGTTATTCTCTGTAGCTGAAAGTTTCAAACACAAGCCAGATATACCAGTTTTTGTTTAGCTGCTTGCTTTAAAATTTAGAGTTGTAAGATTTTACATGAAAAGACATTAGTTAGGATCGCATTAATAGACATTAATACAAAACGATTTTAAAACTTGGTGTAAGTCGGACAGTTAAACTAAACTCCTTTTATTTAAACACTTTTTAGACATGAAAACCATTATTTTGTTTGGGAATAAACTTTAGGAACATAGGGGATATCTACATTTAACTTATTCGATTAGAATAGCCCCAAAGCTAAAATTGTTGATGAGACCACAAAATTCAAAAGTTTAGATTTACATTTTTTAAATTATTTTAAAGACAGGTAATTTCTAATTAACTGTAAAGCTGTTATACATTTTATCATATTTAAAACAGAATAAGTTAAGATTAACAAATAAAAGAGAAAAGGCGTAATATTTTAGACATGACAACCACTTTTTTTATTGTATGCGGCTTCAAGCGTTAAAAATGAATTCCTAGATGGCAAAAGTAGGTATCAGAGTTAATCATAAGATTTGTTTGCTCAGTTGGTCATGAACGAGAAAGATAGTTTGAATGGTAATGTTCTAAAAATGACAAAAACAATGTGAAAACAATACATTTAGCTAACGTTATAGTAATAGTGATCTTGTGTTTTTCTTAATTTTATCTGTTGTTGGTAAACTTGAGTAAAAACTATTTTCTGTCTAAAAATTCAATCAATTTAAGAATTTTAAATTGACGTAACTTTTATTGTCTTTTACTTACGATTTCATTTTTAGAAATGAAACCAAGTTTCGTATAAATTTATTTATAAACCACAATGTAAAGGTGATTTCCCCAAAATCCATTTCACGTTAATTCGGGAAGTACGGAAATAAGCTTGCCTTGAAATAACCCCAACCTATAGCCATACACTTGACATATTGTGTGAGTAACAAAATCGGGCTATTTATATCAATAAATCCAGTTTATTCACACTTATTTAAGTATTTATTTGTCAAGTGACCACGTCTAGGGTGCGCCACCCTCGATGCACTAGATAAAGGCCGATTATCAGATCTCGAAGGAACGATAACAAGCACATTACACCATTTCTCCCCTCGGAATCCTTTAACACTATTTTCCTTTTCCTATATATTTCACATTACATTACATTAGATGGGTTTCTTTTATTTGCTTGTATGCATCTTTTAAAAATTGCTTGAGAATTGGTAAGTCTATGTAGTAAAAGAAAAGTTCACAAGTCATTGTGAAACTAACTGTGGTAATTTGTAATAATCTAGTGCATAGTTGGATTAGATATAACTTAAACATATGAAAATGCCCACTCTGCGAAGAAACTTGTTAGAAGGAAACCGTAAAGTAAAGCAAACAGCGCATTTTGAAGCTAATTTGTAAAACAAACGAACGTTCTCTGTGTGTAATAATATGTAAAGCTTAAATCACTGACCTAATCGGAAAAACGGAGACTCATTTCTAATGAGCTTGTTAAGCATTTCTGGAGAATCTAGTGATTTTCTCGGCAGAACCACAAAATACTCATACACTTTATATTATTTGTTTACATAATTTAACTAACTAACGACTAACAAACACTAGCCACTGTTTTGAAAACAATGGAATTGTTCTGTATTTATCTACAAAAACCGTTTCAGCATTATTTAAAGGCTTAAGCTTTATATGTAATTTATTCAACAAGTTACAGAAGAAAAATAAGTTTTTCTGTAATTTTCTGTTTATATTAAACAAGAGATACAGCAGGCATTCGGGTATGCTGATGAATAAATATAATATGAAGAGATAAAAATAGACCTTTCAAAGACGTGATGCTAGACTTTTTCCTGATTATTTACTTGATATACACAAGATCAATACAGTAAAACGTTTATTTTGTCTTGTCTTAAACAATTCAAGCTTATTTATCTACCTTTAAATATGTTTGTATTTAAAGAATTTATTTGCTCAAATACGTAGGAAAGCATTATTAGAACACCAGGAATTGAGAATTTCGAGTAAGAAACATAATAGAATTACGGTAACACAATAAGGAATTCTGTAAAAGAAGTATTTCAGCAACACTAAATGAACTTACAATAATCAACATATTTTGATATAGTACATCTAGAAATATAACTTTAATGTATTATTTTTTTTACATTCTCCATTCGAAGATTTCGTAATTAAGATTCCAGTGTAAATTGGTTAGATATTCCAAAACTTCCAAAACACTAAATCATAATGTAAAAAACGCGGAGCTACGGAAAGAAGAAGAAATAGATAACGATCCAATAATTATTTGGTTTGGACGAGTTTAATACGATTATCAAAATGAATGAATTCTCAGATTTTTTGGAAACCCAAGTATACAATGTGCATGATTTCTTACCCACCATGGCCTAGAAAATTATTTTGATTATTTTATTTTACTTTTGTTAATTTCAATACTGTTATGAGAAGTGCATGAGGTATAAAATTTCCTATAAAGAACTATCGTTGTCTTTAAAATTCCTTCAAGTAATGATATCGTGCAAAACGCAAGCTTCCATTTGAACGTGCACTGTCTTGTTTCTCATTGCATTATTGTACTACACTATTGAATTTAATTAATCCTTTATATTACGTCCAGGGCTTGCTTACACTTACTATAAGTATTAAAGATAATATAGAATGGTACTTGAATGTTTTCTTTTCTGAAATATCGTCTTGCATGGCTTTTAATGCCCAAAATTCATCTTAATAATTTTTCCCATGTTAAAATCCATACATTCTTAGTTATCTAAATCATTCTGTATAAGACCTTTAAACGAGATTGAACGTGAAACTTGTAAGAGTTATGCAATACTTTAGAAAAGCGTAGATTGGCCTATTAAATAAACCAAATTGGAAAAAATGTAAACTGGTGCGTCCAAAATCAAAATAAGTTAATACCTACCTTCGGTTAGCTCGAGTACTGTCCGAAATTAAATATTCAACCAAGTGACATCAAGTACTAAAAATATATTAAAAACAGATTATTTGCCCGTTTAGTACAGTGCAACTACGTTTTGATTTGGACATTTAGAAAAACAAGCTGAAAATTTGTGAAGATGTTCGAAACAGTATTTTAGTTAAAATGCTTAAAGTTCTAAAACATTCGCTTTGGGGAAAAGCCACCATCTTAGATTTTGCGTTTCTTTGGGTAGCACTTAAACGAATTGCGCTATCAAGTTCTTTTTATGTCAAATTAAATTGTTTCAGCTGTATTATTAATAAAACCACCAATTCTCAAACTTTGATAACTCTAATGGAAATCTTAAGATGAATAAAATGTCACAATATGGTTCACATGCATTTTAAAACATTAGTTTGTCATCGTATCAATCAAAATCAAAATATATCAAATCTAAGTTGTAGTTGAAGTTAAAGAACACATAGAATTTCACATGTTAGTCAAACGTTTCGAAAAAGACACCACTAAAACTTTTAATCCCGTCAATAATGTTTTATGACACAGACATGGCGCACTTCCATCCAGCAAAAAATCTTTCAGACATCCTGCGTCGGTGTGTTAGTGCTTCTCCTCAATAATCATGTCTGTCCATATCCGTGGTCGAAACTTGTCCGATCTTCAAAGAGTGAAACAGCCTTGGCTGACGAATTGGCTAAATTCTAACGAAATCATGATTTGTTATAGTCTAAGCATTTACTGTACATAAATGTTGGCCATCTGTTACGTGCAATTACGGGTTTAGAGGTGCAGGTACGAGAATCTTAAAGAAATTCGGGATCGAGAGGGCGCCAGCCGTAGAAGAATGTCGTAGACCTAATTTCAAAGGGAAGATCCTGCAGCTGATCTCCGAATCTAGGTCACTATACGAGACGCTTTTTAGGTTTAAATGACGGATTCGAACATTACACCAACAGAAAAAAACGAGATTGTACTGCTCACTCTGAAGATACTTACGTTCCCAGTACGAGATTAAATTAACGTTGTGTATGTAGGTGAAAACAGCTGATATCTAAAACAATCTATGCGTATTCTATTTCCAAAAGAAAAGTTAGAAGGTAAAATAAAATCTTAGCATACTCATAAATTGGAACAATAAACAGAGTACAGCGGTCTTGAGTTACACTACATGAAATTGGTTCAACATAAACACAAACAAAGGAAAGAAAATGCATAAATATTCATATCAATCAGATAAACGATAAACATTGGCCACAGTAAATATTTAACATACACGAACTAATGGGCAAGCGTCATACACCGTACACCTGATTTCATGAATGCAAAAATAAAACATTGATAACGCAGAACGTTCGTGGATATTAAATTGCGATCGCTTGTGGAAGGAAACACACATAAAAATAAAGATATCAACGAGCTTGTCATCTCCAGGTGTTTTCTCATTTAGCTTTAAATCCAGTTAAATATTTAAATAAACTTTTAAGAAAGGCAAATTTGCAAAGTCACAGGTTATATAACAGAAAAAACCTTTCATGTATAAACTATCAAAACAAACAAAAGCTAACTTTCGATTATTTAATCTGTACGTTGTTAAACCGGCGAAACTTATAAATTTCAACTATTTAACTCTACGTTAGCAATCTAACAAATAGCCGATTTCAATTAAGTAAAACGTTATTACAAGGTTTTTCACTAATATGAAATGACGTTACAACAAAGTAATTCTTAATTTATTTGTAATTAAAGCGAACTGGTGACGAGTTGAAGAAAAATTCACATTGGCAAGCAACCAAATTCAACGGTTGCAAGACGATTTGTGGCAACTTTTATCTTCTTTACAAGAGACAAATTTAATGGTAAAATTATTTACCGTGATACCGGACTGATCCAAAAAGGTATCCACGTTTGTAACACAAAGCACAAAACTTCATCGCACACTGGTTTACACAAAGGTCTTCTTAATAAACTAATACGGTTCATTCCTAACGATGAAGCGACGAAACTGTTTGAACACAGGGAATGCTATAGTAACACAGGGTTCCTTCGGGATGCACGGGAAACGATAAGGGAGCCGAAAAGATGGGACTATTAAAAGTTCGGTGTGGGATTAGCTTGGTGGATCCGTCGATAAGACGAAAGTTCATTTAACCACTAACACGGTAGTGACACATCTGGTAAATTCCAGAGATTGTCAGGATTATTTGTCAGGCTTTATACAGAACCTATGCGGATGCTTCTCAACCACTTGAAAAGATTCCGGGACTCGTGGATTTTCTCAAGTCCAAGCTTTCCACACAAAGTAAACGCGGGATGCGCGTGACTTACTTTTGCGACACTTAACAAAGCTCTCTTTGAACTGTCGTTTCCAACTCTCAAAGAAGTTGGTCAATCATCCTATTAATCTTCAGGAGCTGGTGATATAAGAAGCACCAATGAAGACAGCGAGACGATGGGGTAAAATCGGTTAAAAGTTGCAAGCATTGCTCTGTTGGCTAATTGACCAAATGTGATAATAAATCTTGCCCTGAACTAGGCAATTGACAGTTTTATGATCCAAGCGAACATAAAACCTTAAAAGAATAACTTTTTAAGAGAGAAATTATCTCGAGATGTATTTGAATTTATAAAATTTAAAACTAGAAGCTATTTTATTATATACAACGGTTTTATGCATTGCGTTTAATAAAGGAAGGAAACATTTTCTTATAGAATTCGGGAAAGAAATAATTTAAGAAAGTCCATAAATTGAACAGCACAAAGTTTCTATTTTATAGGATAGAAAAGACAAAATGTAATAATTAAAAATGATTAACATAAAGCAATGACGTATGTACACAAGGAACTAATATTAAAGGAGTTTTATTTCAACCTCGTGGGTCGATAAATTCGAGAAATACATTTACAGCTGCAAATATTTGAAAACGTATAATGATCGCATCATGTCTGGATGCGTAAATTCGCAAATTTTCCTAACACATTTCGAAGTATTGCATCCACAACTTGGCAGCTCGATCAAATTTCCTCCAACTTGCCATTCAACAGACTTGAGGCATCAGTGAGGAATTAATAATTGCAGAAGATTTTCAGGGACGCCTTCAAGTAATTCAGTATGAGTTGCCTTCAATCGTTGAGTCAGATCAGAGACCTTCTTTAGATCATCTATGTAAGAACAAGATTGCCAGAAAAACTTGCGCCAATAAATGCGTATCGATAAATCATATGAATCGCAGTATGCTTTGCATAGCATAAACAGATGGAAACTACCCAGACGCAGGACAACGCATGATAACGGACTGTCTTCTCCAGCTGCTAAAACCATGTTAAATGCTTTCGCGTAGAGCGGTTTGTCAAATATCACCACACAGAATGACTGATTTCTGCTTCTTCACCGTTCAACTGCAGAGAGAAGACACGTGTAGATAGACAGACGGTCACCTAGAGTAGGTTGCGCGTCTTCTCCCTTCTCGCATCATAGTAGATAATTTCTTTAGTTTCATTATTACTGTAAAATGATAAATAGTATCAAAAGCTTTTTATGTGCTCTTTGTTTTGATATTAATTGATACGATGACAAATAAGTGGTCAAAAAACATTTGGATCCCATTTTGACATTTTTTTCATTTTAGAGTTTCTGTTCTTATTAATATTTCCAAAGATAATTCATGGTGTTTCTCGGTTTTTTCACTTTTGAACCTGCTTGTTGTAAAAAGACTAATGCATACAAACATACAGGTATAAGAGGTAATTAAATGGTCAAGATTACAGTCCCAGTGTTCACCTTTAACACAAAGGAAAACTTGAGAAATTCTTAGCTTCGTTCAAAATCACGGAAGTTACTGCTTCCTCTTATAGAAGCTTGTTCTGAGCAGTATTTGTTGTTCTACTCAAATAGCTTGATTGTAGTAGATTTTTTAAGTCTGTGGTTTCTACCATGTTGTATCTTTTCTAGTGTATGTTATATTGTCGAATGATGTTGTCATTGAAAATATTCCATTGCAACATAAACTTTGTCTTGATTTTATGGAAAATATATTGAATGAAGAATGAAGTAGTTTGGTTCAGTCATCTTGGTGTTATAAAAACTCCTTTTTTACATTGATAATCGCAGACATAGTAAACGTTATTTGGAGTTTACGTAAGGGAGCATTGTACGAGGTGTGTGAGAAAAGTAATGAGACTGGCAACACTGCGGGAGATCTGGCAACGTTGTGTCTACCGGCCTGTGCTAAACCGGTTTGTTTATCGCTTCCACTTCCTCAGTCCGAGTTACAACTCCGTACAGCTAACACATTATTTTTGACAGCGTCATCAGTGAAGTTGTGTTTTTGTTGTGTGTTACAGAAATGGAGCATAGGAATTTAGAGCAACGTTGTGCAATAAAGTTTTGTGTTAAACTTGGTGAATCCGCGAGTATGACTTTTGAAAAGTTGAAACAGGACTATGGAGAACAGTGCTTATCAATAGCGCAAGCTTTCCGCTGGCACAAATCATTTTTGGACGGCCAAGAACACGTTGAAGATGAACCTCGCCCAGGGAGACCTTCAACTTCAAAAACTGACGAAAACGTTGAACGTGTGAGGGCTCTTGTGAGATCAGACCGTCGTTTAACAATAAGGATGATGAGTGAACAGTTAAATTTAAACACTTTCACCGTCCATCAAATTTTAACAGACATCATGACAATGCTCCGTGTCACACAGCAATTTCCATCAGTGAATTTTTGACCTCAAAACGCATTACTGTTGTTCCTCATCCCCCCTATTCACCTGATTTGAGTCCTTGTGGCTTTTTCCTTTTCCCAAAATTGAAACATGTCCTAAAAGAACGTCATTTTGGAACTCTAGAGAACATTCAAAAGACTGACCGGCCAGTTAAAAGCCATGCCAGTTGAAGACTTCCAGCGCTGCTACCAAGAGTGGGAACAACGACTCCGCCGGTGTATAGCTGCCCAAGGGAACTACTTTGAAGGGAATAACATTGTTGTTTGAAAAAAATAAAAACTTTGGTTAGTACGAAATCAGTCTCATTACTTTTCTCACATACCTCGTATAGTATTTAGTTAAGTGTATCCGATTTTCTATAATACATTGCACAGTTTGTTTCAGAGAGTTCGAAATCTCAACTACTTTTGAACATTTAATATTTCAGAATTTAGATATATTCTTTTAAATTAATTAAAAATTTATTTTCAAAAAATGAAATATGAAGAAACTTCGTGCTACTAAAATAATTCTTTATAAGTAAACGTTCATATTTTCCCAAGAAGGACTTAACACAAGCTTCTGCCGTTTTCATTTGGTAATGATTGCTCTACAAATGTTATGCTGCATGTCTTAAGAATTTTTAAAATTTTTGGTTAATTAAACATTCGCTTTGTAAATTTTGGTCTAGAACAATTCATCGCCGTCGAGTCAGTACGGTCGACTCACCACCACTGTTTTATCTCCAAGACGATTCACCGCGGGTCGTTGCATATACCGTCGTTTCACCTCCGCTTGACTGAAAAGAGATTAGATTAGTATTTTGATTTTTAGACACGTCATTCCAACGATTTTATTCAACTCTAGTTTCAATGTATTAAGCTTTAAAGTAGCAATAACTATGGTTAGAATCAACAAGCGATAATGAGTGCAATTCCAATTAATTGCAACAGGTAGCGTTGGGATTTTAACCTCAAATGGGAAAATAGTTATTTGTGTATTAAAGCACTAAAGCTCAATTTTTAATAGGAATGTGCTTTATTTTAAGAATCATTTTACTTCCGATTTTGCTTCATTTGACTGCCTATCTTAGAAAATTGGTATTTCTCACTTATGTAGAAAAGAAAACCTAACCTAGGCTATAGTGTTTCATTAATTAAAATAGTTCAAGAATTAAAAGGTAGACGTGACGATGGAATGGCTGATGGTCGCAATGATTTAGCCGCTCTGAGTCGGCTGCGACGAAACGTTCCATTTTTTTAAAAAAAAGCCTAGATAATTCGACCCATTCTGAATTCATACGTGACGAGTTTAACCATAAGACACATGACTCAAACTGAGTTTTGTGGAATTAAGTAACGATCAGTAATTTGGTTGATGAGTATTTGAAGATAGGATTAAGTAATCAGTGGTACAGTGTATTCTTTAACGAGCAGATTTATATTTGATATTTTTTCTTCACAATGTGTTCGACATGCTTGAAGTTAGGATTAAAGGAAATTTGGAAGTTTCCTTCTTGAGTTATTTTGAGAACTTGTAAGTAGCGACCAGACGCTTTCTGAAACACGTTGTAATTACGGTGTCATTTATGGAACCACGGCCGTTTCTTACTATGTTAGCCGCCACTGCACTTAGTATTCAGGCAATTACGAGAAATAAAGGAATTCATTACGTTAACTTCGGTTTAATGATGCCTCAACAACGCTAAACGTTCTGGGAAACTATGTAGTAGGACCTAGTTGTATTATAATAGGTTGAGTTCTTTTTGAATTGTTGCTGTTTTCTATTTTTGTTCAGTATGGGTTGAATCAAGTCTTTAAATTACTCCAGAATTATCGACATGCATAATACAGGGTGATTATCATAGAACGCACCCCTTAACAAGTTGGATAGTCAACCCAACTTACAAATTCATAAATAACGTTGATTTATGTAAATCCTAAATTAGATTTATAGAAATACAGACAAATCCTTGACTTGAAAACATTACTGAACAAATTCTTTTTTGGCTGTGAGGTTATGCATTTAAAGGTGTATTAATTGATTGAGACGGCAAGAAAAAAGGTGAAAGGAGCTGGTAATAGTTTCAGTTCCTGTTCCAAAAGGAAAAATAAAAGAAGTGTTTCAGAAATTTGCCCAAAACTTAGGAATTTAATAATAGAAGTGGAGTTTGTTACAATTTTCAAAAAGAGTTTCAGAATTTTATTTCCAATACAATTTCTTCATTAGTTGCTATATATATGAAAATGGTAATAGCTTGGTTATTTTAAATTATTTCAGTTTCATTATTTTTGAAATGTCAGGCTTTTCCAAATAGCTGCATTGGTCGTGCTCACATAATTTTGTTTATTGGCCAAATTTCTCCTGTTGTTCGGTTTGTTTCTGCCTTCTTGAACTATAATTTGTTTTTAATTTTTAATTAGTTTTTTTAGGATTTTCCTTTTTGCACTGATTGTATTCCTTTATGTGATACCATAATGTTCATGAAATTTGTCAATATTGTCAAATTAACCAATTTCCAAAATTAGCTAAGTCCAAAAGTTGAGTTTTGAGATAATTAACAGTAAAGTTTCCTGCGGCTCCACTTGAGTGTCATTTTGTACTTTAGTGTAAAGTGTGGGTTAGGGCATACGCTATTTTTTGAAAAAAATCGTGGACCTTATTAAATCAGCTCTTAAAATTGACTTTGCTTCCAAAGCTTAGCTAAGTCCATAGACTTAGTTCAGTTATGGAAACAATATGCATAGTTTTTGACATAAGTAGTTTAATTAACAGACTATTTTACTTTACTTAAGAAGTTATTTAATCAAATAATAATGTTACACAAACAAACGTATACAAAACACAGTAGTTTAATATAGATGCTGTATGTAGGTAAATGCTAAGTTGAGACAAAACAAAGAATCTAAATAAATGGTTCCTGGTCATCATCTTTGTCAACCTCTGAAGTGCTATTCTGTTGATCAAGGTCTTGGTCTGCGCCTACAGCTTCATTATAAAACTTTTGGCACTGTTACTCATTTCTGAAACAAAAAATACTTTATAATAGAGGCAGTACAACAGAATTCACTTTATTTACCTAAGTACTTTATAAGGTACAGAACATTCTGGTTTCTACATTTCGCTAATAAAACATCTTCAACAGCAGCCTGCAGCTGTTTATTTTTTTCAATATGGAATGTTTGCAAGGGGTGCCGCTGTAGGTATTTTGTACTTTAATTTTTTTGTCGCCCTTGGTGCAAATGAAAATTCGTTGTTGAGTAATTTTAAAGTCAAACTTTGTTTTCATTATTTTCTTTGCAGCAGTTTTAAACTCTTTCACTTCCCAGTCGCTTTTCTTCAAGTCGACGACAATAGAGTACCGTTTAAATGTTTTGTGATCATCTTCAGGTGCTACAGTTTTTTCCTGCTTTTGTAACTCCTTCTCTGTTCTACCAAACACGCGGTCTGGTGGCGTATAGCTGTGACCCCTAATGGGAAGTATTTGGATAATCGTGTCAAATACTTATTTGAACAAAATAGAGCAAAATCATCATAACAGTCGAGTTTTTATTTTATCCGGAGCATAAATCTGAAAATAATTTAAGTGTTTTGGGTTTGATTCCAGTAAAGTGTATATCATTATATTTCTCTTGCAGACCCTGTAAAAAGTAAAGCTGAAGCTACTTTGGTAGATCCTTTACTTGCTAAATTTTCTGTCCAAGTATATGCAAAGATGTTTTCCTTGTTTTCAGTGCCATCTGATCTGTGTAGCATAATCGTTAAATTATAGAGCCATATTTGGCGCATATAATAAACATCCGATATACCAAGTTTTGGAAGTGGTTGATTTTGTTGCATCCCTTTATCTTCTTTCTGATTCAACAATTTATTGAACTTCTTTGCTCTTAACCTACAAGGTGTGACAATAAAGTTCGGTAAGCACCGTTGTATTTTTGATGCCGAAAGGTTTTTCATATTTCCGAAAGCGACAACACATGGCTTAACTCCTGCCCGAACATGTCCTAACCTGTCTGGTCGCTGCATGAACGCGTCTGTCGATGACAGCCTGTTAATGCGGGTGATGAAAGGTTCGCGCGTAATTGTCGAAAAATGGAGCAAAGAGCAAATATAAAGTTTTGTTTTAAATTAGGGAAAACAATAACAGAAACTCATTTAATGCTAAAGGAAGTTTACGGGCATGAAGCAGTAACCTTGAAATGTGTATCGGAATGGTTTAAACGTTTTCGTGAGGGACGGGACTCGATAGATGATGCGCCTAGGAGTGGAAGACCGTCGACGTCGAGAAATGACGATTCTGTGAAAGCAGTCCGAGAACTGGTAACAAAGGACCGTCGAATGACTGTGCGATTGTTGGCCGAAGAAGTGGGAATTAACCGTGAAACAGTCCGTCTCATCTTGAAAAACGACTTGCAGAAGCGAAAGATCTGTTCTCGATTTGTTCCCCATTTTCTCACAGACGAACAAAAACTCCAAAGATTTGACGCATGCGGCGACTTCATCAGCACGTGTGATAACGACCCAACATTCTTGGATTCAATTGTGACCGGTGATGAGTCGTGGTGTTTCGAGTACGACCCTGAAACAAAACGGCAAAGCATGGAATGGCGGAGTCCCAGTTCCCCAAGACACACCAAATCTCGACTCCAGAAGTCAAAGACGAAAACCATGCTGTTTGCCTTCTTTGACCGACATGGGATTATCCATAAGGAGTTTCTACCTCAGGGTCAAACGGTCAACAAAGAATTTTATTTGCAGGTTCTGCAACGTCTGCTGGCGCGAATTCGACGAGTGCGTCCCCAACTTGCACAAGGAAGAGGCTGGTTCCTTTTGCATGATAATGCACCATCCCACACGGCATGCATAGTGAAGAAGTTTTTGGCCGACAAAGGAGTTCCTGAGATCAGTCACCCCCCGTATTCACCGGATTTGGCTCCGGCTGACTTTTTCTTGTTTCCCCGCCTGAAGTCGTCGCTGAAAGGGAAGAGATTTTCCGGAATTGAAGAGATCAAAGAAAACGTTACGTCGGAGTTGAAGGCCATTCCAATGGAGGACTTCTCACGCAGTTTCCAACAACTGTACGAGCGTTGCCAGAAGTGCGTTGTATCTGGGGGGGGATTACTTCGAAGGACAGTAAAATATTTTTCATCTACTATTTGTGTAAGTACCTTTTTTTAAATCACTTACCGAACTTTATTGTCACACCTTGTATGTACCCTTAATTCTGCCTCTAGTTTTATTTTACTCTCTAAACCAGCTCTATTTATTCCCGTTCCTTTCAATTCGCAAAATGAACAAACATCTGATCGAGAATTGCCAAAGCCAAAATTAAATTTCGTTACAAAAGTTTGATGATATTTAGCATAAGACGCAACTGGAGCACCATTTTCTCTTCTTTCTTAACTGACACCTCTGGAAGCAGGTAACCTCGAACACTTTTCTTTCTGCCGTAATGACTGCTTCTATTAGTGACTGAATATGCTTAACGATTAAATCGATGATATCTACATGTTTCTGAGATACGCGCCTTCCTCCCATTTGTTCTAGTTTTGCTACTCCTATAATGTCAAAGTATCAACATGTCGTACAAGTGCTATACTTTACCTAAATTGTGCGGAGATGAGCAGTTAAGCCGTTTAGTCTAAATTTTGAAAACTGAGTTATGGACTGAAAAGTAGCAGCGCACACTTTGACAATATTTCCATTACGCTTCGTTACGTAATATTCGACTTGTAACCTGCTGCTTGCAACTTCTTTTCTTGGACTATGTCGTGCTGTGTGTTTATCTTTAATCTTTATTTATAGGGCCAAGAAAGGGCACTGACCTTCAGCGTTTTGATTTGAATAAAGTTTTGTAAAAAAATCTACAAAGAGTACAGGATGTCAACACTTTACAAATTAATATGCAATAAAGCTTACCTTCTTACCTTCTAACGGACAGCGTTTGTGCACGACACAGCTTATTGCCATGGGCACAACTAAGTTTAAGATTTTTATCTAAATGGCTATTAACTTTCTGCGACTTTAATGTTTTCCTCCACTGTGAGTTATTGGGTTTTCTTTTCTTACCCCTTACTGATAGAGTCACATTCTCATTATATTGAGACTGCATTGTTACGTACAATAAACACAAACCGTTACATTGCTAGAATGTTAGGTTACAATAATTTCATAAACAGCTGACTGACAGCGCCAGCCGGCACTTTATTAGCACGGGGACTTACTCTAGTTTTGACGCATACAAGCGAGAGAACTTAGATCAGTTTTGAAAAAATCTGAAACTTTCCATTAGATTAAACTAAGGACTTAGATGATTTTTAACGTAATCTGAATTGAGCAACACTTAGAAGCAGCGGCGTTGCAATTTTCATAAAAATGGCACTTAGCCTAGTTATGGCATCAAGCTTTTCATTGCTCTCTCTCCAAACTCAATAATTTTACACACAAGAAAATATACCAATGGCCACTTGACTGGCAGTAGTAGTGACCCACAGGTTTTGCAATAAAATAATAATATCAACAATAATCAGACTTATAGTGTTATAAAAGCCTTCGATCTACTTTTTTTAAGTCTATTATCAAGTATTTTTTCTTTATTATCATTATAAGATGTTACTTTGATAACAGATTTTTACAAAAACTTGATTTTTTATTAAAGTTTTTAACATAATAACTGAATAATATCAAAGAGTCGACTTAATTTGATTTCTTTCAAACTGCCAATAGATATCAAGTTGGGATTAGGTGAAGTTATACAATTGCACTATCGTGCAGTATTTCATTGTTGGCGTGCTATAAGGAGTATCGTGCAGAGAGGTGACAATCAGCTGCCATTCACATGTGATTTTCCCTGCACACGTGCGCAATTCCTCACATTCAGCCATTGTTTACCCATCGGTGATTTATTAATGGTCGCAACTTCTAGATCGAGATTACGTTTTATTTCATTTCACTTGATCAGAATCATGATTGTTACGATGTCATCGAGGAAGTACACGTAACGTCAAAAGTGGGATTTTAGAATAAGGTTAGTCATCTGATCACCTTAAGAAAGTATGCAGGAAAGGTAGTATTGGAAACAAAAAGTTAAAATTAGGTTCTACTACATTTTATCATTTTGTTCTAAATGTGCAATTATGCAGTCACAGCTGGAGATTCTTCAGGTTCGATAAATATTAAATTAGATATTTACTAAAATAGTTTACGGTTTACGTAAGTAACTAACGTATGTAAGTGACACCTAGAGTACAAATTTAATTTTTTATTAAACGCAGGCTATTTCAATCGTGTCAGTATAAAATAAGAATGTTTTCTATATTTATCGCAGTTTGTATAATAGTACATACTCATGCATACACCCACATAAATACTACAGATATTCTCGTTTCTCTTCATAACTCGGTAGGAGGTTCTATGTATCAAACAAACAAGAGTCCGGTAGTTTTTCTCCGACAGTTGGTATTAAAAGGCAAATACTGAGGCATGTTCACATGGTCGAGTTCGCGGGGTCACGTACTGGACGGGAACGTGACAGATCCCGATCCATATTAGATTACTGACTCTCGCAGGCCCCTTTAGGCAGACATACGGAACGGATACATGTTCACCTTTCTATTTGATTATTAGCAGATTTGTTTGCGTAAATGTAATTTTCAGTTTATCTTTCACACAAGTTTCGGACACGCAAAAGCTTAATATGTAGATGGGTTTTCGGAAAACTACGATAGAAACGTGACAAAGCCGCATTAGAATAAGTTTTTATAAATTAGGGATTTGTCTTCTTTTAATTCATTTTACAATTTATATCTAATATTTATGACATTTCCAGATAACATCGGAGTTAGTATAAGTACTTTCAAAAGAAATATATGGAATAGAAAAATAGAAGTTATCTACTAAACAGATGTACGAGGGTGGTCTGAAAAGTTTCCGACCTCAACATGAAGATGGCATCACTCGTAAAATCGAGTATCGAGCTGTCATTAAATATTTGTTTTTGAAAGGCAATACGCCTTCGCAAATAAAAGATGAGTTGGATTCTGTGTATGGGGACTCTGCACCATCATTTACCACAGTGAAATTTTGGGCTGCTGAATTTAAACGTGGCCGTAAGAGCTTGGGAGACGATGAACGTTCGGGACGTCTACAAACTGCAACTACCGACGAAAACATCGCCAAAGTTCACCAAATGGTGCTAGACGACCGCCGAATTAAAGTGAGAGAGATAGCAGAGGTTATGAACATGTCAAAAGAACGTGTTTGTCACATATTAAATCAACATTTAGGCATGAGAAAGCTGTCCGCGCGTTGGGTGCCGCG
>VTPC01090633.1:187340-274068 GCA_011009095.1 Ignelater luminosus | reverse complement strand
TTTGCTCACGTTAGACCAAAAACGTGTTCGAATGAATATTTCCAACGCTCTTTTGGCGCAGTTTAGGCGAAATAAATCCGAGTTTTGGCGCCGATTAATTACTGTAGATGAAACTTGGATACACCATTATACGCCCGAAACAAAAATACAGTCCAAACAGTGGACTGCAAAGGGGGAAGCGGCTCCAAGAAAAAGCAAAAACTGTTTTTTCGGCTGGGAAAGTGATGGCGACTGTTTTTTGGGATAGTCATGGAGTTATTTTAATCGATTATCTTCAAAAAGGAAAAACCATTACAGGAGCATACTATGCATCATTACTTGACAAGCTGAAGGCAGAACTTGCGAAAAAACGGCCACATTTGCAGAAAAAGAAAATCCTGTTTCACCAAGACAACGCAGATGGGAGCATCGCTGGGAGAAGTGTGTAGAGTTACAAGGAGACTATGTTGAAAAATAAAAAAAAATTTTCAGAAAAAATGTCTTGTATCTTTGTTAGGTCGGAAACTTTTCAGACCACCCTTGTATTAATTAACTGAACTAGTAAGTATAAATTGAATATTAAAGTAACACAAGTTGTATAATAGTTGTTGACTTTCGACTAAACGTATTACAATTTAAAATTAAAAATAAAATATCTGCAATGACCCAGAGTTTCATAACTTCGTCACGACACTTTTAACAACTCCTACTTGCGAATTTACTGAAATTAATTCTTGGCAAATATAAGAAAAGATCAATTTTTGTATTAAGTTATTATAGTCAAGTTTCTTATGAGAATACGCAGTTTACAAGGTACGAGGTAGAATACAGGAATGTATAACACTCTTGTTGACCTTTAAAATTCAATACTGGTGCTTGCGAGATGGAGGAAGTGTTTTCGATAATAGTGCAATTTTGCTACCTGTAACGGTTTTGGAAGATCTGCTTATTTAAAATACGTTTTGCTCACGTTAGACCAAAAACGTGTTCGAATGAATATTTCCAACGCTCTTTTGGCGCAGTTTAGGCGAAATAAATCCGAGTTTTGGCGCCGATTAATTACTGTAGATGAAACTTGGATACACCATTATACGCCCGAAACAAAAATACAGTCCAAACAGTGGACTGCAAAGGAGGAACCGGCTCCAAAAAAAGCAAAAACTGTTTTTTCGGCTGGGAAAGTGATGGCGACTGTTTTTTGGGATAGTCATGGAGATATTTTAATCGATTATCTTCAAAAAGGAAAAACCATTACAGGAGCATACTATGCATCATTACTTGATAAGCTGAAGGCAGAATTTGCGAAAAAACGGCCACATTTGCAGAAAAAGAAAACCCTGTTTCACCAAGACAACGCACCGTCTCACACCTCAGCGGTTGCCATGGCGAAAATCCACGAATTACGGTTTGAACTGCTTGACCATCTGCCTTACTCACCAGATCTAGCCCCAAGCGACTTCTTTTTGTTCCCTCATCTAAAAATTGCGCTCGGAGGACAAAGATTTTCGTCAATCACCTTCGTGAACAATTATTTTGCAGAGAAAAATGCCGAGTACTATTTGGACGGGTTACAGAGATGAGAGCATCGCTGGGAGAAGTGTGTAGAGTTACAAGGAGACTATGTTGAAAAATAAAGAAAAAATTTCAGAAAAAATGTCTTGCATCTTTCTTAGGTCGGAAACTTTTCAGACTACCCTCGTATTGTTTGTAAGTAACTTTAATGTTTGATATTGGCATAAAATGTGGGTGAGATTTGAAATCATCACTGTGCATTTTTTTTCTAGTTCACTCAGTATATTGGTTTATTGAAATAAAGGAAATTACAAACTAATTATTTATTGTAACGTTCTCACAATATAATTGTCGAGATGTAAATATACAAACAGTAAACACTAAGAATATATTCCTAGCACTGCTGACCTGGACGTTTTATGACGAGTTAGTACGAGTGCATTCGGCAAGATTTAATTTGCAACTAGATTTAAAATCCAGTTCAACTTAGGTACTGCTTTGCTATACTCTCTTAACTATTCCTTCTTTTATTTTTTTCTACTCTAGTCGGCAGCAAAAATAGTACTAAAAGTCAAATTATGATATACAGCAATACCAATTTTAAATGTCAGGTCAAGTAAAAGTCTTATTGAAGTGGTTTAAACTCTAAAGGTTCATGAAAGCTATCATAGTGAAAAAGAGCGCGAAGAGCTTCAGATAGTTACAATCTTTAATTTTACCATCATTTTGCCTTACCTTTTGTTTGAACTTTGAAACTACTAGATACTTTTGAAGGAAGCTTTGAAATGAATCAGCTTCATACCATACTGCTACGACTAAACTACTTAGATCTAGATTCATTCATAAGCCATTATTTAGAAATATGAAGTCGAGATAGATTTAAACATCAGAAAATTCAAGGCACCCTTCAAGAAGTTTGTTTACACCTGCACTTCTAAAAGATCTATCTTACCTATTAACGACCTAACGCTACCAGTAAAGTGCAGTACTAGGCAAAACAATTTTCTATCTACCTAAAAGAGATAACTTGTTACAATGGTACCCAACGTGAGTCTTGGATATTTGTTCTTGTCCTAGTATTGATGCCAGTAAATACAGCTCGACCAACCTCAGAAAAGCTCTGAGTGGGCGTGTACGGGAGAACTACATGTCGACCAAATACACTCGCATCCAAAACATCTTCCGCCGGGAAATTTAAAGAAAACTAAACACCGCCAATAACATGTAATAGATTTAAGACAACTTTTTGTCAGTTAATGTACTCGAGTAAAATTACGCTTCTGATTGGTCGACGTTGGTTGTTATTGAAGTTAGTTTGCATATTTTACGGGTCTTTTCTGAGGTTGGTCGCGCTGTATTAAAGTTTGAGGGTCGGACTCTCTTTTGTCGTTTAGACCATTCAGTTACAAAATAAAAAAATGTCATGGTATCTTTACTTTGCATCACCATCTGTTGATTTAGCTAAGCAATTTGACCTAATATTTGGGCAACTAATCTGTGATAAGATCTTGAAAACCAATCGACATAGTAAGATCTTTTTTAGCCTCCTAATTTACAAAATTCTAAATCCAGTATACTTAGCTCTGCAGTTTATACATTTGTAGAGATTTTAGTGCCTAATAAAGTTAATCAGACACCTTTAATAAGGTAGACTAAATAGAGGGCAACCGTTTTTAGTTCAGATGGCTCTAAGGTTAGTACGCCAACTAGGGTATTATCTAAGATGGTCAAAACCTAGAGGACTTTTCTATTTTAAAGGAATCTGTCTTATTATTACTCCATGTGTTCGATAAAATACCTCTGACAGCTGTTTTTGCTCGAAATCGTCAATTGTTTTGAGAGAGACGATCCCGAGTAAAAATAGCTGTCAGATGTCCTTACCGAACGTAGGGTAAGTATATTGGATGACTGCAACGATATTATATTTCACTTGGAATTTTTATGTAATCATGTGATTGGGAAAGACATGGTAAGGTTCTAAGCATTTCCGTCTTGGTCTGACTTTCCTCTAATCATGCTCTATGCTTTATGTTTGATGTTATGTGGTTGATAGCTCGGTGGAACAGTCTCTTGTTTCGATATTTACATCTTAATCTGTCATTCCACTACATATTTGTCTAAATGTCTTTAGGTATTTTTTATAAGTTTTCTTCTAACTAATTTTACATTTAATATGTGAATGGAGAGGTCTTTCTGCATTACAGCGATTGGATGTTCATTCTGTACATGAAGATCGATACATAGGAATAAGTAAATATCTCTTTATTGGAAGCTTTGAACTCCTGCATGTGAGTCCTTTTTGCACATGCTGTATTCATTTATTTTGTTTTTGCAAATTTTGTTTAGTCATGTCTATTTTCATTTAGTTCAATTGGTTTACTACTGAAAATTTACACAACTAATTTCTCTTTGGAATCTTATTTGTTAGCATTTGCTTGCATGGTACCAACTGTCTAAAACAATTCGTAAAAAATAATTTTTGGACTTACCTTTAGGTTTGCATAACTTTGTTATATTATTTATTTACTTGGTACATCCTTTGAGAGAAGCTTTAATCTTAAGCCCACTAACCTTTAATGTCTTTAATAATATATGGTGGCAAGTGGCAAGTAGACTTACCAGGTGTATACCTATGAAATGAGACTTTCAGCTATTAGACCACAGATGTCGCTAGGAGTATTTTTAAACTGTCCCAAATGTCTTATTTTTTTCGTCTGTCATCTGTCAACAATATTCAATTCATTGTTTGTGAAGTTTCATACAACAACGCATTTTTTTCGCTCTTAAAAATGTCGAATTTCGTGCCTTCAAACTACGATTTGCGGACATCGTTGATTTTCTGTTATCAATTGAAGAAAAACGCTTCTCAAGCTCATCAAGTGCTTATAGAAGCTTACGGTGGACATGCTCTAAGCAGAGCACAGTGCTTCAGGTGGTTTGAAAAATTCCGAAGTGGTGATTTTAGCGTGGAGAACGAGGAACGTGGCCGGCCACCGAAAAAGTTTGAGGACACCGAATTGCAAGCATTGTTGAATGAAGATGATGGTCAAACGCAAGAAATGATGGCAGAGCAGTTGGGAGTGACCCAAAAAACCATTTGCAAACGTTTGAAAGACATGGGCATGATTTTAAAGGTCGGAAGATGGGTGCCGCATGAACTGACTGAAAGGCAGCAAGAGAACCGAAAAACCACTTGTGAAATGCTGCTCTCCCGGTTCAAAAGGAAGTCTTTTTTGCATCGAATCGTTACGGGTGTATTTCTCCAATCCCAAGCGTAAACGATCGTATGGTCCGCCCGGCCACAAGCCAAAATCAACGGCCAAACCAAATCGCTTCGGCCGCAAGGCAATGCTGTGTGTTTTCTGGGATCAGCATGGTATGATTTGGTACGAGCTATTAAAACCAGGTGAAACAGTTCACGGTGCACGCTACCAACGACAATTGGCCGATTTGAACAGCGCTATACACCGAAAACGCCCAGAATATGCCGATCGGCGTCACAAAGTAATTTTTCTTGATGACAATGCACCACCACATCGAACAAGAGCGACCCGGGAATTGGTGGAGACGTACGATTGGGAACCGCTGGTGCATGCGGCTTACTCACCAGACTTGGCGCCTTCCGATTATCATTTGTTTGCATCGATGGGCCACGCACTTTCCGAGCAGCGCTTCAATTCTCACGAAGAAGCCAAAAAATGGCTCGATGATTGGTTTGCGGCCAAAGACGGCCAATTTTTTTGGCGCGGCATTCACAAATTGCCTGAGAGATGGGTAGAATGTGTCGCTAGCGATGGCTATTATTTTGAAGATTAAATTTGTAACCATTTTTTGTTAATAAACGTTTAAAATTGAAAAAAAAGTCTCATTTCATAGGTATACACCTATGTATACACGGTAGAAAGAATACAAGCTTGTCCAGATCAAACCATAATGATCAATCTTTAAACATTAGGGTTAAGCGGTAGAGCTTGAAAACAACTAATAGTATAGTATACAAGTGGCATACAATAAGATAACCTTAGTGGTCATCAATTGAAAAACAGGCCATTTTATAGTCAAGTGCTTGTCATGTTTGTGGCGCTCTGGAAACGACAAAAATTTATGATAAGCAGTGATTACCTTTTATTTAATTTATTTACCTTTCAATATTAGTTAGAAATTGTCTTGTTAACAATTATTATCTCAATTAATTTAATTTTGAAAACAGACCCTATTTTACAGAGAAGGGAAAAAATATAAAAACAACTTTTACTCAAAAATCAATTAATCCTAACAGTTATTATGAATTAAATGTATGGAGTATGTTTTCCATCGAAAGGTATTGTTGAAAGGGGATGCGAGGACAATAATCAAAAGAAATGCTAATCACGGCGCAGTTGTCGCGCATTTCGCTCATTTATCGATTGCGACGTGACAACTCATTGCAGTTTTTTAGTTTTACTCGGAAAATTGCTTTCGATTGCTTTTTTTCAATTTGCGTATGTTTAGGAGCTTGAACTGAAGAGGGATGGCATAAAAGAGATATCTAAGGAAATTTATTTCCTGAAGAAATAATTTTAGGAAGTACTGCATTGGTATTTGTGCATAAGTAAACGGAAAACAATCTAAGTATAAATTTATAAAATGTAGATTGCTAGACACAGAAGAAAATGGGTTAAATAGAGTTTAGTACCCAACGCGTGCAGAACACCGAATATAACATCATGTAGAACAAATGAATGAAAATGTATTTACAATTCTTTGGAAATAATCAAATTCGCACGACCAATCTACAGAAGTTCAACAGTACACGTACACATTATGGGTTTTATGTTCTAATTTTAGACGTACATGTAAGTTTTCAAAGAATTTTATCTCGTTTGTAAAAAATATTCACTTGATAGCTGGCTTCGCATTAACGCATTATTTACACCTGTGTAACAAACTGTTAGATATTTCGATTCAAACTGTAATTTGTAATTTAAAACTGATAAATATTTATGAATTGATTTCATTTGATCATTCTATTAGGTTAAGAAACTACAATATGTACGTAACGTTAAAATAATTCTATAAAACATTTAATTTAAAGAAATCGGCTGTTTTGATCATGTTCAAATTAGTGATTACTCAATTGTTTCTCGCTTTTAATGCAAATTTGAATACCATTTTTGTTGAAATTTTTATTGGAGGTTCTTTTGAATTTTGAATTCTCTTAACCAGTATTCTTGCAAGCTTTTCCTCTTGTTTGAATTCAATCTCGTTGTTTAGCTTGGCACACTTACATGCATTCTTTACCTCAAGTTAACGTTCTGGTAAAGACAGTCAGTGCAATAGCAAAGGATTTCTTGATCTCTTTACTGTAGCTACTCCCTCGTCTCTATGTGCAATTACCCTCATAAAAACAAGAGTTCTGATGTTCAGTACGATTAAATCATAGATTTATAGAAATGTTTAGAAAAACAAAAACATGAACAAGCGGATTATCTTGCATCTTTATTTTAGAAAAATCCAATGCAATCGTACTTTTCTTGTGTAATCACTAATCAGTCAATTGGGCATTCTGTTAAAAAAGGACACGATTCACTCCAAACCCCGGAAGTTGCAGTTAGATTATGAACTCCTATAGTGGAAACCTTCATTCATTTACTCATACCATTAGCGAATTCAACTAGGCACATAAATTGAAAAGTTTCCGGAATTGCCCATAGATGGCGGTTGTAGTTCAATTTATTTTGCATCATAAATTCATAAAGTAGACTAGAAAAAAACAAAACGGGAACATGGTAAGAAAGGTCGCCAAAATTTGAAAAAGTAACGAAACAGGAGCTTGTTGTGGTTATGCTTTGCATTCCCAGATGTTTTAATTACGGAGAATTTTTTTTATTTGCAGCGCAAAAAAGCCACTGAACTTAAAGCCAGATTGGATTTTGTTCTTGGCGACTCTTCATCATTGTTTTCCATCGTGAGTTTTTGGATGTCTGCATTCAGACGTGGACGTACCCATATAATTGATGAACCTTGTTCAGGGCTCCGGAAATCTACGACTTCTTCAGAAATCATTGACAGGGTTCATGATATAGTGTTAGACAATCGTCGAATAAAAGTTTGTGAACTAGTTGAGGCTGTGGGCATCTCGTATAAACTGGTTGTCAATATATTGCACCAGGAGTTAGGATTAAAGAAACTTTTGGTAAGATGGGTGCCGCGTCTGTTCACTCCAGAACAAAAACGCATTTGTGCTTGAACGTCAGCTGAGTGTTTGAAGTTGTTTAGAAAAAACCCAGTTGATTTCATTAGGAGATCTGTGACTATGGACGGAACTTGGGTTTACTAATATATTCTAGAAACCAAACAACACTCAAAACAACAAGTTTGCCAGGGAGAATCCGTCCCGAAGAAGACAAAAACAGTTCAGACGGCTAGAAAACTAACGGTTTTTGTTTTTTGGGATGCTAAGGGCATTTTACTGGAGAAAGGAAAAACCATAACAAGCCAATATTACTCAACACTTTTAGAACAACTGAATGTAGCAATTCGTGAAAAACGCCCCGGAATGTGAAAGAAAAAAAAACTTGTTTCACGAAGACAATACAACGGCCCATGCAAGTGCAATTGCTCAACAAAAAAAGTTGAGTTGAAGTTGGAAATTCGCCATACTCTGAAAAAGATTTTTTAAATCACTGCAAGCTAAACCTACTGATATACTACCCTACAAAGTAAAAAGACCCTAGCTCGCAAAATAAATAAAACTGAGAGTGTTGCTGGATTCTTTGCACCGAAATCTATTTAAATGCCAAGCAAGGAAGTCCTTGGAAATAAGTGATATAGGCCAAATTCTAAAATGCTCTATCCCATGCAAAGTTGAAGAAAGTCAAACACGTTTCACTCAATATCGCCGAACTATGATTTTTAGAGTTAGAGCCTTTTTGATTTGTAGGGCAGTCAATGTCAATGTTAAAAATTAATATAACAAGAAATCTTTTGTTTTTGATGCTTCGGGCATTCACCATTGAGAATTTGCTTCACCGGATCATTTTCTTTTTGAAAGGTCCATTGAATACTCTTTTCTTACATCTTATTCTTTGATGGGATACACTGTCTATTTCTACATAGGTGGAATTTACAGCAAATTTCGAATCCAATCATTCTCATAGATTTACCTTTTGGATGCTTTATATATTGTTTTTATTGTATCTGACGTGACCCTACAGGATCGTATCTACTTTTACTGACATGCGACATTTTACGAAAAAGCATCATTTTGTTTTTCTTCCTTGCTATTTCTTTACTAAAGATTACAACGCTATTATTGTGAATAGGTCACCTTATACATTCTTCCATACTTAAAATCTATATTGAGTTCTGAATCCAACCATGCATAAGAATATCCATGAATCCACTTTCTGAGTATACCCGTTGTTTTGTTTTTAAATTTCATTTTTCAAGTTGGTTCTTGTTAAGATAACTCGACTTTTGAAAATGCCGATATGAAGTGGTAAAACGAGCTGTTCACTGATATTACCTGTTTGTCATTTACTCTAAAAGGATTTAGTAGGTTCTTAGGCTCAACTAACCGATTTTCAAGTGTACAACTTTGCTTTGATTTTATTCCCGCAGGGAACAGGTCGATTTATAGTGATTATGACCAATTGGATTTCTGGTACGGTTAGATTCAGAATTCTATGTAGTAAATTCCAAATTTGCAAAAATGTATAGGGCAATTAAGCGTGCGTCTTAAAATATGAAGAAATATGAAGAATGTAATCTATACCAATTTTGTTTTAAATCTTAGTTCAAAATACAATAAGAAAGTGACCCTGGTTTAAGACTCACTCGGTATATCTACATTCTACACTGAACACTTAATTTCGAAACTTACAAATCAGAACTAACAATCTCTAAAATACTACGAGAAACAACATTATTTCTAATATACTCCATTACAGTTTTAGTAAAAAAAGCAAAAGTGGCCTGTGGAAAGTTTCAAATCAATTGAGGGTACTATCTTTAGTTAGTAACCTTGTGTTGATTAATTAAATTCTACACTCTATGTAGCTTCTGTGTAGTAGTTTTGTTACTGTAGTAACTGACTTTTAGATTTTATTAAAAGACTTCTTATAGAAAACAAAAGTTAATATTAATATATTTAAGCCAAATCTGTACTTCTTTTGTCATGTTTTTTATTTCACTTCCTCCATTTCCGTAATTGGATTCTAAAACAATACGTACAGTACATGCCATGATACGCTCACGATACATTATTTGTTACGAACATTCCTGACATACACGAGTGTTTTCTCCATAAATGATATTAACTATGCTCGCAAGAAAAAACATCTGTATTACTACTACAGTCTAATAAAAAAAGTCTAATAATAATAAATTATATTTTATTACACCCTTCTTCGCGTTCCCCTTCTAACTACGTTTATTGATGGCATGCTAGAATTCAATTTTAATTTTTCTTGTCTCTTACTGGAAAGTAAGTTACCAGACTTATTACTGATTCGTTGTTTCTTAATTTTCTTAATAGATTTTAGATTAATTTGAATTTTTCATGCTTACGATCTAATAAAATTTGTTTTAAATTAGCAACATTGTTACCTGATGATTACTATAATGTGTGTAACAAATTTATTAGTTTCTAACCTAGAAACTCTTTTGTAATTTTTATTATATTTTCACACTCTTTAATTATTTCTAGAATGTGAAAATGAATTAAAAGGTGCTTTTTTTGAAAAGGACTCTTTTGAGATTAAAAGAGTAAAGAGTTTTCTGAATCTAGTCGGTAACGAGGCTACATTAATGTAAATAACAAACTTTAGTATTTTCTGTCTCTGAAACAATGCATACTTGCTTTCGACTTGATTTGGCGTAGTGCTATGTAGACATTTTGTACATCTCGACAAATTTTGTGTTTGTAATGTAACTCCTCCCTCACATATAAGTATAAATAACTGGCCAATGTAAGACAATTACTTGAAATTGAAAACCTAATTAAGAAACGTTGTAGATGTATAAGGTGTCTTCTGAAGATCGCCTATCATGTTTTATGTACTAATACTATACGCAACATATGATGCGTCCATGTGCCCAGAATATACTTCATGAAAGAATCAAGAAGAAATCTTCAGGTAAATTGTTTTGGAAATAAACCAAGTTACAACGACGATACCGAAAACCCGAAGAACACTATAAAAGCGAAAAGAGATCAGTATTTTAGTGTCATTCGCCTTTTCAGCTGGTTGGATTGAATTCGTGGATTAATATTAACAACAATATGCGGAGACAGATATTACTGATTAGTTGTATTTTTGAAAAACCTAGAATGGCTGCTACACTTATTATTGTGGTGACCGATATAATGTATGATATGGATCGGTGACGTTGGTGTAACTCTAATCACAATCTTTGGTCTTGATGTGCCGACTAAGGTGATGGGTTGTACTGTATTGACAAAGTGACATGGATAACGGTAAAAATGGACACTATTTCGTGTAGGCGATAAAGAACTTTTTTTTTATTATGATTTTTTTAAGTTATCCTGCTTAAAATGCCTAAAAAGGAATAAATTCTGAATTTGAGTGACACACCTATTCGTTTTTCGATTTTAGACAGCATTCAATAAAAAGAAAAATAACGTGAAAAATATGCTTTTATGTTTTTAAACGAACAACAATTTGCTGTACAATTATGCTTATTTGTTTACTCTAAAGCTAAAGGTAGCTAAAATCTAGGAAGAACGATCATATTGTAACTAAACAAAACAAAAAAAAAATAAAAGATACCCCTACAAGTGCATATTATATCTATTTCGAGGCTTATAAATAGTGTTGCTCTCCCTTAGTAGACTCCAGCTGTAATAGCCCATCATAGTAGCGTATCATCGCTCTTGGTTCCACATCTTTAAAAAAATCCAGATGAGAATGCAAAAAATGCATTTTTATAGACATGTGGCATCCCATATCGCTATAAGTTTCGAAAAGTTTTCTAACAAGTTCCACAAAATTAAGAACCTTGTTATTGCCCAGAAATTCATTTATAATCACACGAAATGCCCTCCAAGCTTCTTTTTCGTGTAAGTTGAATTTTTTCTTCTAATTCAGAAGATGCAAGCATTTTCTTGATTTGGGGACCAGTGAAGATTCCTGTCTTACTTTTGCCTAAAAAGGAAAGCATGTTCCTTATATAAAGAAAAGCTTCTGATGTTGGGTCAATAGCCTTTACAAATCGTTTGGAAAGACCCAGTTTTATGTGTAGAGGCGGCAATAAATATTTTTCCTTTGAAATTCACAAGCCACTGGCGTCGAATATAGTGCTGATTGTTATCTCTACTGTCCGATAGACATAAGAAACAAGAATGTTTTCATAACCACCTTGTAATCCTAAAAAGAACTTAACATCTGAAAGTCACCAAACACTTCCCACTGATAACTGTTGTAATTTACAAAAGCGAGCAATTTCTTTACGTTTTCAAACGTTTCTTTAAATGTGCTGAGTAACCAATAGGAATAGATGGAAGTTTATTTCCATTGTGAAGCAAAAAGGCCTTGAGGCTTTTTACAAAGCTGTCTCTAAACAGTCGCTGTTCATCTGCACGATAAATTAATTAAATTTCTTCAAAGAGACTATCAACACTGTGACAAAAACACATATCGTCTTCCACTGAAAGATACGTTGCTGTAGTTCTGCGCCTTTTTCTATAAAGGCAAATTTGGCAAGATGGATCTAACAAATTCCACTGACAGTCGTGATCCAAGCAATTCGGCTTTTTCAATGCAAAGATTTAAGTGTCTTACCAAATTGTTCAAATCGGTTTGCGTAACTAAGTGCCGTTCCTGCGAAGTCTTATAACAAGGGATCATTAAAAACTCAGTTCCCGGTAGACTATAAAATTTTTGCGTAGGGCGTAGCATAGACACACGCACGCCAACCAAGGCCAATACATAACCTACAACTTACAAAATCAATTAATAACGCAATAAAATAAATTCAAACTGTCAATTCGAAATTTAAATTTGTATTGTGCGAGATCTATTTCAGATAACGCTTGACGTCGCAGAGAACGTCCCATCAATCGATATCTCGTTGATATTACATTCTCTACTATGCTTCTAATATAAAATCTTTCATCGAAATAACTAAATTAAACTTTCTCAAAATTGATTCATCTCACGACCCTCAGTATCTGCAGGCCAATAATGGACCTGCCAACCCCTTTCCCCCCTGATCTTTACACCTACTTATTACTAAGGAGGAAGACACACCGAGCCGTAGTGATTATCTTTACCGTACTGCTTCCGTCGCTTATCCTAATCTAGTCTCCCAAATAACACAACTTCTTTGATCACGTCTTCACACCCATTCAATGTCAATTTGACAGATAATTTTTACTGAGAATGGATTAACCTAAGACATGAATTTTTTTTCATGGCCTATTGGGAACTGAAATTTTATTGATCGCATGTTAGTCTACTTCGTTATTATCGGAGTCGGAGCTTCCTGAGTTTCACTTGTTACGTTCAAGATTTTTTCATTATTAGTATCTGTCGATGAACAGGATAGTTTTCACTATGTGAAATCGGAGCACTAGTCGTGATATGTTACTTTCTTTCTATCTTGTAATTTTTTGTAACAAGATAAATTGACAATACAAAAAATAACAGGCTGCTGTGTGGATTTTAAGTTCCTTCTTTAGTCTTGGAACAAACACCAAAGAGTATTTTTCTATTAGCATCACTGTACCAGACTTTCAAAGTAGATCTACAACTACCACAAGCTGTATGAGGCGCCCACGGCTTATCTTGGTTGCCAATTGCTATTCTGAAATACGAAACATAAGCTTCAGTAAACTTTGTTTTTATTTCAATTGGATATTCTACTTGTTTTGGAGCAATATATAAACCGCAAACATAATAAAAAGTGTTGTTTGAGTGCTTACAAATGGGTTTTGCACTCATTTTCAAAGAGAATTTTGGAAAATTCACTATCAGTTCAATCTTTTGTTTAAGAATTATATCTATCGACCAACAATACTGGAGTTGTGTCAAATTTTCTTGTTACATGATCATCTGCGTTATCTGAGTTTGTTTTTTTGCTGGTCTCATTGCATCTTTTAGACAGTCGACACTAGGATACTCAGGATAGACCTTTTAGTTTGTAGAAAAAATATTAAACGCCCCATAGAAAAGGTAGTACCTAGGTCTTGTCCTTCTGTAACATGTATAATTCGTTACATAAATAGTCTACAAGAATTAAATTATTTTAATTAGTACATAATAACGGTAAGCCTATTAGCTTTAAGAGAATAATCAAAGATGAAGGCGCTTAAATTATCTGACGTTTAGAGTTTAATTCTAAGTTACTGAGTTGATTTTTCTTAAGTGGTTGTTATCAGGCCTATGTCTGCATGCAACAATTTTTTAATTAAAATTATATTCTATTTGTGGAATTGATCGAAATGGATCTAGATTTGATTCTACATATGGTTCGATAGGTAATGTTTTCTCACACACTTAAACATTGGGTTAATTAGATTATTATGCACTGAAATTGAAATTGACCTATCTGGCTTCAACATTAATAATCTTGTACTGGTGTAGTAATTCACTAATTAATTATTATTGGTTTATTGGTTGTGTTATTCAATGTAACTTGTTAATTTGTCAATAAATATATTAATGTAGTGTTGTTTATGATTTACGTTTTAACAGATATTTATAGAAAGTAATACATTTGAATTGTCTGTTCAGAAATAGTAATAAGAATAACTGATTAACTGATACTACTAATGATTAATATTCGATTTGAAAAATTCTGAGTGACCTTACAGCTGAATTAATTTGTCATTATTATTTTGAAAGCTATTTACATACGTACATATATCAGAAATACTAGTGTACTGTACATCTCTACTTTTTGCAAAGATGCTTTAGTATTTTCTGAAATGTTGACTGAACTGTGGCGTCATCAATATTGAGCAAGTGACTTCAACTTCTTTTTTCTTAAATAATTCTTTGCCATACTATTCTGTCTGATTAAACTCTTCTTATTATGATATGGTTCAATGTGGATACACGTCATATTTTAATTAAACAAAGAAATTTTACATTAAATATATAATGTATTTACTATGTAGCTCATTTTAATAGTATGTAGAGGAAACTTTGTTTAATGAGCTATAAGTAGCTAGAAAGATGTATTCAACAAATAAAAATTGTTATCTAAATTTTAACATGTAATCAAGCAAAAGTTACGCCATGAAACATAAATTTAATTAAGAATTTGATACCGGCGGCTTGTTGTGGTGCTTATACGTTGTATTCTTATATTTGATTAAAGACTATCAAGGAAGACTCATTTTGATATCATATTTCTATAATGAAAATGAACTTTCTTTTTTTATACATGACATAAGATAATACATTTTATTAATCCAGTATGGTAGGTATATTCACAATTACTTTTATAAAATCATAGAAATTAATATTAAGTATATTCATAGACATGCAAAATTGAAAACTTTACTGATTGTAGATTTTACTGCAAAGCTTGAATGAACTGTAACAATGGGTAACAAGATTATTGTTCTCATTAACAACTCAACCTGTTTACTTGTCATGGATCCAATATTTCATTATACATGTAGACATATTTGTTATCACCTTAAGGTATAACTTCGTGTTTGAACGTTGCGGCACTATTTAAACGATTTGTTTTATAATTGACTTAAGGTAATTTTTTTGTAACACTGCAATTACGACATTATTTATTGTTAAACAGGAATCTATATTTTGGTTTTATTTGTTTTTAATAAAGAGATATTCTAGAAATTCTGTATTTTATCTTCAAAGGCAAGCACGTCGCATTATGATTCAACTATACACCTACTTTATACTCAATCCGCTTTTTATTTAAATCCTTAACATATCTTTACGGAATAAAATGAGCTCTGAAGATTCTTCATAGCCAAGGGCTAAATGGGTGTAGTGAATGTGCGAAGCACGGTCAGTACATATACGGTGTGGGTGATCTACAGAAATAAAATATTGAAGAAATCTGTAAGAAATGTATAAAATGATAAATTTGATGTTTAGAAAAAATATTTTTATAATAAATAGCTTAAATCTTGCATATGGTAATCCGTGTCAAATCAATATAATGCTACCGTGTTGATTTTAAACCTCATATAAACAAGCTTCCGACTATGAATAATATAAACCTGGTGGAGATGCTTCACTGTATCAACGGGTTTGAGAATTAGCATGTGATGCTTTATAGTCTCAAATAAGCATCGACATTGTTTCCAACATAACAAGTTACGATAATGAAACTAATTTTTTTTATTTCATAGCTAATTTACCGCCTTAGTGACTTGGAGTTTTAAAAAAGTAGGAAATTGGATGTTTCTATCTTTTCGTATCGTAAATAAATTGTTAAGTGTTGCGGGTTTATTACAAAGAAGATACAGTGTGATTAATTCTATAGCGCATATCTCCTTTCTATAATATCAATTTTATTAAATTGAGTTAAAATCAATTTAATATTTTTATTCTTGTTGTATTTGATCATCGCTAACTTGGATAGCTTTCTTCTTTAAACGATGTTATAACAGAATTTATATAGTTTAGATACGTTTTACTGATTTCAGTTGAAAGATGAATTTCTAAAAGAGAGGAACGAGCGTGACTTTAGGTTATTTTTGAATAAAAGAAGGTTAGTGATAGTTTTTGTGGAATGGTGAAATTCTATGACTTTCAGAATAATTATGAAAAGTTAAGTCAGCGTTAAGTCTTTTTTTCCTATTGCCAGAGTTTCTAAATGCCTCAGTAGATATTATGAAAGACCTTTTCGACGTTACCGTACTTCCATGCATTTGTCCAGACATATCAAGTAGGATTTATGTTCTGGAAAATCATCATCCTTTAGCATTTAACAATTTGATTAAGTTAGCTAAAAGTTACTTTCTAAGAGAGGATAGTTGTGAATTCTTTGATAAATAGGTACTATGTACATTAAGGATATTACATAGCCTTTAGTAGTAGAATAAGACTACCTGCTTGCAGATTTTATATGTATTACTTGTAAACATACAGGTATCCCTACTTTTTTTATATTATATTTATTTTTATAGAAAACGTACCGTAGTACCAACATTTTACTCTGACACAATATCTGTGAGCCTTTGTAGTTTTGCTCCGCTCCTAACTATTTCTATGTGAAAGAACGTATAAAAATAACGTTACATCTAATGTCACGTGTTTTCTCAAATTATCTAATTTCCAGTAGTTACATTTACTCGTGATCGGTTACGATTATTATTAGTCCTCACTACATGCTACGTGGAAACGGTTGTATGCCTAAGCAACGTGACGATTTCATACAGTCCTTTAGTTTGCGATCTTAGACCTATTGCCTACAAACAACTACGCATTTCCAATTTAGTGTAAAGGTGTACTGCTGAAACGTGAAGAAATTGTATTGATTTTATTTCACACAATTCCTAATTAGTAATTCGTTTTGTTAGTTTCAGTAAAGAAACAAAAATAACAAGTTTAAGGATGACAATAAACAGGACAGGCATATTCTCAGTAAAATTAACATTTTTCTAATGCTTAACAGATAGATCATAATAAAAAACAAAACCGAGAACAAAGAATTACGATAAAAAGAAGTTTATGTTTCAAGTTTATTTATCGTATACTGTGCCGTCACTTAGCTGAAACGATATAATAGACTAATCCGAATTTAGAATTATTTTAATATCATCAATATCATTTGACTTTTTTGTATTTTTATTATTAAAAATAAATACTAAACAGATGTGTGTTGATTATTTGATTGTTATTATTCTGTTTCATTTTGATATTTTGTTTTATGATTGGTTTTGTATCCTACTAATAAAAGAAACGTGTCACTATTGCACATGCTACCAGTCAACCTGCGGTCAGAAATGGCAGTTATTGAATTACTAAGATTTTAAATTTCCAAAGTCAAATTCTCACGAATGGCGTTTGTTCAGAGTACAATATAATAAAGTCTTACAGATAACACTATAGGTAAGTATGATTGTTTGTGAAGTAATGTGCATAAAGTTGTCAAACCTATCACACAACAAAGTAACCTTACTTGCAAATAGATTATTAACAATGTCATGTTTTGCTTTGATTAAGTTTGAGCCATTTTAATAATATATTTTTTGCACTTTTCTGTTAGTTAAGGACCCAAACAATAATTTTTTACGTATCTCAGAAATGTCTAATTTTGGGACTTATTCACCATGTTGTACTACGTACTGGACCCCGCTTCATTACGTTAACATCACGGGAATGATGTCGACAATGCCTTCCACATCACACACATGGAGAATAGCCTCACAGGGCTCCACACAGTTGCGGCTGTCCCTGAAGCAGAGGTTTTCACCAATCCTCCAAGATCCGCCAATCCCGGCGGAGCACACAATGCAATTGCTTACCATTCACTCTTCACCATTTAACTTTGATCTGCTGGTTCTTTTTCCTTGAAACAGGGTCTTCCAAAAATAATCGTAATGCGTTGGCAATTCTGATTCTATACCCAGAATCAGCTGGGGCGGCCAAAACACGGCTAGACTGTTCACGTTTCCACAAATTCAAAGGAAGGGAATTATACAGAAGAAGGGGAGAATATTAATTAAATATTTCATTTAATAATCCTTGTTTACACTCAAAGTTAAAAAAAAATAATAAGTATTTTTTTGGTGCATACGCACAATAAATAAAGCATCCCCAGATTTGAAGTTCATTACACAACCGCAACCGTCGAGTGCTATCTATAAAATTAAATTATTACGGATTTTATGACCGCACTGTATAGTGTATACAGGGTGTTTTGACGATCTGTGGACATTGCTGTACTATTTAGTTTATTTATATCTATTACTATTAGTACTATTCAAAAAAAAAGTTGTACATGCAAGATTGCCAAGTTTACCGGTTGTTTATAGCAATAAAGGCGTTGAAATGAAACCGTTTTGACGTTAAGCATCAAATTCTTTATTTTAAGGTTTATCCACATTTCTAGACTTTTTCTGGTATTAGGAGGACTTTCCGGCATATTTTTAAAAAGTAAACTGTTCTTTAGAGACAATTTTTTCTGAAGTTCTAAGTGAAATTATTTTATTAATGCAGAGGGTTTGAGAAACGCAAACTGGATAACTCTGTCAATTCTTTTTAAAGAAATATTTTGTATTTGTTACTATAATATAAAAGCATAGCGAACACACCATCTACTTTATAACCTGGCAGTTTTCTTGCTAAACAGTATACAAGGTGGATGTTGAAATATAATTTTCTCATGTAATTTCAATTTTCATTTACAAATTAGTTGAGATTTTAACTTCTATGGGTTGTAACATAAAATCTGTTTACGACAAAAATGTTACCTTCTTTAAGAACATAAAATTAAAATTACAGGTAAAGTGCTGTTTGAACATTTACTCTGTATAACAGAAAAAATGCTAGTTTGACATAGAACTGTAACGTAAGTTGGTTCTGCTTTCTTAAATCGTATACTAACGGATTCTAAAGAACGAAGATAAAAGCTTGTTTCTGTCAAGGTAAAATATACCACGGCTAGTCGAAAAGTCTGAGAAACCTTTACAATAAATTTACAGTAAGCAATTGAATAGCACCCCTTACACTACAATATTGTTGTAATTTGCAATAAACTAGTGGCAAAGAAATAAATACCAAAAAATGTAAGGGGTACTATTATGAAGACAACAGGTCAATTAGACAACGTTTATAGAACACTCTGTATAACTCAAAATTATTTTTGATATAGAAGTAATCGTTCTATACAACTTCTCTTCGCAAGATATCTTTGATATTTCTACAAATAACAAACGTGGTCGTTGGAATACCCAGAATTTTATAATCAAAATCAAATCTTTAAGCTCAGTGTTTCCAAATATGTATTTTGTAAACAAAAGGCTTGCATTTTCTTCTTGATTTATGCAGGTAAAATATCTGAAATATGGTCCTATATGAAGAATTTGTTTTTTTTATTTGAATTTGTGTCGACGAAATTTAGCGAAACAGCTTAACCTTGTGTTGCAAAATGAATAAACTTAAACTCAGACGTTTGTGGTCTTAGGCCGGCTAGTCTCAGTTGGTGGCCTTGAGCGTGGATAAGAAAATTATACTTATAATAAAACACAAAAACAATTCAATACATATATTGCAGAATAATAAATCATAAAAAAAAAACATAAAAACTAATCACAAGATATAAAGATACTTCGAACTAGTAAATACTTAAATATGGCATGCCATCAACAAAATTATTAGAACCAATAATTAAATTTAATGTTTTTCAAATAATAATATTAAATTTTCAAAACAGTCAATAAAATGTTTAATCTAAATCTCCAAACGAAATACTATCTAAATAAGTGAAATCTTATCACTTAAAACGATTTATGCAAACAAAATCAAGATTGCAAAAAATTTTTCAAACCAGAGAAATTTACAAATATACATAAAAAAATTAAAACAGAAACTTATGAAACGCTAACTAGGAGTATAAAATACAGACTTACCACGAATATTTTGCTTCTAAAATACAGCGCTGTATTTGGGATGGGATAAATCTGAAACAAATCTCGTTAAACAAAACTCCTCTTAACCCACGCTTCCTAAGTTTTTTGAAACAGTCGATAATAACAATAATGATAATAATAATTAAAAATTTTGAATGCTGTTAAATCATACTAACAACTTCATCGGGGTGCATTCAAGTGAGATACGATAAAATTACTAAACGTAAAATATAAGAAAAAACAAGTATCTTCCTTGAGATCTAGAAAAAACTAAACAAAGCCCACTTACCCTCGCTTGATTGAGGCTTGTCACAAAACTCAGAGATTTTAACACGCCTGGGCACAAATCACATTTGCCTACAAAAATCTTCCGCCCTACTAAAGTCTTCCCTGCGCGAAGTGGAGCTAAAATCCCTCCGAGGCGAACTCGCTGCAATCAGAAATTCCTGATTTCAAAAGTTAGATTTTTAAATAACAACCGAAGATTTAGAGATGGGATTTTAGATAACTCATCAACAAGGCCAAGCCCCAATATACATAGGTAAAAAGTCGATAAGATCCTACAACCCAACGAGGACATAATTGTTGATTACTATCTAAAGTTAAATGAAACCGAATAAGCTTTACAAATGAGCTGGTATATAAATCCTAAATTTAATCTATTTGGGTAAACCAAAAACAAAACGTCAACCAGATATGGCTACCTTTAAAGATAAACAAAATAAGAATTTAACTACTACAACTACATCTGACCACCTATTCAATTTCATATACAAAAGGGTAAGAAAAGTTGAAACACAATGCTTAAGGATAAGTTGCTAACTAGATCTATATTAAAAGAAATTAAATATAAATCCAAGCAACAGCTGTAACAGAGCAAAATACTGCAAAAATAAAACATATTTCAATGTTAGAAGAGTTATACCCTGTGTCGGTCTTGCTGAAATAAATAAAATTGAAAGGTTGTTCAACTCTAATTAATCTCAATATAAAAAAGGCAAAAAAGGTAATCTAAACCTACCAGTGTGAACTCACAACAAGTACCAAAATAACCTATTCAACAAGAGAAAACTACAAAACATACCAGATTACACCGACAGCACAGATTAACTACAACACATGTAACGGGAACAAAAAGTGAACGTTGCAACAGTTCTAATGGACCTTTGGTCAACATCTCTCACTCTTGGCGCTCCATCATTTCTGCAGACTTAGAAAAAGTATTTTTGTCAAACTTTGTGGATAACAAGTTCTATTTACCTAAGTATAGAAAAATTGTTATCAGAACTAACCTCTTGTTTGAATAGTTTAAGCGATATACCGCACACGTCGTGGTTACCTATATGTAAATGTACAACACTCTTTTAGGAATAAAATACAGAAATAATTATCAGAAAACTCTAACTGGTTGGAAGTTAGAAGAAAATTACGACGAACTTGTAATTTTAATGTTTGGTGGCGGGAAAAGCAAACGAGGAATACTAGCGAACTTTTGGGAAAACACTTCTCTTATTGTGATCTAAACATATGCTAATATTCAGCTTTTCCCAAACATTTTATAAAATCAAATGTACACTCATTTTGTTGCAAATTTCATGCTCTTTCAATTTTGTCCATGAAAGATTTACGTAGGGCTAAAGGATTTCGAGATATAAGCAAAAGACTTAAGAAAGACTCACGTTTTCCGCCATGTTTAACAGTACGTAAAATTTTTCTTCTAATTTTTTCCGCATCTTTTCCTAATACTCCTGGACTGTGTCTGATTAGTTTTGCATTTATAACTACTTATAGGACTCGGATATAACATAACTCTGATATCCGCTGTAACACTTTATGAAACGTTATCGTTTCGTTTTAAGTAAGTTCATTACAATTTTTGGATTACTTACTATTCTAAATTATTAATAATTGTAACTGATAATATTATTTTTGTGCAACAATAGTTAGGTTAGCAGACACAAAAATATGAAAAAAGTTTTTTATTTGATTTTCTTGTCAACTTATTTGTAGTGGATTACTACTCACGTCCATAAATAGTTGTAGTTGCAACTAAATTAGATATAAAAGACCACCATGGAACTTTATTGTTTTGTAAGTCAGTGGTGAAAGCACATACACACGTGCTTTCCTGTAATGACGAGTGCTCAGATCACGTATGCGATACGAATGCCATTGTGCAGCTTCAAGATACCGGGGAATGTGCACGCACTAAATTATGGTCTCAATGAGGCTATGAAGTTATCTTTCAGCCATCGTATATGCATGATTCATTTTACTTTTTACTTTTTACTGAATTCCTAATTAAATTACATGCAGACTGGCGTAATTATTTCTTTATTCTTAATGCTCGTAGTTGAAGTAGATGCCTGACTTTAAATTGAATGCTCCGAGAAGTTTCCTATCGGTCGGTCTTGCTCTCATCAGAATATTGTTTTTATAGCAGCAGTTATATTATTGCGAGTACTTTACAGATTTTTACTTTTTCTTTTTCTCTTCTATTATTCTTCAGTGCATGATTTAAAACTGAAATTAGTAAGTGTATGAGGAACTGCAATTTAAGTGATTCCTACTTCCTTGTTAGTGTGGTAATAGATAATAAGCAGCACAGAATTTTAACTTAGACTTAGCATCTTTTTAAAGTAATTTTAGAGCAGTTTTGTATGAAAACTACTTATTTAGCCGATGCAGTAGTTAATTCCAGCAAAACTCATTTATGGAATTGAAATAACTTGCGTTGCTTTGTCTGTATTTAAGGCGCTCGGGTTACTTAATATTATTATTATTATGATCCTATAAAAGAACGCTTTCTTTTGTTAAAAAGTACGTGAGGTTAGTCAGTCACAGCTGCTGGAACTTTAATGGTTTTAAGTAATTGATTTATAAAGTTTCCTTTTTATTATCAGGTTAGTTTGATCAATCGCCGGATCGGATGTTGTTGTAGTGACGTGACGTTTTTTGATTGGCAAGTTGGATGCGTCAGATCACAGTTCCGCAAAAGATTTTTTAGCCGTAATGCTGCTTCAAGATAGCTATACATTCATTATATCAATAAGTGATATTGAAGCATCTCTGATTTTGTATAGTAGATAAGTCGGATGGCCTACCTAGTAGTTTTGAACCACAGCGACTAACATGGCGCCATGGAGATTTTGGTTTATATGTAAATAATCCACACACCCTTGTCTTAATTTTTTTGCAAGATCTACGAATTTCTTGCCGCTAAGGCACATTCCTTCTTTTGACCATAATTACACGATCTTCGAAGGGGTACCTTGTCAAGCTTTTCATCAGTGCAACATCATCTACCATCTGCACCTGTCGTTTCAAAAACAGTACTGCAAAAAGTCGAACTTTTGAAGAAAATACACCGAGCTGGGGCAATAAGGCAACGAATGTCCGTCATCCGGATTGTTCCGCAACAGTCATGGAACTGATGCTAGATCTGCAAATCTTTGACCTACTGGAGAAGCTGCATGAAACAACCGAAAAGGAACCTGCTACCGCCAACTGATGGGTACCGCCTTCCATCAACATCCCAAGTGCCATTTGGCCAGTTCAAGTCTTTCCTTAACCGAACGCATATCCAGCAACGACGCAGTACCTCCTAAATCAATGTCGCGACCCGCTCTATTGGAAACTGTGCTGACGATATGGAGGACATTGTCACCAGTGACAGACCTGTACCAACGAGCCTCTTCTGTTCTATTCACGCTGTGATAGAAGGAATATCCTGTCAATGACCTGCCCGTATCCTGTGCGTAGACGCCAATGAATTCGTTAAGAAATGAGTTGTTAAAGAAAAGACATATTAGTATGATTTGATTTGTAAATAGTATTTACTTAAAACGTAACCGTATCAAGGAATAAGCACCAATACTCGACCGTCAGTACACCAATGTCAATATGTACATAAACACCCTACGTATCGTTTAAGTAATCACTCCGTTACCAAACAATTAGCGTGGCTTTCCTACCTCCTTCTAGTACAAAAACCTGCGTAGACACCATTTACCTTTAATACTGTTTTCCTGCAATGTTACTATATATATTTGCTTATGGGCAAAATGTTGTATTCCCAAACTGCACAATTTTACGGAAAAAGCGCTTATATACGCATGATAGAATTTAAATGGCGGCAAAATCTAATCTTTCTAGATTTTGAGGGCATCGATATTTTGCATTTAAGTCATCGATATATTAATATTAATTGATTATTGTTTTGTTTTGTTAAGTTGAATAAATCGCAATTTAACATGCACAAAAGCTTTTATTTCTCCTGATTGCATTTTGTCGGCATTTCTAGCTCTAGCAGTGCCGCCGACTTTGAGAAAACTTCTGAAGTATCGTTCTTCATCGTTTTCATCTAGACCCAGCAATCTGTAAGAGCAATCATTGATTCGGAAGAAAGTAAGCTCTTTAAAATCCAGAGTCTAAACATAGTTCGTAGACACCTCTCTTTCCACCATCCGCAAAAAGGGCCACACCAATTCATTGATGTTTTACGTGAACAAATTTAAGCAACAAGTTGAATTGCCTGATTCATAGTAACATTGCAGACTAGCCTTTGGAAGGTCCAAGGCTTGATCTGTCGCACTGACTGTTGCCATAGTTTTCCTTAGTGTTGTTGGTAAATACTGGAACAGAGATATCAACGGAATTAATTACCATTTATGGTTCTAAGGCGACCCACCTCCAACTTTAGAATGAAGTACGTTGACTTTCCTTCTTCCAGACACGAATACGTCTATCATCTGAAAATCTGTTATTAATTTGTTTTTCATTTGTACACTGTACATTAATACTGCAAACGATGTCATGTTCTCAGTCTAACCCATCTTCTTTAAAAAAACGTGTAACAACGAACTTTCGTTGTTTATTTCGTCAAAATTCTGTATTTCAAAAATGGGATGATTGACCAATGCGTTGGCAATAGTAAAAGAAAAGCTCAGTTTTTGTTGAAATTATTGTGTAGAAGAGACGCGACGTTACTAAATGAATACTAAACTGTATGTGCACAAACAATAGCTACATATTGTTTGTAAATGTTCGTCTTCATGACGATAGCTAATCTCTCATTTGTCATTATAACTTCAGAACGTTGACATTTTGTAAAACTCCAGTAAATTCCAGTTCTAGATTTTGTTTGCAGTCAATAATTCCTTAATACTGATAATTGATAAGTAATAACGAAAGGTCTGCGAATAACTTCGTTTCAAATATTTGCTTTGTTCAGTTTGTAATATTAGTATAATCAAAGTTCAAAGTTTCAAGAAAATTTGAGATAATAATAATCACACCAAATAAAATCAAAGGACATTGAAGGACGTCTATGAGCTAGACTAATTAATGTACTGGTAAGAGTGCCGTGGCAGTTTATAGTGGGCACGCCCGTCCCGTTCAGGAATATGTATCGTTGAGTGACGTGCCCACAGTGCAGCCGCCACGAGGATCACGACGGGTCGACACGTCCGGCAACGCGTCCATCCTCCGGGCGACCACTACATGCACATTAGTGCCCTCATTACACATTCTTATTAACCGACTCTGTTGATTTTATACTAATAAGTAGGTAGGCATGAATTTCCTTCATCTTGTCAACTTTTATTACTTTATGTCAGTACCGGGAACGATAATATCAAGTATGGGATTTACATATTTTTGCAATGTTTTTTAACATTGATTACTCATTTGAATAATTTGCTTGCAATGGAAGACATGGGCAGAACAAACAAAGAAAACAAGAAACTAGCTTTGGTAGGTTAGGTCCATAATATTGCTCGCATTTCTTAAACTTATCAAAAGGGGCAGATTTCAGAATGTGAATTGCTAATCTCTAAAGTAGCCATTTTTAAAAACTTTTAAGTCTGTCAGGTATCAGACTTGAAATTCTAAGTTACGGTACAAACTTTCTACCAGCTTTGAGAGTAGTATCATCGCACCTTGCCATCTCTTAATAGCTTCAGATATTTACACGTTAGGCGAATTCTGGGCTAAAACACGCCTAGTGGTTAATTATGTAGTCTATTATTCTTACTGTGATACAAAACAGCAAGTCCAAAGGCTTTTATTATTATCAATATTCCATTTAGACCAAATGGACAGAATAAACTTAGTGAAGCTGGTTCCAAGAGAACGGGCTTAGAAAAGTTAGTTATTTAAGTGAAACAAGAGGATTAGAATCGAAACTTTATAAGAGAATTTAGAACAGATGAAGATAAATCTCGTTCAAGCAGTTTTAGATATTGACACCGTATGGTGTTTTATGTCTATAGCAAGATATTATTGCCTTTGGTAAGATAGCTTGAGAGATTTGGAGAAGTAGAATAAAAGAGAATGGTAAGAAGATCTTACTTCAAAACCTAAGTAAGAATTGTTTTTATATCTTCCATTAGTTGATTGACGATAAGCAAGTTGGTAGCAAGAGTAGCTTCATTCCATAATGCTGGATGACGTTTTAAAAGGCTCTAATACCATATTAGACCATATTAGTAATCCATTTTGTGCAGAAAGCTAGTCGACTGGTGAAGTCCCCTTTAAGGCTCATAATAATTATTGGTTGTTGTGGGAAAAGAGAATACAATGATTTTCCTTTATTGGTTTTAAATTGTTTTGTGATTGGCCCAAAGTTAATTCTTTTCCATCTTGTAAGTGATAGCAAGTAAAGTAATGTATGTTGTAAACTAAGTGTCGAAATCGAGCTTTTGTAGTTTATCCAGCTTTTTCTGTTTACGCAATGCCTCAGTTTGTCCGTAACATACGTATCATTCAGGAACCTTTTGCATAACTAATTTCTGACTAAATTCCGCTATGTAGTATAGAAACTGAACAGTTTAAAGGTAAGCATATTTAAAACCAATTTAAAGGAAAGAACGTTCTTTAAAATAGTCAAATTAATTAAATCAATTACAACCTACAAATTACACCACAAAATACAAAAATCCGTAATAATAATAATAATGACCTTTTATTGTTAAATGCTTGCATTTAAAATACTAAATCTTTCTTTCCAAATAAAAAGAAAAAAAACCTAAAGCTTAATTGTATAAATGCATATTAATCATAAATAGCTGGAGGTATAACGCATTACAAATAACTCTTACGTCTTAAGAAAGAAAAAAATACAATTACAAAAAGTTGCCGAAATCCAATTTGCTTTGATTATTACTAACAGCATTCAATCATGGTTAATAAATGAATCGTAGCAGCTCTGACAATTAGTTTTAATTCGAGACAATATGATTGTAGCTTTGCGGTAGGTAAATTTATTTCTATTAGCTTCTGAATTTTTTTCTAATTCTTTTTTTTTATTTCCCAGTCATCAACTAGAAACGTGAAATACGAAACTAAGATAGATTAATACTTTTATTATAAGATTTCCACAGTTATTCTTGTAGTTATTTATTGTTGAAATTCTACAAACTCAAAATTTGGGCTATTATGTCAACTCACATTAATTATCTTTTACATCAGAATATTTACGGTACATAACTTCCATTCAACTTATTACAGGAAATTCATGTATGCATATGTATGACTAAAACTCATTTACAATAAATCAACAAGCAATAATGCATTTATAAATGGTCTTTATCTAAACCATCAAAAAGGAATAGTCGGGCGCAATCTGTTTGATCAGCATGTGTATCCTTTATTAACTATTGTGCAAGTTCGAGTCATTTATCTGAGGAAGAGGATGCGTGTGTTCGAGTTATGACGGCGCCAAATATCAGTATGGGAATACAGAGACATGATTTGTTGAGATGAGAGAATCCCATAGTAGAATCATTTCACGAAAGGTTGGTGGTCTCATATTTCAGAATGATACTTAAACATGATGGGTCACCTAAATGTTTATATTGATGATATATTTTTAACAAGTAAATAAATGAATAGCAATAATAAAAATACAGCGCTTTATTAGTATTTTGTTTCTATTTCATAACAACTTAAAAAGGTAATTTAAATATCATTGTGTTTTCTGTTGTTATTCTGTAAGAGAATTTCACAACAGAAAATAAGCAAAGGTGCACCTATGTGTTACTCATATTTTAATTACCTTCGTGAATTGTATATTTCATAATTGTAAAATTAAAATTAGTTTTTTAATAATATTTATTATAAACAGTGACAACGACTTAATCAATTTTACCTCGACTAAAACGAACGTTTAATAAGTTAGTCTCTCCCAATAAATTAATTAATTAGTATTGAACAATTATTAAAATACTCATTATTTGATTATAATAAAGACATTTCTTTCAATTGATATAATCGATAAATCTACGCTTAATGATATTATTATTATTACATTAAGAGCTATTTTTTTTCGATTAGACTATTAAGTGAAAAATGAGCTTTCCCAAAAGTTTCTAGTCCAATCTACCACTAGGTATGTACATTCCCTCTAGAGAGTTCACCGAAAGATTACTGCCGCCCTTGTCAGAAGTAGCATTAAATACTCTATTAAAGATCAACGATACATGAGTGCTAATTCATTAAAATTAAATTTATTTTGAAATTCTTTTTCAATAAAACACTTAAAATACCTGGCATCTAGTCTACTTTCCCATAGTATATTTTGATAATGTTTTTATGCTTCCAAGTGTTATGAAAGTGTAAAAATTCCATTATTAATGTACAGTGTGACTTCTATGAAACAAACATGCAATGTAGTCATGTGGACCCTTTCACAATGCATTTGGAGGAATCTGTAGCGTATTTAAATGCATTTCTGTAATTTGCACTAACGATATCGAGGATTTTAATATTATTATATACCTTGCAGATTAATTTGTCTGTCAGGTAATGATTTATCTTAGAAATTCTAATTTAGATGTAACTCCTAGGATTAAGAAATTCTTCCAGTGAAGAGATTTGAAATATTGGAGTGTGGATAATTTCGAAAATTCTAATTCTTCTTAAAAAAACTTGCTCTGAAAATAGCGCAAGAAGAGTTTCCGTGATCAATTGAATGCATAGTCTGAAAATGGCAAAATTGTTTATATTTCATACTAAGTATGTTTGTTGTAGAAATATGCAAAATGGTAAATACTTTGTGATATTACCCCAAAACAGAGAAGCAGAAATTATGTATTTTGCTGCGATTCTAGATATTAGACGGATTTCTGAATTACACTTGAAAAGAATGACATTTAATAATCAAAATGAGTAAATGCCTGTGGACTTTTAAAACAACTTTTGGATGGAATTGAGGTCCTTCTGTCAATGATACAGTGAATGCGCCCAAATGCATAAATGAGTAACGTACCACAATTAGCCCCTTTAGGCACGACGAATGGTGTCAGTCACACCTATGGCGTCATACGAGACTTGTTCACTTTTAATTTAACTCCATAATAGGCAAATTGAAGAAGAGTAATCTAAGCTCAGTATTGTACGAAATATAATGCATCAGACGTACACCAATAGCATTTCTAAAATCACAGGAGAAGTATGACAACCATAACACAGGCACACATATGAAATTAAATAATCTAACTAATCCTCTATTTCAAGATACTGTAGCTGGGGTATGTAAAACTAACTGTGCTATTTGCCGAAAATCTGTGAGTCTTAGGTTTTACTTGAAGATAATAAGTATAAGTCAAAAATCTTATATTAGAGAAAAACACTTTTGAAGTTAACGATTGTTCAACGAACTCCGAAGGAGTCGTTACTGAATTTGCGAAGTCTGTCTGTCTGTATGTATGTCCGCATTTTTTGTCAAATTCTGAAATTTTGACTTCAGATCTGGATTCATCAAAAACTAAAGCCCACGTGGTATCTTCGTTTTTTGATAACTCTTCGGAAACATGGTCAAAATGGCGGCCAAAAATTAGAAAATTTTCAAAGTTTTTTTTTTACTTTAGAATCGTATTTTGCATCAAAAAATAAGACAAACGTGTATTTTTAGTTTTTTGATATCACCTCGGAAACATGGTGAAAATCGCTGCCGAAGTCTAAAAAAAAGTAACAAAACGGAGTTCGTTGTGATTATTATAAATTCTTACATTAAACTGTTTTAAAAGAACAATAGAGCGTACAAAACCTAAACTACAGTCCTATATTGATAATAGAACTAAAAAAAATAAACTTATACGTTTTCACAAACTTTTAATTAAGAAAAAATAACATACACCTTTTCAAAAATATTTAATTATGTTCTTCTGTGTCGTTTTCGTCTTCTGATCCATAATCAGCATTTGGATGGTTGAGATTGTTTTTTGTAATCAGATTAGAATAAAATTGATGAAAGTTTTCATTAACGTAAGGTAAAAGCTCTAATACATTCTGTTTCTTTTCAGAACTTATAGGAATCGGTCCTTTATAAGACTGTGGCACTTTTATCTTGCTAGGCCATGTGCTACCTTTTCTCAAAAATATTATAGATTTAAACAGTTCTTCGTTATCTAATTTGGTTTTGTATTGTACAAGTCCAGGCTGCTGTGAATATCTCAGCTACTTTATGTCCCTCCATACTACTTTATCGCCGCCAGTATTTGTTTTCTTTTGCTGGAATGTGGTTTTAAACAAGGCAGAGAATTCCAGAAAATCCGAGATTTTCATTTCTGGGACTTCAAAAGGTTTCTTACTTCTACATACGCGAGCAAGGTTCACCCAGTCCCTAGGATGGTCGATTGCAACGAGATACTTTTTTTTCTTCTCTATAATGAAGCGATCTGTATTACACTCCATGTGTGAATGGCCTGGCACAAGAAATTGATAATTCATATATTCAATGTGAGGCTGCTGCTTTATTAGTATCATAAATATTATACTTGAGAAAAAGTTTTTGTTTTGTCCAGGACATCGGAATGAAAAGTCAGTTCTTTAATGGCTGGTGATATCGTTTGACAATGTTTGTATATACACGACGCTATTTGATTAGCACTTTTCGCTGCTAAAGCTTGATGCCACATGAAACGAAATGCCTGCTGATCGTCACATCTATGCACAGTTAAATTAAATGTCCACAGTTGACGTTTGTAAAAAGCAACTGATGTATAACGTCTGAGTAAGCAGACATTGTTGCAAATCAAAGGTGTATACTATTTTCGTGCTGTCTTTCAATATTCTTGCTTGTCAATGTGTTTAACTTCATACGCTTTTTCGGCATCTTCTTGATGAGATCAGAACAAGACTTTCTAAGTAAATTAAACTTATCGCAACTAGCGCAAGTATCTTTTTGGGGGCATTTTATTTTAATGCCCAAGGAATGAAACATGTTTTGGTAAATTATACAAGAAACTGGTGTTTTATCAGGAAGTAACCACTTCTTGTATTTTTCATATATTTGAGAAATGGTATAATAGTGTGGAAAATACTTTTTAGCAGTAACCTTACGACAGTAGTGACTAACTCCATGTCTGCATCAGCGATCTTGTTTGAGGGTGATGATAATTCTCGTCTGTTGTCGGGTACAATACCTGATACAGAACTATTTTTCTTGTTTATAAATTTTTATGTGTGAATTTTCTGTTTTTATGTTTAATATTTGGACCATTCATTTTCTCGCTTTTTTTAAGTTGTTATAAGTGATGAAATAAATGTTCTGCGTTTGTTAAAACTACCCATTGCCCAATAGTCTTGAAAAATGGTTTGCCTAATATTGTTGTCAATTTTTTCTGCACACCTGCACTTTAAAAGAGCTTTTGATAATCTTGGCTTTACAACTTTTCCTCCTTTCGTTTCTAATTCCTCTAGTTTCATTTTTCTTGACCTCCTTCCTCTACGATGAATAACTGTTATTGTTTTATTGTCTAGGTTATCTGTTTCTAAATTATTGTTAGGAATCTCCCTGACTTCATTTTCAACATCGCTGCCTGGACGAAAGTCTGGATCAGCATCACTGTCGTCAAAAACATCATAATCCATTTCAGAACCATCTCTGTAAGTGTCTTCTACTATATCACTCAATATTTAAATGGTTTTACCTTGAACCATTACAATATTATTTTTCTAATTTTTTTGCATTATTGATCTAAAAGTGGCACAATCCTAGGGGTTTTATTTAAATGTTCTCTAGAAGTGCAGAAATATTATGCTTGAGAGAAATTTTGTTTTGGAATAGTATTTGCTATAATTTCTTGAAATTAAATTTACAGGAAAGGTACAGAATTCATAACCTGTATTGCTCCGACAATAATGTGACTTAACACAATTTACACCCTTCTATAGCTACTTTTTTCAAATTATTATTCTCTTCTACTCTGTCTTCATCTCTTCTTTCTTTTGGAGTGTCAGACTTTTGGACAAAGTTTCTAATCAATTTTTCCACTTTATCTTTACTAATACAAAAGATTTTTATTAAGGCTTCAGTAATTTTTCATTTTATATGAAGATATACGCACATATGAAGATATATGCACATAAGAAGATACAGTATAAGAATTAAATTTACAAAGATTTCCATCTACTAGTAGAATAGAGAAAAGAAACAGAGATCCCTTATATATATTAAGGAAAACATATGTATACAGGGTGATTCCAAAATAAAGGGTATCCTTTTAATAGGTGATAAGTGAGGCTAAAAGAAGCCAAAAAATGAAAAAACGAAGTAGCTCCGTGAAAGTTGAAAATTTTGACAATTTTCCTAAATATTAAAAACTGAAGCCGTCTCTGGTTAGAAAAAGAAAAGTGTTTCTTGTATTGTCGCCTTAAAAAGTGAAAGTTAAGGAGATTTACGGTGTTTTTAAACCCTTGTAGTGCAAGAACGAAAATTTACCAGACATGCCTATTTTCTTGGAACTAATAGTGCAGTTGTAGTAGCACAATGAACAATAAATGCCATCATAAGCTACCCCCTGGACATTTTACAACTTTCCCTTCTTAAATCTGAAGTATGTTTAACATGCATGGTTGTTGAAATTCGTTAAAACAGTAAAAAAGTAATAACAAAATTTATGTTACGAACAATTAGACTCCAGTCTCACAAGCAACATTTTAATCCCTCATTATTATTTAGTCACATGAATAGAAAACATCTTAAATGTCAGTGGATTACACATACTACCTGAATGAAACATGCGTATGGAAGGTACTACTAACTATCACCTCTGTATTTAATTCAATTTAATAAATTCAACCAATTTTTATTTATGTAGCATAATGCTTATTGAAGTTTTTGGTTCTTCGGAAGTTTACAGAAAAAAATCACCAACAGTAAAATTTTAATATTTTTCCGTTTGCAGATTAAAAAGTAAAAGTTCCTTTATGGCATTGTAGATAAACTATTATACCCCTCACATAAATAGCAAGAACTACCTGCCAATGACAAGGACAGTCAGTCAACCCCTATCGATTTTTGCTTAAGTAAAAGTATGAGAGCAGGACCGGCTTGGCTTAGCGATTAAACTTCAATCGCATTTTTCTCGAAAACTATGCAATTTTTACCTACCGTTTTTTATCGCAAATGTATGTACTATCACACTGCTATCCACCTTTAAGAGGATACCCTTTATTTCGGAATCACCCTGTATACCTAACCCTACAATGTTACAAATATTCAGTTTTATTGAAAAAAGGATTTTAATTAGAGTATTTAAAAGGAAATCATTCTAGAGGATAATTTGTTGTTGGACATGATGAGAAGTAATCCTTTTATACTATTAGTACAGTCAGCTTCTACTTATGATAAAATAAGCAGCTTTAAACGTGTTATATAATTAATATGTAATGTGGAAGGTGCGTTTGAGGTTTAAAACCGACAGCAAACTTTCAAGGGGTAACCTAGGCTTGACTGTGTTGAAGAATGCACAATGCAGTGCTATTATACTAAATTAACCTGTTGCTTAGAAAATCTTACACTATGAAATCCTGTAGCGTACATTTAGTTTACATCATTTATTAACAGTTATAATCTATAATATTAAACACATAAGATAAAAAGAAAGAAATTTATTTTTATGCAGAGCGGCCAGAATTGAGGGTTAAACTATCATTATTATAATACTCATTTGATATGGTTTCGTTATCTACTAATAATTATCATGGAATTTATAATTAAACAAATTACTTCGTTGTTTTTATAAAACAAAATTAATTTACGTTTGAAAGCTATTCAACTTTGCCATGGTTAATTATAAAACACATCTTCACGGGTGTTTTGTGTTCAATTCGCTTTATAAATAAACCTTAAATAAGCTACTACTAGAATTTATTAATAATAAATAGAAAGTATTTACAAAGCTATTTTTACATCAAAATATTTTTAATTTCCTAGGATGTCATTCACTTGTTAAAATTGCTTTATAAACAAAAGAACTGTATTATGGGAATTGTTGGTAGATTTTAGAACGATGTTCCTACTTATACGATAGTTAGTTAGTTACGATCTAGGATTTTACTAGAAAACGTTATTGAACACTATGTACCTACTACGCGACTCAAATAAGACCGTTTGACACCTTTTTTTCAATTTATAATCTTTCTTATAAAACTATTCGTCTTCTAGTTGAATCAAAATTCTCTCACATATCGTTTTAGTCTGTAATTTATTAATGTCTTAACTTTATTTCATATGCACGAGTTAGTGGTTATTAAACTCTACAAATTTCAAGTTTTAATTAGATTACTTAATTACTTATGTACAACAATATCACCATTTGAGATTTGAATTGTCTGTTTCTACTTCCTTCTATAAAGGTGACTACTAACAATAAAACTGAAATAAGGCATGCCATTAAATATGTATTTATTAATTTCACAAGTACTAACCTTCATTTAGTCATTTTATAAAGTGCTAGAAATTTCAGAAAATGTTTTTAAAACTCTACTTGTATTTTATGAGACTTATTTTATAATGTCCAATGAAAACAAATTAGATGTCTCAAAATAACATCAAATAATCAAAATAAACTTATGAAATCCAATTTTACCTTTACAGAACATACAGGGTGTTTTACAAACCATTGGTCAAGTTTTTGAAGATGATTAGAGAGCTCAAATGAAGACAAACGGTCTGAAGAATCTTCTCTTCAGAGCTTTAGTTTTTATACTACAAAATATTGAAATGCAATGCCAACAAATTGAAAACATCTGAATCATTTATTGTTCATACCAAAATCAAGTAACATAGTTATCTTTTGTATCATTTTTGTAATCTAGTAATTGTCAGTCCTGTGCCTGGTACTTTTTCCAAAATGCTTCATTTTATCACTCAATAATATAACGCCATGCATTTTGCATATGATAGATGTAGCGGCAATACAAATTCATCGTTATCAAGAGCGCTTTTCTTATAGTACCATATCGAACTAAAAAATATTTATTGCAGTGGCTCAGCAACTACGAGAAACTGCTTTGTAGTACCTAAATGGAACGGAGTTGGACATACAGATAAACAGCACGCCTTATTTGTTGAGCACGAGGTAAATTTCTCAAGATACGGCTAAAAACACATAACCATTTGGAGAATTCTAAACAAGATCCTCTTGTATCCTTACTATTATTGTTTATTTGCAGTTGTATCATACGCTTTAGGTCATGTTTAATACAGTCGATTGGTTTTACAACCTTACAGATTCTAAATATGCAGACCTATGTACATTTACTTTAAAATAATTACAGGTGTTTAGTAACAGGATTGAAGAAAGTGTTTATTGCTACTTAAAAAGTCTGTGTGAAATATAGCGATATGTTCTAATATACCAGCGTGTACAAGACTTATGGTAACAGAATCATCCTGCTAGAACTGTTTACTGCCAATGGTTATTGCAACAAAATGATGCAGATTTTCATAATAAACTACTCATAAATGAATAATGAATTTACCCTAAAATCAAATATTGCACATGCAGTTTTCTCAAGAACTAAGTTGTCTCGTACATATTTTGCAGGATTAAGATCAAGGGAAGTATCAGGCAGCGAAAAGTGTACTATTTTTAAATTTTCCAATTTACATTTACATCTTGAACACAATGAAGTCAAGCTTCATCGTCAGGAAATACAAAGTTATTTCAAGCAAAATCACGGGAGTAGCACATATTACCAAATAATTTGGTTTCTTATAAATATGCTCGTTTATTGAACCTCTAGCAAAATAAGAATCTGTGCAAAATTTATATGTACATAATTCTTGTCAAATCCATAACCCATCACCACCAAATTGCGTTCCATTTGAACATACGGGACTGATTGTAGAGCATTACGTATCTCCAATGTGTATTTTCGTTTATACAATTGCGAATCTATACTAATCTGGTATTTTGCTGAGTAATGCTAAGTAGTGGTCTTCTTACCGACAATTATTATAGAAATATTAAATTAACAAATTTAATAATATCGATTATAAATATCTTCTAGATAACATAAATGATATAATTGATTTTAGAAAACATTTTATAACATACAACCACTACCACATTCAAATTTCCTATTTATCTTTGAGCAGTTTAATTGCTCATGTATAGAATAACAGTGTTTTTCAATTAATGCTTGGTGCGGGATCATCAGTTATCATTTGACTGGAACTTGCATCTTGCCTTCAATGTTTACATGGAAAAACATACTTACATTCCTTGGAAGAGGTTGAACTGGAAACACGCAGAGGCGTTTTTATACACGATAGTGCCCCTGAGCAGTTTAGGCAAGATATTGCCTTTTTAAATCTCAATAAGGATGGGATTGTTATTTATGGGAAGACTTATTAGTCCAGTCAATAAGCTGGAAAAAAAGGCCGGATGAAAAAAACACTCAGCTCGAAGTTGACAAAACTTTTTTGCAATGAGTTGTATATGACCCAAGAATCATTCATGACTATTGAGACCTTTGCCCCCGCCTCCCCCTTTTGCCCCAAATCGTGAAATCAACCCTTTTAACCACCCCCTTTCTGCAGATTTTTTTTAATTTGTGAAAATGTATGAATTTTAGCTCAAAAATGGCTTCTAGGAGATTTTTGAGTCGCTGATTACGATTCCGGCATTAGTTTTTCGGAAAAGTAAACCTGGCCTTGGAAAAACGAAAAACTTGGCCTAATTTCTGAAAAAAATTTGAATTTTAACTCGAAGATGGGTCCTAGGGGGAATCCGATATTAGTTTTCCGGGAAAACCACCCTGACCTTAAAAACTCGAAAAATTGCAAAAAACCCATGAAAAGTCATTGGGAGATTTTCAAAAAAAACGTGTTTCATGTCGATTTCGAGGTAATAGCATACTGTCATTTCAGAAATAACAACAAAAACATCTAAAAAAAAACCTTTTTTTAAATTTTCCAATTTTCCACAACCAGGTTGACTTTTCCGAAAAACTAATATCGGATTCATCATCAGCGACCCAAAAAAACTATTTAGAACCATTTTCGATCTGAAATTACAAAAGTTTTTCCGAAATTGAGCAAAATTTTCCAATTTTCCATGGTCCGGAAAACTAATGCCGGATTCGTAATCAGCGACTCAAAAAACATCCTAGAAGCCATTTTTGAGCTAAAATTCACACATTTTTACAAATAAAAAAAAATCCAGAAAGGGGGTGCATCGAAGCAAATGGCCATTTACGTAGCCCTTCATTAAGTTTTTTGAGAATTTTTTTTGCAGCAGTCTCATATTTCTTAGATTTCCAATTTTCTGAACATGTAATTTCGTTTCCTTTTATTTCTTCATTTGTTTGATTACTTGTTAACTAGACGCGCTTCAATTCTGTAGATTCCTGATGGAGCGTTTAGAAATAAAAGAAAGTAATCACAATAAAACTATTTCTCATTGTCAAGTCTTAAACTCTTGCTAGAAAACTGAATTTTAATAATGCAAAGTTAACAGCGCTAGCACCACCAGAGCATGTTAATAAGCCAGAAGTACCCAAAATTTCTACACACTCACTAACGTGAAAACTAAAGCTCCAGTGGAAAAACTCTAGAAGATTCTTCGTCTCCATTTGACCTCCCTAATCGTCTCTGAAAGTTTGACTGGAAGTCAGTGAAACGCTCTGTATAGTGACTAACCTTTTCTTTCAGATAATGTTTACAGTGGCATTTACAATAAATTGATAACCTTTCGTTTACCAATCTAATTTACAAAGAGATTTGATCTACTTAAAAACATTTAAATAAACAAAATCTTGACTGCCTTTTAAAAAAATAAACTGACGTAAATGTAATGTAATGTAAAAAAATTGATCAATGAGATTACAAATTACGTGCTAATCAAACAACATTTTGGTTATTCTAAGGTATAGAAATTGAAATAAAGTTCTAACTGGCATGTAACATTCATGCCTACTAAAGACAACATTTTTATGTGCACAACTGGAAACTTTCGACTCGCTGTTTAAATACTATAATGGAACTGTCATAATTACAAATGCATATGTACTACTTCTAACAAAAGTCAATGTACTTTGGACTAAATCTATGAATTTTAGGAGCATCAAGGACTGTTTTTACGATGTGCAGATTTATTATCGCAGGAAACCTCTTAAGCTTGACGCGTTTCGATATATAATCTTAAAGTCAGAACGGGAAGTAAGACACATGCACATCTTTTAAAAGCGAGCAGATGGTGAGTAGTATCGTATACATATACTGTAAGAAAAGTAATTATTGAGTGTGGGTGCTCCAACAGGAATCATTAGTGCAACCAAGCTATTCTGCTCTTCTAAAGAATATTACATCTGCAATAAAAATAAGCAGCCTAGAGAGACTAAGCATTTTCAAAAGCTGTCCAATAAATTTTGTCACCATACATACCTATGAAGACAAGAATGTATTATTGCACATAATTTGTTTCAGTACATGTCAAACACCTTCTACCGACTCAACTTTTCAAAAGTAGTCCATATGATTTAAATGCTTATTCGCTACTCATTTTAATATATTTATAACTAGTTGTTACATTCCAAAAGCAATAAATTTTGAACACTGTATGCTTCAAATAGCATGTTAATGTAAATGTAGTTAAGCTATTTTTATTTTATTTTAATTTAAAAGCTGTGGCAGCGTTACAAATTTCTTCCATTTAATCAACAAAATAGTTCAGTAATTATTATTGATGGTATCGAAATCACAAAATTGCTTTCTTCTTTCGGTTAATGACTACGATGCTATATTAAGTAATAAATTTCAAAAGGTCGTCGCAGTTCTATTGGATTCGCTGTAATGAATCGCATTATAATTAATAAGGCAAACGTAAAATCTCATCGCGAATATTTTGGTTAAGAAGGCGTGCGTGCTGATGGTGTCTTCTTTTGTGGCCTTTACATAACAAACCCCAATTTGTTTAATATCAAATATAGGCATTAAGCGCTAATTTCCCACCAGTAAAAAAAAAACGAGAGCATGCACTTTTCCGTTGTGTTGACGAGATAAGCACACGGGTAGGGAAGTTAGACCCAAGTTGCGGCACGAACCGATATGATTACGATCAGCGGTTCGACATATATCATTGTAGCTATTATTATTGCTATTTGTTACTAATGATTGTGTATGTTGGAATCGGTCGTGCATCATTACTCATTAATATAGTTCGATTTGATCTCAGTCAGCCATGAGAAAGAACGGTTGGACGGTCCAGTGCATCGCGTCTTGTTACGGCACACCAACATTTTACTATACCACGTCCGGTGGTGAATCCGTGAGTGCTTCACGATTTTCGTGTACTAATGTCGAAAATAGACAACATTTTATTTGCTCATTATCTTTTATTTTATCGAGCAAACTGCAATTTATTATTACACTAATTTATTCCACCAAACATTTATTAGTTTTCTCGGTTTTCATTTCTTAGAATTTTTCAAAAATCTTGCAATTAGGAAATACTTAGCATGATAGAGTCGATGACTTCAAAGTTTGTTAAAAATTAAGAAAAGCTGGGAGGTTTGCATGGTAATCACCTATTGATGTCACCGCTGCTACAATAATATATTCGGATGCAATCATAAATTAAACAATTGTTTTTAAGGAATAGCCTTATTGAAAAGTAATTATAAAACGAATGTTTTTCAAAGAACTGTGGTTTCGCTATTAAAATAAATATTAAATAAACAAATACTAAAACAACCTATATTACAAAAAAATTAGAATGTGCTTATTGATCTGTGTTAGAAATTCACTTGCATCTAATTCAAATTAATATTTTATTAAGATTTATAACTTTCTAAAGTTGTATCCTCATAATATTATTATTCACAGCTGATGTTTTTGTGACAGTTTTCAATAGATGGTAGTAAATGACCAGAAATAATGGATAAATTAAAGTGAATCTTGAGTTAACACAGAAAGTAAAACAAAACACTGTACTACCTAATAGCACCTTTTTGTCTCAACCTTTAATAATTATAATTGTTTTTACAAGTAACAAAATAATAATTATTAATATTATACGCTTAATGCAAGCTAAGGATTTGTTAAAACCAATGGCAATCATTGAAGCGTCTTTGCTGCTTTATTCAGTGACAATTTGAGAAATTCTTAATTGTATTGTACACAATAATAAAACAAGTTAGATAACCACAATAAATTTTAAGCTGCTTGTCTTAAAATTCTAAAATGTTAAATAATTCAACAGAAACTATAAAACACAAGTTTTCTTAAGAAATAAATAGATTTCAGACTAGTTAGAGTAAATAGGAGTAGGTTTTAGGAACACGAATAGTTATAAATTAACTTAATTAAAATCAGCACAGAAGCTACGATTCTTAATAACAATACCAAATTTAAGTTAGGTTAGGTTAGAATTATCTTAATATATATTTTGAACGGAAACTATGTATATGTAATTTTGAAATTTACTCAGATTATGAAACTTAGTCTAAAAGAAATCTATTGTTATTAATTAAGAATTATGCAAATTTCTAAAACTACTTAATGGAAATGTAAAAGTAGTGCTTTGAATAACTGATTTTGTTGACTCTGAAGAAGGCAGTTGCAGATAATCTTGAGATATTTACATTCAGGCATTACCTGAAAATGTAACAACATGCATTTATTTTTGTATCCTACAATAATAAAAAGAGTCTTGTAAATACTGTAGATTTTTAAAATTTTAATTCTAACCTTAGGATCTTGCCTACCAAACGTAGTTTCGAGTATCGGAAAACATGTTCTTGAAAAACATTATATGTATCGATATTAAACAAAGTCGTATTAACTAGTGACAAGACTATAAAAGGGACTTTCATTTATTACAAGAGCTTACTTAATTAATATCAATCCTTACGAGGGTAGTCTGAAAAGTTTCCGACCTAACAAAGATACAAGACATTTTTTCTGAAAATTTTTTTTTATTTTTCAACATAGTCTCCTTGTAACTCTACACACTTCTCCCAGCGATGCTCCCATCTCTGCAACCCGTCCAAATAGTACTCGGCATTTTTCTCTGCAAAATAATTGTTCACGAAAGTGATTGCCTCTTCATTTGACGAAAATCTTTGTCCTCCGAGCGCAATTTTTAGATGAGGGAACAAAGAGAAGTCGCTTGGGGCTAGATCTGGTGAGTAAGACGGATGGTCAAGCAGTTCAAACCGTAATTCGTGGATTTTCGCCATGGCAACCGCTGAGGTTGTCTTGGTGAAACAGGATTTTCTTTTTCTGCAAATGTGGCCGTTTTTTCGCAAGTTCTGCCTTCAGCTTGTCAAGTAATGATGCATAGTATGCTCCTGTAATGATTTTTCCTTTTTGAAGATAATCGATTAAAATAACTCTATGACTATCCCAAAAAACAGTCGCCATCACTTTCCCAGCCGAAAAAACAGTTTTTGCTTTTTTTGGAGCCGGTTCCCCCTTAGCAGTCCACTGTTTGGACTGTATTTTTGTTTCGGGCGTATAATGGTGTATCCGAGTTTCATCTACAGTAATTAATCGGCGCCAAAACTCGGATTTATTTCGCCTAAACTGCGCCAAAAGAGCGTTGGAAATATTCATTCGAACACGTTTTTGGTCTAACGTGAGCAAACGCGGCACCCAACGCGCGGACAGCTTTCTCATGCCTAGATGTTGATTTAATATGTGACAAACACGTTCTTTTGACATGTTCATAACCTCTGCTATCTCTCTCACTTTAATTCGGCGGTCGTCTAGCACCATTTGGTGAACTTTGGCGATGTTTTCGTCGGTAGTTGTAGTTTTTGGACGTCCCGAACGTTCATCGTCTCCCAAGCTCTTACGGCCACGTTTAAATTCAGCAGCCCAAAATTTCACTGTGGTAAATGATGGTGCGGAGTCCCCATACACAGAATCCAACTCATCTTTTATTTGCGAAGGCGTATTGCCTTTCAAAAACAAATATTTAATGACAGCTCGATACTCGATTTTGTCCATTTTCACAAAAAAACTCACATCAACTCACTCAAACGACTGTTACATAAAAACTGCGCGTCCAAAATGGCTGAAAGTTTGGTGAGTAACTGTTAACAGATGAACAACGAAATTCAGTAGCTTTTATTTACGAGTGCTGCCATCTTCACGTTGAGGTTGGAAACTTTTCAGACCACCCTCGTATATGCCTGCTAATAATTTATTATACCGACCAACATTGCAAAACGGGTATGCTTACTATATTAATAACACATAAATTGGATAGTATACAGTTCAGAATGCGAAGAATCTTTGTCTACAATTTTTTATTCCTTCTTTTTCTTTCTAGAAATGGTTTTACAATGAATAATTTTGCCTAACAACAAGTTGGGTGTTTGAGCAAAACTAATTTCACGGTACATTTATCGAAGAATGGGTAAACTCTATAGGCACCATCAGGAATGTTTGTAAAGGACAGTGTAGTTGGATTTACGCAGGTCCATACATGTTAGTAAAGTTTCTCATCATTACAAATAGTAATTTTGTCCTCTCTCCTACCCTACCTTTCTACATTCTGTGTCATCGTAATAAATTACCAACATACATAAAATTGTTTTACTGATAATCTTTTCTTCCCGATCAGTAGAACATCTGAAGTATGTACAGCGCCCCAAAAAAGAGAATGGACAGAGCTGAGTGCCAGTTGCGTAGGCAACGCATTCTACAACATCACCATTACTTGAAAGTAATGGTGATGTTGTAGAATGGGTTGCCTATACAACTCTAAATACCTTTGAAATGATTATAGCCCTGTCCACTCTCTTTTTTTTGGAGCAGTGTACAAGAATTGAGGATTTGCTAGGTTAGCGGGGTCGCAAACATCTTCAAAAGAGATCATCTGATGCCAAACAACATCCGCTTTTTACTTGTGTTATAGACCAAATTTAGAGTTCAGTACGAATTTAATAGAAAGAGACTAATATTTGGATATTCGAACTTTTGCAACGTCATGATCCCCTTGAATCTTTATGAGTTTAATTTAATATGAAAGTGTTTAGATCGTCTACCTGCGACATATGTATAACCACAATGTTATTTCTGAGGCAGTCGTTGCCTTAATTGCCAAACAGTGAAACTGCAGAATAGTGCAAAGCATTCATAACCAACTGACTTGCAACAAATTATAATCAGCTGAACTACAGCAAATTATGGAAAACTGGTTGTTTTCATTTCTACTTTTTCAAACGTTTTTTTTTTTGCATTTGTTTATTACAAGGTGATTTTGTTTCAGCAAGTAGAGGCATAGGTAATTTATTTATTACAGTAACTGATGGTAAGCATTTGAACGTTCAAATTGGAAGGGAAATATGCCTAAAGCATTCTGATTTACACTTTTTTTATGTCAGGGCATAATGCTTGGTTCTACTGCGTCTTAACATAGGATTAGATTAGCATTCGGCGGTTTACTGGTTGTCTTAAGGTAATAATTGCTTGGGAAAGTGGTAAAAAGAAAACTAAGTACAGCGATACTTGTTTACTTTCAATTATATATTTTTTGCATTTCTTTGGCTGGTCAGTCTCACTATCGAAGCTAATGCCGAAAGTGTAACTTGCGAAATTATAGAAACTTATGTGTGGTACAACCCAAAACAATTAAGATTAGTGACTCATAAATGATAGTTCCGATCCACTTTAAATCACATGGCCAATGGAAGAAGTTGACAACGTCCTAACGATACAAGAATCTCGTCAAGCCTTACTGAATTTAATTCACCAATAAATAGAATTATTTAGTCATAGACTAATGTAAGTTTTTAAGAGTTTGTTTCAAATTTCAAAGAAAACTTTTCGCATTTTCTTAAGATAAGCAGAGATTACAAATTTGACAAAAGTCTATTTTTCACAAATCCGTTTCCTTTAATGTTTTTCTTTCAAGATTAAAATTGTTTAGTTTTTTTTGAATACAATTAGAATTCAAAAACTCTCTAATTTTGATTAACTTTTAGTTTTATCGGTTGTTCTCAGTTAGAGTAGAAATCTTTAAGTTTCTCGTGTTGTTTATTTTGAAAAAAATATTATTCTTGTCAATCCTATTTTTTCTACCTATCAATGATGATTGGTTATAAAGATGTTTTATTGGCTTACTTGTTGCTGATGAGCTGCAGTAGCTTAGTGTATCTAAACAATACATCGCTCGCGGTGTAGATTTCTAACTCATTTGAAGCAACAGTTCAGGAGCGGCGGAAGGCTTATGGTGAATATGGAGCACTCCATATTTGAGATTTTTTTGAGTATGGAGTTCCATAGCTAAAAATTTCGTATTTTAATTTTCAATTTTTGTCGATTAACATATATATTTTTTATTTTTTATTTAATGTATTGTTATTCATTATTTATAAATGATACACATTTAAATCGTTTCTATTTACATATGTGTGTAACGACCTCTTTTTGCACTCCATCTTCTTCTTTTCCTTCTTTCTCTGCCATATCCGTCCGGATGTTGACGATCATTATGGCGATGCGGACTTTGTTTGCTGCACAGCAGAACAATGCTTTTGAGGTAACTTCAAACCATTGCCAGCCACGAAATGTTTCTTCTGCTAAGACCTCTTTTCCCTTCAACCTTTCCCTGTATGATATTTTGTAGAAAACGTGCCCAAGATATTCAAGCTTCCATCTCTTAACTGCTGTCATTACCTCGGGTTGGCATTTCATTCTTCGGAGTACTTCAATGTTAGTAATGTGATCAACCCAAAAAATTCGGAGAATTTTACGAAATACCCACATTTCGAAAGCTCTAATCTGGTTTTCAGTATTCTTCGACATGGTCCAACCCTCTACTCGGTACAAGAGCACAGAGAATACGTAGCTTTTCACTATCTTTTTCTTTAGTTCTAGACTCAGATCTCTGTTGGACAAGAAAAGTTTCATTTTAATAAAAGTATCTCTGGCTCTTTCAATACGGTTTTTAACCTCAATGGAGTGATTCCAAATATCTGACATTACAGTACCTAGGTATACGAATTTTTTGACATGTTCAATTGTTTAGTCGTTATCCGTGAGATCATTTGTTTGTTGTGGTGTTTTACTGACTACCATGCATTTTGTGTTTTTAGCATTCAACTATAGGCCAAACTTCTTGCTTTTTGCATTGGCATTTGTTTTCATATGTATATTGTTCTTTGCACTCTATTTCTCAGAAAATCATGTTTCGCCGGTCGTGCAACTGTTTATTTAGAAGTCGCTTTTTACGAAGTATATACCTACTTAAACAATTGGCCAAGACTTATCTTGTAGAGACTGACCAAAATAATAATTCGTGTTTATATTAAATTATTATAATTAATTTTTTAAGGAATGGCCTATTCACGATTTTCTTGATGATGCCTTAGAATGGTTTGCAATAGCACCCATAGCATTCAATTGAAAGTTTTCTTTGAAATTTTTATCTAAAGTAATTCATCCAGGTTCATATTACAATTGATCAAGTGATTCGTCGAAGATTGCGCATTAATTACATGTTTCAGTATTCTTTTTCATATCATCCTAATATTCTCATTTATTAAAGCCAGAGTTGGCGCAACAACGTGCAAACTAAGCGCCGCGGTGACTAGGCACTGCACCGTGGCAAATAACACAACTAAAACCGACATTAGGCTTTATTATCACACGAAGGTGTTTTAGAAAATTCTGCCCTAGACGCCAAATACCCAAGCGTCACGTTGGCCATGTTCACGATTTGTCATTAAATAGTCCCTACAACTTTGCTCGGAAGAAGTATGCTCCCGTCATTATCTTTATCTTATAAATGGTAGCACTTTTTAGATATTTCTTGAAAAGCACATCGTCGATACAACTTCTTACGTGAAACGCATTGATGAGCACCTGATGCTTGATAAGCGTCTTGCAAAGTATCGATGTTTTAATTCTTGAATTACATAATTTAACATTTTGGTTATTCTACTATGTCGCGAAATCAAACGTACTTTCATGGTTTTCTGCTAATGGACATTGTTCTACTACGAAATGTATTTTTATTCCTCGTGCTAAAGCTGTAATTGCTGTGCTTGAAGATTAGGGCGCATTGTCTTCACTATTAGTTTTTCTTTTTATCTCCTTCTTGTTTTTCTCTCATGGCAAATGATCCTGGACAAGTAGGACTCTTGGCTACTTCCAAGGCTTTTTGTTTCTGTTTTGATTTCCAATTCCTTTTGGTTTTGAGTTGGTCTGTCTTTAAAATTAAATGTTTCTTCTTTATTCTCATCCTGTTTGTTTCTTGATCTACGGCAAGTAATCTTGGGCAGTCAACACTTCTTGCTATTACTTTTTGTGCTAGTGTTTTCTTCTTCAGTCTGATTATGGGTTCTGATTTCTATCTTTACTTCAGAAATATGCTTGTTTAACTTACACGGATAATTAGCAAATTGTAGTGCTCTCCGCATGATAGGAAAAACAAAATGGTTCATTAGGGCCACGAGGCGTCTTTATATCTAATATTAGGTTTTTTTTAATTTTCGATTTCCAGTTAGTAAATAACGTATTATGATCGCAGTTGCTGGGTTTGTTGCTTGCTCAACATTATACTAAAAGCAAACTCATCCGATTTGAATATTCAGTCAACCTACGCATCAAACTTAGCAGATACGGATAGCGCAAAATCTGATATTAAATGCACCACGCACCACCTATCCTACCATACGAAGGCGGCTTAAAAAGTTCTGCCATAAGATGTTAATTGATGAAAAAATATCGATATTGGCTAAATCTAAAGACTTTTGTAACGTTTTTTAATTTTTATTTAATCATTATCACCATTTATTAATAAAAGCCTTTGTGATGTTTTATTTTACGCAAAATGTGTTTATGTGTTTTATGTTTCAGTAGCATATACGTAAGTAGATAGATCTACGGTATTTCTAAGGTAAGTTATTGCATAAATTTCAGTAAGTAGTCTTTGATAAACTTAAAGTCAGTAACTTGTTTGCTTTAAATGGGTATGCACAGTGTTCTTTCAATGGATATTGCGTAAAGGCACTTATTTCCTATTTTAGTTATGTAGAGTATTTCGTTTTAAGACAAAAATTAAAGTCCGTGGCTGATGATTTATAAGAAACTTAAAATTTATTCTTTGGGTTCAAATTAATTGATTGACGCTAGCTGCGTACAAATCTATTTATCTTCAGAACAGAACACAGTTTAAGTGTTACAATCTCAGTTTTTTATCTCGTAGTTTTTGTATACATTAATCCGTGAAGTCTCTAAAAAATTTATTCTTTGAAAACTTTACAGCACGTTTCGATTTTGCTTAAACCCCTCTTTACACTATTTATGTCAAATAGTTATTGTTTATAAGTAACACATTCTCTACAGATATTTCTGGTAGCTAATTAATTTACTGCATTGTGTCAAACAGCAATAGATATGTAAGATTTATATTAATACCTTTTCTACAAGAATCATTTTTACTCAAACTCTTCACGTGCATAGAAATATTTGTCGAACCAATTTATACAGTAACTAGTAGAAGCTAGGAGATATCAATGCTGGATAATACCACAAAACGCTTACTATTAACACTTAAATGAAATAGACTGTAGTATTTCAAAAAAAAACCTCAAAAAGTTGATATTGATTCTGAATGGACAACAAAAAGCTATTCAAGAGAAACTTCATTTGTCTAATTTTTTTTTCTAAAAAGTTTTCATTTGCAACTTAAGACAGTTGCAGTTTAAAAAATGAATACTTTTTATAAGATTCAAACAGAAATAGTGCACAGATTCGACATTTTGAGTAACAACATTTTGAATAGATTTTACGCAACGTTTAAAACCAAAAAGCGTATAAACGGCATCGTAATCGGTCTATGGAACCCAACTAAATAATACATGGATAGTAGTAGTGTTAATTAAAACTATCGCCACAAAATGTTAAGGTTTTAATTTCAAGCCTGGTGATCGGAAGCACGAAAAGGAAAGCAGAAACCTGCTAGTCATCTCCGTTATATCTCTTAAATGCACACCTTGACATATTTTTTATAGCAAATTCATTGCAACTATTATGCAGAGATACACACACATCTGTGCAACTGAAATGCTGGATTGGGTTATTAATAAATAAAAGGAAGAATCGTGCTCTATAATTTAAGGCCTGGCTAGGAAGCACAAGTTTAAGCTACGCCTTTCATTATTTTATAGTTAAAATGGAATTTTTAATACCATTGTTAAATGGGTGTGTGTGAATCGAGCAAAGGTAGTATTTGAAATTTTATTTTTTAGTATTTAGCTTGCTGTATATTAGCTTTTCCTTTGAAATGTTAACCACTATTTATTACCAATTAAAAACATTTAATAGAAAATTATTTTGAATTTGTAAACATACGCATAACATAATGTAATGTTGTGGTGTTAATTTGAAAGTTCTCAACTTTTTTATTTCTATATTAAATCGTTTTCTCTTATAGATACGATAGATTAACGCAACTTAAGATGCGATTGCGCAAAAAGTATTTTTGCACCATATATGCGTTTTCTTTGTATTTTATAATTGAATTCTTCACAATCGAAACGGTTAAATGGTTTGTCGAGTGGAGATCGCAAGTCATTTAGAACTAATTAAATTTATATATGTGCTAGAAACACGAGGTGGTCTGTTCTGACAGCTAATGTTGTTAACAGGTACACGCCTTCAACTTTTTTTTAGGTTATTTGGTAACTTTTTTCTTTTATTGTCGATGCTATTAAAGTTTAATAAAACATTCTCTTAAATAATTTGATGGTCGCGTCTTTGCGCCATTGTGTAACATTTAATTGGGTCACAAATGTAATTTATGTTTTGTTGCACTTTTCCCACCCACGATAGTTAAATGGACAATTTAGAAATATTAAGTTAATAAATGTAACAATACAAAACGCACTTGTAATCGTTGTTATAACAATAACATCTATTAGTTCTAATCTGTAACGTACTGTATACAATAAAGTAACATAATATCTATAAAATATACATGCAATCTAATCAATACAGATATACAGGGTGTTCCAGTTGTTAACAATCCAAAAGCAATGATGTAAAAGTATTATTTTCCACCAGCTTACAAATTCCCACAGTGGGATTTTGTAAAAAGCAAGTTCTAACTCTATGTATATTGTATACCTACTGTGTATGATCGACAAAATTCTAGATCTGAAATTCGAATCTCTAAACACTCTTAGTGGTGGATCCACCTTCATTTTGTAAGTATGTGTAACAAATAATTTCTGGGTGGATACCTACGGCATGAGATATTCGTCATCAATTCGCTTCGAATTTGGTTCCTACTTTTTATGTATCATGAAATTTAAAAATAAATAGCAAAATCAGCAGTGTCCTTGACACTGAATATTTTCCAAGATTGTATATTTTAAGAAAATTAGATAAAATTAGTTTTTCTTATCTCTGTAATGTTTCTTTACTAAATCAGAATTATTTTAATTTTAATTAGTAGGTTATGCGTTTCCCTACCTATTCTCTTAAAGATTATTAGAAAATACTTAATTATCTGCAACCCAACAAGACTTGCTATGATATTAGTTTGCTTTCATCAAAAGAAATAGGTTCAAGGAAATTCTTACTCAGTTTAAAGGCCGGTACGCATTTGACTATACATAGGAACAAAGCATGAACTAGACTAGCAAGCATAAATGTTGCAGTGACTAATAACAGTCTTATTGTTTTGTACACTATTTGTATTAAAGAAAAATGAAAAAACAAAAACGTTTTATTTAATTAGGAGGCAAATAACTGAAGCGAACAACAAATTATCCAATTCCAAGATTTTGATAGGATGTCGAAGATGATTCTACTTTTCTTTTGAATGCTATAAAAAGTAAAAGGATATGACTTTTTGGAAAACGGGCTGCAAGAGATAAGCAAACAGTTGCTCAAAGATAAATCATCTTCTTGTTGAGAAGAATTGGAACTAATGAAATTGGTAGGAATCAGAATTATTCATATCAGTTGAAATTGAGGAATATTACTGTCGACAAAAAGACAATACTCTTGACGTCAAGAAGTATTTATTGCTTTTTCGAGTATGTCAATGTTATACTGTGGTATGGCGTGCAAGCGATTGTCGAATGCGTGGAGTTTGTCTAAAATAATTATAACCCTCAAAAAGACTTCATTGATATTTTTACTTCTCCCTGATATTTACATGCTTTTGCAATTCTTTGATCCTCTTCGCCTCTTTTTGCCGGGTCTGCGGACTGATTAATTCTTCTACGAGTTGGCTCACTTTCACTACTGTTTTATTTTCGATGCTATCATTAGGTATTTCTGTTCTCTTCTTGACTTATCGGTTGTAGTTCCCCTTTTCTTCTTTCGTCGGTTTTTTATATTCATAAATGTTTTGATAGACATTCAAAATTATCTAGCGTTTATATTGAATTAATTTTCAATGATCGAAAATGCAGATTCGAACTTCAAGCAAGAAAACATATTACCCTTCAAGTAAGATTAACAGTGGGAGGAGGTTTTATAACTACAAATCTCAGTTCGGCATGCTAGTTGTAATTTCATATTCGACATTCGACATTGACCGTTAAGAGGTTATTTTGGATGGTGGCGTATTCAAGAATTATAGACGGGCCTTCTTGAGAAATATTTAATTTGCGATTAAATGGAGCACGTTGGAATTGAATCGTGTTTTTAGGGTTGTTAAAATCACAAAAGGCGGAATTGGCTGTTGTCTAGCTTCAAATTCTTTACGCAGTAGCAAAACCTCCAGCAATATGTACACATCGCCAAGTTCATTAGATACTAATATAAACAGACAAACAATATATTAACAAGAACCTACAACTCGACTCAACTCATACTTATTTTTTTAATTCCAGTCGTGCTCGTTTTGTAAGGATTATTATTTTTTCTGGACGTATGGGTTTCATCAGCAATTTCTTTGCGTTACCTTTTTATTTTGCTTGTCCCATCCAACTGTGCATTTTTGTCACGCATCCGCTTACTCAAAAAAATCTGTTGTAAGAAACTGAGCAACTTGCGTATAAAACATAGTTAATGGAAGTTGCGTCTGCAAAGCAACTCTTTTTACACATTTAGTGTGATCTAGAGCTACTGGTGATATGCCCACGGCGCATCATAACAGAAGATGAAGAGAGAAGAAGAATATTTCAAAGATGATCAGTCTTTTATTGAGAGTAGCATTAACATACAAAGTAGGTTGGAAATCAAGACACTACATGGAAATAAATTGTGTAATATTACATACTTTATAGAGAAATTGACAAATTTCAAATTTCCAAATTATGTTACAATTTAGGTCTAATATCCTTAGCCTTTGTGTTTACATTTTGAATCTCACCAAGATGATCAAAAGCATAACAGTTTAAATCAAGAGTCCTCAAATTAGAAGTGTACCCTAGCATTATGAATTCTTTTTTGAACCTGCTTTTCAATAATAGTGTCAATTATTCCTTTAAAATGCAAATAAGTAATCTGTAAGCAATAGTATATGAATTGATTCTTTGGCCAAAAATCAAATGTCTTAATGGAGATGTGGTAGAAGATCCACGTTTTTGAGCTGCAGAGTATTAAAGTCTGGCTAGAAGATTATTATACAAGGTGTTTCAGGATGAATGGTCAAAATATATGTAAAATAGCAGACTCTCATACATACAATCACATAAAAGATTGCAACATTTCAGGTTCTTTACGAGTTATTCGGGAACTACAGAATATTTACATTCACCAGTGAGTTGCAGAAGTTGGAAAGATTTAGGATTTTTGGAAAATGGGGTATTACACGAAAAAAATACAAGAGTAGCTTTACCAATTTGAGTGTAGATCACAAGAACATTACAATTAATCAATTTTTCAGTAGCGCAACAAAATTGTTTTAAAAAGTGTACCCATCTTTTCTTACATTTCCGCCCATGGCAAAAACATCAACCACAAAACCTGTACCAAGGTAGATTTTTCTATTGTAAAATTCATACAGTAAATCTCTGCCCAACAGCATAGGTTGCTTTTGAGGTACCAGAAAAACAAGGAATTTTTACTAAAACTTTATCTTGGAAATTAAGTGTTTTTCAAAATTATTTGACAAAGCACACTTATTGCGTCTCTCTTGTGAAATACCTTGCAATTTCGATATCTACGAAACAATGCACACCATTGTAATGGGATTTTATCTTTTGTATCTTGGAAACGGCATGCTTTAATACAAACTTATACCCTGTATCATAAAACAGTGCATTTCTGACCATGTGTTTACAACACTTTTGACTTTATACTTTGGTCAAAAAAATCTGTTTGTGAAGTATGGTCTACATATGACTGAGGAGCCTCTGAGGAGCCTCAGCAGATCAAAACCAACGTTGCGTTGTTCTGGATCCTACCATTGATGCTAATGTACGTACAACAAATATTTAAAACAGGCAAGAGCCAGGAAAGTTTGATTATTTACAAAACAATTTTGATGCTGATTTTTTCCATCTCTTTCTTTAGTTACAAAAGTAACATATCAGAACCATAACAGACGTTTAAGTTCTTCTTACACTACACCTGCATTCATATGTATATCCTTGTCTCTTCTTGATTAAAAAATATCAATCTTCAGCTTAAATAACGAATAATTAATTTTGACGCGATTCCTTTATAATCCCTAATTAAAAGGGAAAGAATATCTCAATCAAAATAGGCTAAAGGATAATAGCAAATCAATGCCTGTTACGTATTAAGTAACCCATCTTAGCACTAACAATGGATAAAATTGTAACATGAAAGCCGAACTAGATAGAGAGAAAAGGAAAAGCGAAATAATTAGAAAGATAACAAAATGAAAATTCGCAAGGCTATTATAGGTAACACTATCTATGTCTACTAATTAGTAACTAAAAAGTATTTATAAATAACTAAAGATTGATTTGCATTTGTTTTGTCTAAATCAAACAGAAGCATCCATAGCATAATGTAAAATCATTTGTTGGAGGCTTCACTCTGTATATAACACATCAAAAACGGACCAATCTCGTTTAAAATACACTTGTGAAGTTTCCCTGTTAGATTTTAAGTGTTTGCTGAGTTAGAAACCTCGAAGTTACAGAGGATAGAACTTAGAAAAGCACACAAGAAACAAAAATTAATTTTATCAGTTTTTAAATAAAGATAGTTTAGTTAGTTAAATGTTAATCATGGAAATGAAACTAACAAAATAATAAAAATGATTTAAATGATGAAAGAGTGTCAATAATGAGCTTTTAAGAAACATCTCAATACTATTAATTGTTTATTATTTATGGCATATTCTGAACAATAAATATCATATATCTCTAATTGCGGTTTAAGGTCCATTAATATTGAGTAATTAGAATTCTAGTTGAGTAAGTTTAAACCGCACCGTATGATGCGCCGACTTAAACTAGACTGCAATAAAGCTTGAAATAGCGAATCTCTTTTCTCACGACACACACTGTGGGTGGTTATATTACATTACACTCTGTGTAAACCTGCTTAGTAATTAATATGAGATATCCAGCGATGCTAGTAATATTATTTTAAAAATATACGGGTGGCCACCGGCTAAAAAAGTGTGCTATTGTGATATTTTAATTATATTAATTTGACGTTTTGTTATATTAGAATTATGCGGTATGTTTTAGTTCTGTTTACGATAGTAATAAATTTTATATACATATTTGTACCTAACGGTTCTATCGATACACAATAAAAGAGTAATAACCTTTTGGGGAGTGAACCGGAAATATTTTTTAACATGCTTTAACAACACTTTACATTTGATGATCTAACTGTGATTAATCCAGAAAAACAAGTTCAGATGATAACGCATCTTAAATATTACTGGCATGTTTTAATACAGACAAATTACAATTTTTAGGTGAAAGTACGCTAAAATGCTAATGAACTAAATCTTCATCATGAAATAATTACATTAAGAAATCATAGTGACATAAAAATTTGACAGCATCGCATCTACACAGTTATTCAAGTTTCTGCCGATACTTTCAATGATACATCGAGTAAATCTATAGTCTGTTCAGGCATTTTATGGCAGAGCTGCGAATGAAGTTCCTCTTTAAATTACTGCAACTAAGTTGTTTTTGTTTTCTCATAACTCTGTTACACCCCGTCTTGCCGTAATTGCGTATTAGTGTACGTTGGAAACTTTGCAGAAACATCGCGATGTATTGCACTTTGGGTCTTTACACTGTCCTTGGAAATCCATACCCAGCCTTCAGAAAACGAAATTTGTTCAGCTTGGCAAGCTGACCTACGTGCTTGCTTAAAGCCCCAGTGATGCAGGCGAAAGTGATTCCAAAGACTTGTTTGTTGATGTGAACAATTCTTTTCTTACTTTGTCCGTCGTATTATTAAAATTACTTTCTTTATCGTAAAGCAGCACAAAAAACCTTTCAAGTGCATTGAATGTTAATAATTGCAAAGTTGTCAAGAACGAGAGTCTACACTATTTCCACACTTTGGAAGCAGCATATTTCTCTTTTCCACCAAACGAAGATGTGATGTCACAGCCAGTAGAACTATGAAACTCCTTCAAGGAAATCCCCAATTTAAAAATTCCTTGCTGTTTTAGCCTAAAACAAAAGTGCTGACAGCACTACATCAAAATCGGTAGTACAAATCAATACAGATTGTCTCTACCATGTATCTAATGTAAACTATGATAAGACCCTCTTCTGTGCTAAAACAAGAACGCCCTGCAAGGAATGTTCCAAACTGTTTTGATGGCCGAATAACTTCGTCGACATTTCTTACAACTTGGAGAGACGCATTATTTCTCAGAGCATACGCGGCTAACGGGTACAACAATTCTTCCTATTTTCAGATATTTTGAAAGTCATTCTAATTTCGCCCTGCAAATCTTGTCTCCTAAACTTTTCCTTTAAGCTGGGAATGAGTACTTGTCTCGTACGAAATCTATTCCTTGAGCCCCAAATGAGTTTGTTGGCTCTTTAATATTATTTTATTTCAAGATTTCAAGTCCATTATTTGATGATGGATAAGTGCTACTCCATTACAGACAATTCTGTCACATACAATTAAGTAGCGGTTTTGGAGCTACATGCTAACAGCTAACAGGCCTTCCAAAATTTGGAAAATATTGCTTTTGTGACAGAATTTTAGTTTGTCGTTAATTGATAAAGTAGGACACATTTAGGTACTGAGAAAAGCATTTAAATCCAAACTCTGGTTTGCGCTAACGATAAACAGGCGAGAAGCAAAAAGCCGACAACAGATTAAATACATACATTAATCGAATGTTGACCTTTTTACTGGAGTCTAAAATATTTTTTAATTTTTTAACAAATGTCTTATAAAGTTCCAAATCTCTTTTCAAGTCAGAGTACAAAATAAACACACATCGTGTTGGTCAATCACCATGCAGCTGTCAAATGAACAAAGACATAAATAATTTTTGTTCAATTTCTTCTTCAAAGTCGTCAGTGTCCATTTCTGATCGATTGCTGCTCCTGACCCTTCTTGTAATCAGGCTAACTCAGACGACGAATTTTGCTACTTGTGAACTTTATTTGTTGCGAGTTCTGTAATGCTAAGTTTTCACTTAGTATGAATACCGTGAGCAACAAAGTTATGTTCTTCAAGATTTTTGACGTGTTGCATAAACCTGGTGATTCATTACAAAAAGTAAGGCAGCATCCATTTCAAAGATTCTTTGAAATAAGTGTTCTTTAATAGCCCGTATAGAATCAGTGGCAGTAAAGTTTCAAGGTTCGGCACTACGTACCAAAACTTACTTAACCTAGAACATGAAGTAGCTTGTTCGGCTATCCATACTTTGAAGCAGTGGACCCCCCCCCCTGAAAGATTTCTTTGTAGGGCCTTTCAACTCAGTGACGATGACGTACCAACGCTATCACGGGTACATGAGGAGGTCATCTTCGAGATGTCTCTGAAGTGCACAAGCCATACGCATCTAGCAGGAGATTGTGCCCCAGTAATGCGTGTCACCTTGAAGAAAGACTTTACCGTTGCTTCTGTCTAGATTACTGTTCCAACCAGAATCATCAACGGATTTTGAAAGGTGATAAGTCACCTTCGAAAATTACTAGACATCACAGAAGAGTGCAAGCCTCGTCATATTTGCCAGCCAGTTCCATTTTTCGACTCCAATATCACTTCAATACTCTGACATGGTGAAGAGTAAAGCAACAAATGAACAGGTTACAACACACAACCATGAGTAATTAGTCACTCTTAGGCTCTTGAGAGCACTACGGAGTACTAGAAGGCTATGGCCACACTTTGCGCACGATATTTTAAAATTTCATGTACAGAATAAATTTTAGCATAAAACATTATGTATATGAGAAGAAAGTTAAGTCGTTAGAGAAAATCAAACTTATTGGAAAGATATTTATAATCAGCATTCTATGTACAGTGTGGTCCAATTTCGATGGGATTAAATGGGTAACTTTCTTATTAGCGCAGATAAATGAAAACGGGTTTAGGTACTTTGACCTCTTTTTTCATGCTTCTGTCATTACCGTTGCCAGAAATAAGCTGCCATCTTTTGTTTTTTCCTTAGAGAGAAAAAGTGAAAAATGACCGATTCCTTCAATTTGCTGTAACTCCTTCATTCTCGAAGCTACAACAAAATCAATTTAGCATTGTTGAGGCATTGTTTAACGTAAGATTCAATGCCGTCAGTCGTTTTTTTTCTAGTCCTTTCCATAACGGCGCTGTAACTCAAAGTTGAATTTTTAAATGGACCATTCAAGAAATTAAACTTTAAGTTACAGCGCAGTTATGGAAACGACTAGAAAGAAACAACTGGCGGCATTGAATTCTACGTTAAAAAGTGCCTCAACAATGCTAAAATGATTTTATTCTAGCTCAAAAATACAGGAGTTACAGAAAATTGAAAAAATCGGTTATTTTTCACTTTTTCTTTCTAGAAAAAAAAAACAAGCAACGGCAGCTTATTTCTGGCAACGGTAATGGAATAAGCATGAAAAAAGAGATAACAAGTACCTAAGCCGTTTTTATTTATCTGCGCTAATAAGAAAGTTGCCCATTTAATCCCATCGAAATTGGACCACACTGTACATATCACACTTTGTAGTTTCCATTTGTTTTTGTATTTTCTAGGAATTGTTTAAAAATGTTTCGGATGCTTTCTATACTTAGTGTAGAATATTTAGAAACTTCTCACTGCTGTTCAACAATATTCTCACACTTGGAATTCTGTGTATTTACGATAACAAGTATTATAACCGCCATTTTGTAAAACCGCTGTCATCTTGTTTTTAAGGTCGATTTTTAAAAGCATTGGGGTGGTGTTTTTCAAAAAGATGTTTCAAACAACTATGCTAAGTGTCTCATACTTGCGACCAAGACTTACAAACAACGATAACGAGTTTCAAATTCGTTATCACTTATTATAAATTAGTGGATCTATGCGATTTTTAATACCCCATGAGTTTTTCAGTCTAGTATATACCTGAACGAAACCATTACGTATTAGATTAGATAAAAGACGTTCTTCCTGAATTCGTTATTGCTTGCTATTTTGCCTTAATACTAATGAGATCAAATCTTTGAATGCTTTAGTGACTGCTTTTGTTTAAGTTTTAGCGTCTAGATTCATAAGTATTGCAAGAATAAAAAATTCAGTAGGTAAGTCTCAAAAACAGCAGTTTTGAACATCATTCTTCTTGGAAGCTAAAGTAAATTCACATATTTAGTTACAATTGTGCTGTAATAATAACTAAAGGTTTTTTTTACTGAGAATCTTGAATTAGCCAATGCTTAAAACTTTTGCTGACTCATGTAGGTAACTATGATAATTTCTCTGTGAATTAGAGAAAAAATATTTTGGCATCATTGGTAATTCATTTTAGCTTCTAGTGTTAACAACAACTATGTACCTATTATCATAAATATCTTCCAGTACAGCGGAAGAAATTGACTATATTTGAAGTCACTGAACCGTTTGCCTCCAATTTTTTGCCTTCTTTATATTTCTTACATTTTCATTTTACCAAGATGACGATCCTATCTTACAATATTCACCTTCCACTGAGGTACATAAATAGCCCAAATTTCTCTTTTTATAGTTAATGTAAAAAAATAAAAAATTCAAGTGCAGTATTGCTTACTTTCATGATACCCAAAATCGCCTTGTTTTCTTTTGAAGTCAATTTGTTACAATATTTGCAAGAAGAAAGTTTTGTTGTTGTCAATAGCGTTCCTTTGATCGACTTGATAATACGTGTCATATTTTTGCTACGAAACAGCTGTGGTAGGATAAGCTTTACATCTCTTCAGCTATGGTAGTGGATAAATTTAGAATTTGGATTGGGAAACACAAGACGACATTACAGGAAATTATATAGTTAAAGAGGGGTTTGCAACGTCAAGCCTAGTCGGTTTAGAAGGAACATTGAGAGAACGCCAAAGTCGCTTCATCGCGAATCCTGATGTCAGGCTCTCAACGACTGTAAAAACAGTTTTGTAGCACCCCCTCTAAAGTTGACACTTTAAAGAATTCATTATATGTACCTACGGTCCTGACTAACTTCATATTTTTAATCTGCCGTCGAAGGTCTTTCCCTTCTATTTTCTATAAAATACGGTGATGAAAAAAATATTGTAGACAACTTGAGTGTAAAGTGTTTTTTTGAGCTTCTAGGCCATCAACTTTCCACTGATTGAAAAAGCTACACTTTATACACTCTTGTTACAGAAACAACTATTATTAAACAGATTGCTGGACAAAGTATATAGTGGCATTTTGGCCTCTTCTACCATTGCTTGCAAGATAAGTAGTGTCAATAGGTGTAATATTTGACAATTAAGAGTTTTAAATTCGAAGCTGTTTAGGCCTTTGTATTGGAACCCCCAGGTAAATATGTTTGGAGTACTTTATCAGTACAGAAAAACTGATATATGGAATAAAGGAAAGTTGTATGAATGTCTCATAGGAAAGATAAATGCATCTTTTAAGAGATCAAGAAATTTTCAAATTTAATTTTAATTAATTTATACATAACTAATATAATCTGGAACATTTTCAAAAGGACACATCATTAATAACAAAACAGTGTTAGAGTCACATATTTAAATTTTAAATAAATAATTAATGATCAAATGAACAGAAGCTGCAGTTTATTGAAGTTCAAACAAACAAATTGTCAAATATATCAATAACACCTACGTGAGAAAGGTCATTCCCTACGTCGATAACCTCTAATTATACGGACATATTGAAGTAGTAAATTTAAAATTTAGAGATCTCTTGTCTTATTTAAATTTACCACACAATTTACAATGAAAATTAAACGAAATGACAAAACCAAACTCATCGTTGAGAAATATTTGTCGTTCCATCGTATTCGAATCTTGATGAACTCATAAAGTTGATCCGGCATATCAACCCATCATAGTTTGATTAATATATCCAAGCGATAGCAGCAATTACTCAGCCTATGCCGACTGAGATAGGCCGCTCTGTGATCAAAAGGACTCCACGCGTGATCACGTACAACACTACTATATTATAACCGATATTTCACTCGTATCTATTTTCTATTTTTATGAATTAACTTGCATTGCGAATTTTTAACGGCAAAGGGTACGTATTATGCTTGATTTCTATTATTTAAAACTTAAACAGAATTTAAGCTACTGAGCAATTCTTTGAAAACTCGTAGGCTAATATAAATTGCTATTTTTTATCATGTAATTAATATAAAATAATCAAAAGGTTAAATTTATTTTTAAAATATGTAAATTAAGTAGGGTTATTATTTACATAATAATGCCTCTTATTTAATTCGATCACGCATTATGTAATTTAGAAAAAGTTAGAAGGATCTTTCACTGATAATTAATTTTATAAATAAAAAATCAATTTTGAACTACCTCCATTAGAGTATTATAATTTCTTAAGGCTGCTGTCTTTGCGAATGTCTTTTTACAACAAATTCACATACATAAAACGAAACAGATGAAGCACTGAGATTTTGATTAGATCGTCCAAAGTAAAATCAATAAAATAAAAATTTATTTTTAGATTATATTTGCAGAAAGATGTAAACAACAAATAAAGCCTAAGGGTGTCAAATTAAATCTTAAACTGCAGACAATAACGTAAGGATATTTATTTAAAGGTCTTTATCATTAGGTAACGCTACAATCATCTTAAAATTAGATCGAACACAATATGGCGACTAATTAAACATCTGATTTGCTTTCTATCATTACTAGGATTAATTCTAAGTGTGGGGTTGCTTGTCCCATAAACTATTCAGATCAATAGACTAATGTTAAACAGAATTTAAGCATTTCCCCAGATTGTTAGAAATTCTTGAATTCGGAAAATTTTCTGAGTACACAAAGGTGCATTTGGCGAGTTTTAATAGTGTAACTTTTAATCACCTGGCATTTATGTCTAAACATTTAGACTTTTCTAGATGCCAAGCGCAGTATCTGAAGCAACAAGTATTTTAAGGTGGTATTTGTATCGATATGTTCATTTTGACATCAAATAATTACCAAAGCAACAATCTTCTGGTAGCCAATTTGAAAAAATCTGATCAATGACTGATTCTTGCAATAATGAGAATTGGAATGCAAAGCTCAAACCTTTCTATTCTTGGAAGAAAGAGGTCTATCTTTCTTCTATTTGACTATAACACATGGGCTGAAAAGTCCCAGGCCTAACAAAGAAAACACGGTTTTTTTTGTTCAAAATTAGCTTTATTCATCAACGTAATTTCCATCAAGAACAACGCAATCATTCCAGCGCCGCTCTAACATTTCAATACCACTTTTGTAGAACGATTTATCTTTTGCCTCAAAATAGGACTCAGTTTCAGCGATAACCTCTTCATTCGAGGGAAATTTCTTACCGGCAAGCATTTTTTTTAGGTCTGCGAACAGCCAGTAGTCGCTGGGAGCCAAATCTGGCGAATACGGTGGATGTGGGAGCAATTCGAAGTTCAATTCATGTAGTTTTGCCATTGTTTTGATTGACTTGTGACACGGTGCGTTGTCTTGATGAAAAAAAATTTTTTTCTTTGCCATATGCGGTCGTTTCTTTGCAATTTCGGCCTTCAAACGCTCCAATAACGCTATATAATATTCACTGTTGATGGTATTTCCCTTCTCAAGATAGTCGATGAATATTACACCACGCACATCCCAAAATACCGAGGCCATAACCTTTCCAGCCGATTGTTGTGCTTTCGGTCGCTTTGGACGAGGTTCACCAGTTGCTGTCCACTCAGATGACGATCGTTTTGATTCCGGAGTAAAGTGATGGATCCATGTTTCATCCATAGTCACATATCGACGCAAAAATTCCGGTTTGTTGCGTTTAAACATGGCCAAACACTGCTCAGAAACATCAACACGTTCTTGTTTTTGGTGAACAGTGAGCAAACACGGCACCCACTTTGAGCAGAGCTTTCTGATAGTCAAATGCTCATGCAATATAAAGCCAACATGTTCTTTTGATATCTTTACCATGTCAGCTAACTCACGCAACTTCACTTTTCGATCATTCAAAACGATTTTTTGGATTTTTTTTGATGTTTTCTGGTGTTACCGCCTCATTTGGACGTCCACTGCGTTCTGCATCATCGGTGTCTCTACGACCACGTTTGAAGTCAGCAAACCAACGTTTTATTGTTGTTTCTGATGGAGCGGAGTCCCCATAACACTTTTCAAGCCATTGCTTCGCTTGAACGGTATTTTTTCCCATCAAGAAGCAGTGTAAAATTAAAACAGGAAATTGTTTTTGATCCATTGTTTTGAAAATAACAAAAGTAGCGTCACTCTTAGCACAATAACTCACAAAATAATGAATAGAATATCATGAAATTTTAACAGCTGTCTTTTGAAGGTTAGTACTAACTGAAAAAGCGGTGAATGCAATAGAACTAGCGCCATCTATTTGTTAGGCCTGGGACTTTTCAGCCTATGTGTTAAGTCATCAGTAATTCATCAACGCCTTTTTGGAAAAATTGATTGGGGTTAAAGTACTAATCTAAAGTACAACATAGATCTTGATATTGAAATGAAGTTATATCATAAGCAGGGTGTGCTTTTTCTTTCTTTGCCCGTCACGTGCTTTTTTTCCTCTGCTACCTTTTGACCACAAATTATTTTTTTTTCGCTGTTCATCTGTGCTTCCTTGCTATTCGTTCCCCTTTTCTTCTGTTTTCTTTATGTTTTTGGCTCATCTTTTCATCTTTGCACCTTCATATTTTCTTCTTTCATTTTTATTGCTGTCTTTCTTTTTTTCTTTTATTTTCCGCCATATTGATTTGTCTTACTCTTTTGTCACTGTTTATTTCTCTTCTTTATCTTCTTTCTTGCAACAATATAAAAGATAAGCATTAACAATAGGACCAACTCTACACGTAAAACTAGCAAGGTAACTGTCTCAGGGTGCATCATCGCAGTATCATGAATAAATTTTTTTCTCTGCGAAATTTTGTAACAAATATCGGAAACTATTGCAGAAATTACCATAACTATTGTTACAGAAATTTATTGCATTATAAAAAATATTTAGAACGGTCGATAACTAAACAGAACTGCAGTTAATTATTATCTAATGTCAGTGAGAGTGATCTTGTTTATCTGTGTTGTCTGAAAGTGATGGAAGTGGATTCTCATTTGAGGGCGGTTTAATTTATTATTTTGCATTTTCAATTTCCTTTTTTCGTAAATTTTGGACCTCATCGGGGTTCGAACGAGGGACAATAACCGCTAATTTAATTACTACGCTGGATGCTTAAACCGTCCCAGTAGCTCAATGGTTCAAGCTCTGATGACTTAGGTGTCAAAGTAGTTTTTTTTCCTGACAGAAGTGCTTAGGATGTCAATTTCAGAAATTCGAATTCTGCAACCGTTTGTCCAGTTTTGAACACATTATAAACAAGAACTATTACAAGGTTTTTTTTTACACTTTTATTTCATTTTATAAATATGCGAAATTACTTAGCAGTTTTTGCCTTTGATAAATCGAAATAAGTCTAAGAATAAGCTAACCGAATGCTTAGAAGATCTAAGTAGATCCGGTTAATTTTGAAATTGAAGAAGTAATTTGAAGATTAAATATTCGTTATTCAAACATGCAGCAAAAGTCCTTATGTGTTAGATACCAGTACGGTAATTCTTCCTTAAAGATATTTAAAGGTAAGCCTTTTCATTTTATGAAGACAACAGCAGTTCGTTAAAGATATTTAAAGTATATCTGAAGAAGTTTAGATTCACCTTTCATAGCATCAAACGGCAATAGCATATCCATGTTTAATATAATGCTTGCTATGGCTCGTGGTACGTCTGGACTAGTCTCAAGGCTTAAAGTGGCTTGGAAAACTAGGGCTTGTTTTTTAAAATCGATGGTAGAGACTTGAAGCAATTTGAAAACCAAAAGAATTAAAGTTAGTTAACTTGTTGACTGCATGATCTATTATTTGGTAAACCGTTGCCCCCTATCAGATGAGCAGTTGAGCCTTCAAACCGACGCAACGAGCTAACAAGAACGCAAGCAGTACCTAAATAAAACAATAAACAAGTAACAATACAAAGTTTGGGGATAATAGTGCAGGATATTTAAAAACAATAAATGTATCTCGTATTTCTAATGGAAATTTATTCTAGTTAGTCAGATTTAATCTTCAAATAAATATTTTTTCCAAAAAGGTGAAAATACAAAGAAATTTTGAAAATAACGAATTTTTAAGGGATTATTAATTTTAAAAATTTGTTTCAGTAAATAAGATAATACAGTGTAACTTCAGTAGTCCAGAAGGAATTCTGATCTTTTCCGCAAGATTTGAGTTTTTGGGATTACAGGTTTTCTGAAAACCATTTGAAATAATATAACATTTTATTAAAATCGTCCATATTATAAAATAACTAAACAGTTAAAACGCTGACTTTGTCCGATTTATGGAAGTTGCACTGTAATTCAATATTAAAGATTATCTGAAATTTTATAAATCTCCACTTTCAATTAAAAAAACTGGAATTAATAATAAGTTCAATTTAACTCCACCTGCGGTAGCTGTGACTTCATGGAACAGAAAATACTAGGAGATTCTTATAAAGATAGGAAAACAACGAATCGACTTGTGCTCACTAATAGAAAGAAAAAAATGGCAAAGGAAACATCATCTTCAACAACTATATCTTGTTTTATAGTAGCTAAGAGAAAAATGAACGAGCACACTCTGAGATCAGAATCCTCATACACAAGAAGAACTGATTCATAACGTGCAATACATAGATGGCACCGTTATGCAAGTCTTCCTTAAAATGGTGAAAAACATACTAAACATCGTAGATGTTTACGTACCAGACGTGAACAAACCAAGAGAAGAAAGAGAAAGTTTTTTCGACAAGCTAGAAAACGCAGTTAACAAAATACCCAAAGTGAGAAAATATTCCTTAAGGAACGACTTCGATTCAAGAATTGGCAACATACTTATTTAAAAAATAACGGAGAGATTTAACAAAGAGGCTATAAAGAACAATGGGGATTTGCTACTTACAACTTATATGCAACAAGAACTCCGTATTATCATATTTTTAGATCACAAACCCCAGTATAAGTTTACCTTTGAGAACTCGAGAGATCAAAGATCAACATACATCCCAAAAAGATACTAGATGTAAAGATATTAACTTCACCAAACGCAGCAACCGAACATAGACTAGTATTAAGTAAACACCACCAGAAAGTCAACCTTCATAAGAGGTAATAAAATTTAACTTCGGTTTTTCCAACGACGAAAGTACGGTAACACTGTACCAGAAAAGATTAAAAGAGAAAATAAACGGCAACATAGTTGGAGAACAAGATAATGTAAACTAAGCATGGGATAAAATAAAATTTAACGTCACATCAAGCGTCACTGGAGAAACAGGAACCAGGAAAATTAACATAAATAGCGAAAGAGACAATAAATCCTGGTTCGTACATAAAATATAAAAGCAAAAAGACGCCAGAAGAATATAACAACTATGGTAGAATCCAAGGTCGAGTAACCCAAGTAATTAAGAAACTTAAAAGGGTATACTGGAAAAACTTCTTGACAGAAATGGAATACGATCTGTACGGAGGACAGGAAAAACTAGGAATATTCTCAGAAAGCGAAAGAAACCCATAAATGAAGAAACCCAAGTAACAATCATTAACCCAGAAAGATGAACAATATATTTCCAAGAATTATATAAAAACCAGACAGAGAATGACAATGACCAAGAAGAAGGAACAGTAGAGATAGGTAACGAACCAACTTCACCTCACGAAACAACACGTGAAGATTTACTACATTGTAAGAAAATTTCAAAACAGAAAGGCGACGGGCATTAATGACATCAGCACAATAGTCACAGAAGAAATATTGAAACTTTTCCAGAGAGAACGGAGAACAAGCATAACAGTTTCGATATTCAAGAAAGGAGTACAGAAAAAACCAAAACATTACAGATGAATAATATCATGACGCACTGTCTTTAAAAGATTTACAAAGATCATATCCGAAAAATCACAAACACACTAGAAATCTGTGACGAATAACAATAGGTCTACCATAAACACAATGCTGCTTAGGGATCAATCAAATGTCAAAACTGGAATCCGACAAGGAAACAGCTTAAGCTCAAAGCTACTCAATATTATGATGAACGAAATAAAAAAGAAGTCAAGAAAATGGACATGAGTTACCGAATGGTCGATAAATCTCTAAACATACTGATACCCAGACGATGCTACATGACTAGCGGGAAATGAAGAGGACTTACAACGTCTTCTCTACACATTCGAAAAAGCATCAAAAAAATTTAACATGACTAAGAATCGCAAAGAACCCCATTTGATGTAAACTGTAATGAAGTCTGACTATCTTGGATCGTAAATATCAAGCGACATAGCATCAAAAGAAATAGATATAGTCAACGCAAAATAAAATAAGAATAAAAACATGGGTGAGACCATTTATGACACGCAGCTGAAACACAGACAGAAACAACCAAAACTAAAAGGTTAATTACAAGCGAAAAAAATGAAAAGTCTAAGAACTATCAAAGAGGTAACGCTATGAGAACGACAAGCAGTCGACAGACACCCCCTCTCCAACATATGGAGAGATATTTGGACCTCTGGATGATAAGAGAGGTAGGTAGCAGAGAAAGCAGGGCAGAGTCTTAGAAGACGGAAGAAAATGGAATAGAATTTAAACTTTTTAATGAAAAATAAGTTTTAGACATACAGAGGCGGATCTAGGCATGGTATTTATGGGCTGCAGCCCAGGGCCCCGTTTAATCAAGGGGCCTCCTGTGCGGTCAGAGAAAAATAAAAATAACAATTCAAACTTTTCTGGGTATGGCTGGCAAAGTTGATACTTGTCTCGTCCCAAGGCTAAATTTGCAAGAGGTAGCTTTGGGTATTTTGTACCGAGTTGCTTGCTCTCTTCTATTGTTTAAAGTTGTGACTTTTGACTCAATTAATGAAGCTAAGTATTCATAATCGGTCATCGGACACACCTAGAATTCTTCAAGTGACTCAAAGTTCTTCTAGTTCCATAAAATTACTTTTGAAATAAACGTTTGTCCCACCAACGTGAGCCTTTTTGCTGTTTTCTTTTACTTATCAAAATCTGATTTTATTACAATTATACTAGTCCATAAAAATTTTTATTATTTAATTGGAACAGCTTTAGAATACACTCAAAAGCATAACTATAGCACCACATGCACTTTTGTGGTATTTGGGGCTTAATAAAAGTTTTAGACTTAGAATTGTTAACGATAAGTTGAATATGCCTCAAAAAAACATTGATTAAACAATAGAATTTTTGTGAAAATTTCGTCAGTTAGTAGTGAAAATCTAAATTTTCTAGGAGCACAGCTGTAGCACCAACTCTTATTTATTTCCAGAACTTACACAATAAAAATAAAATTTAAAAATGACATTATTAATAATGGGTGTGTCCTTCATTTTTCCGAATAATCTCAAAAATTCTGTTGTTTATACTTTCAGTAAGTTTATCCATGAGTTCCTGTTTTCGATTGTTTCAGGTTGCATTAATGACGTCTGCTAATTCTTAACTGCCTGTTATTTTCATAAATTCCTCTAATACATTCTGAATTCCCCAGAGACTTTTCATAGGATTTAAGCTGGCCATTTTAACAAATTTATTGTGTTGTCTCTAAACCACCGTTTTGTTTCTCGACTAACCTGTACTCTTGCGTTGTCTTGTTGGAACAATCACTCCTTTCGTTCAGTTTCATCAAAAAAACGGTAGCAAATGATTTACCAATAATGTAGTGTATCCTTTGCTGTTCATTCTGCTTGATGGAAATGCCAACCTTAAGCTGTCTTTTTTTGAAAATGCGCTCCACACCATTACAGTTCCACCACTAAAATCTCTTTTAGAAAAAACTGAGGTTTTTTTCTGAAATTCCTCCAATTTGAATTGAAACGCCCGGGCCGTCCAAATTAAATTTCTTCCAATCGGAAAAGCTACCTTAACAATTTCAGAAACAAAAGTGAATTTTACAATGTTTTACATGTTACGCTTGGCAAATTCTAAGCGAGCAGTCTTGTGGCGCGCCAAAAGTCTTTGGACAGATTTTAATTTTTGTCTTTTGATGTGGGGACCTTTTTCTAAGACTCTCTTCACAGTCCATTCAGTTCGTGCTGTTGCTTGCTTGTTTTTCGCATAATTATCTGAATTGTTCTGAAGATTTAGGACAACTTTGTGGGACAGAGTTATTCTCTAATTAATTTCGCGGATTCCATAATTCTGGTCATGTAGAGCCCAAACTTGCATTTTTCAACGTCTGTAAGGTACGTTCCTCGGGGCGTTTTGCAATAAAATTCACTAACAGCTAACGTCAACAACGTAACAAACATTTTGTTTTTATTTTTCAAGGCACACTATGTAATAAGTATGTTTCTTTTTAAAGCTACTACAGTTATACTCCAAGTAAAAATCAAATTTGTATTTCTTATTTTCTTCACATTTCAATAGACTATCGGTTGTTTTAGTTAATGTACTTTTTGAAACATGTGTAATTGTGTCATTAACAATTCCAAGTCGAAATCTTTTATTAAGGGCTAAGTACCGCAAAATTGCATATGGTGCTATAGTAATGGTCTTGAATGTATTATCAGAAGCAAGGAAAGGTAGTTGGGTGACAAATTTAGTTTGATACCAAAATCTCATATACAGATAGGATTTAAGCTAGCCATTTTAACAAATTTATTGTTACATTGGAAAGTTACTTTAAAAAAGTAATTAGTTACAGTTACAGTTACCTTATCAAAAAATGTAATTAGTTACAATTACAGTTACTTGATTTTAAAAAGTAACTAGTTACCATTACAGTTCCTGCAAATATGTAACTAAGTTACTTTACCGTTACTGTCAGTTACTTTGGTTCTATAAAGAAAATAAAAAAAAACTTTTTATAACCCATCAAAATTCAAGGTGATTTTAATTAATTTTTCGTTGAATTAAGCTTACTGTACAACTATTAGAATTACACAATATGAAAATATTGTTATGATATGCACAGCTCTTTTTCTCAGGGTCCTTCTTTTTCTTCGTGTGGTTCTTAATTTTTTTATTCAAACGCTATTTTCTTGACAATATTAATTTCTTTTTATTTTACTGTCATTACATTTTTCAAAACCAAAAAACAACATTTTTTCTATACTCTTTTTTTTATCATTTTCAAATATCACTACATTTTTTATATCATCACATTTACATTTTTAATATCATCACATTTCCCCTCCATATTAATATAAATTTTAAGCGTTTTATACTATAGCTTAAAGTTTGATTAATATTAACTAAAATATACTCAATTGTGAATTCCATTACAATTTGATCTTTATTTTTTTTTTATTTTGTCTTACGTAATATAAGAGATATTGTTTTGTTTCATGGTATACATATTTTTTTTTATTTATTTTTTTTATGTTTTTATTCTAACCTCAATTATTTAAATTGACGGTCTTGCACTTGGACATTTGTCGAACGTCATTTTGACATTAGGCAACTGTCATTCATTCATTTTTTTGACATTAGTTAATTGTCATTTTTGACATTTGTTAATTGTCACTTTGACATTACATTATTTCAACAAAAGAAAAATTTAAAATTTTATAAGTTTAGTTAGCATTATTAACATTTTATACAGGATTTTTTTTATTGTTTTTTTTTTAACTCAATATTCGATATTTTCATTTTATTTCACATTTCCTTCCTATTTCTCCCATATTTTCCTCTATTTTCCAACTAGCTTTCATTCATGCTGCATTCATACAAATCATTTTCTACAACTTCTTGGGAAATTGCAAAAATTATTTTCTCTAGTAGTAACGTTTTCTTCATATAACTTAACTCCCTGCCTCATTTATCTACTTCAATATCATATTTTATCTTTACTTATTCATATTAAGGATCATATTTTGACCTTTTCTTTTAATATTATCAATCATATCATTAATTATTTATTATTATTATTATCATTATTATTCTAATAACTTCATATTCAAATCTTCATAATTATCATCATTTTAATAATACTTCATTAATAATTATTTAACTCATTATGATTATCTTTAACACATTCATTCAAGCATCATTCATACCTTCTTGTCAAACCTAATATAAAATGTTCCCTATTCTTCTTTGGTTATTTTTGTCGACATTGGCTTCTAATTTTACTTTAACATTCTCTTGTAGCATTTATTCTAGTTCTTTGATTTTCTTTCTTTTTCTGTATTTGTAATTTCTTTGTTCCTCTCTGACTCCTGATAGTAAATTCTTTAAATGTTCTTTCATTATCATTTTATATTTTTCCATCCTTATTTTGGATTTACTATCTTTCTTAAATATTTTATACCTCGATTCCTTATTTTTCTTTCTAGTCTTATTTTTAGATTTTCTTTTGACTTTGATCCCCTCCAACCTTTTATTTTCCATTGTCATCTTCATTTTGTTTCTTCTTTCCGCTTTTCTTGCTCTTCTTAGTTTATTCTGCCAATTAATAGTACATTTCAATTTTTCTTTATTATTATTGTTATTTTGATAATTTTTTTCTTTTTTGTAATTATTCTTTATCTTATTTTTAAGATTTGCCTTTCTTATTGGTAAACTGTTAATTCTTTCTTTTGGATTTATTCGTTTGTGGTTTACTGAGAATTTTGCCATATTTTGAATCCCGCTATCTAATATACAATAATGACTTGGTCCATGATTATCTGCTGTTGATTTCTCTTCAACATTTTTGTTTATTTTTTCTAATTCTATTTTCACATTCTGCTGGTAGTTTTCTTGTGCTTTTTCTTGCTCCTTAATTTTCTCATTTATATCTGCATCCCTTATTTGTAACATGTTGAAAATTTCTTCTTGGTGTCTTTCTATTTTCCTACGCATTTCATTCTGACATTCATCTATCTTATTATTCACCTCTTCTTGTATTTCACCTCTCATGTTTTTAACAATATTATCCAATCTATTCTCATGATCTTCAAATTTTCTTTTAATTTCTTCAAATCTTTTCTCTTGATTATGATTGATTTCTTCATCTCTTTTAGTATTATCTTGTTTAATCTCTTCTAATCTTTTAGTTTGGTCTTCAAATCTTTTAGTTTGGTCTTGTTTCATTTCTATTAATATCTAAGGTTAAATTGTATGTCACATTATGGAAGGAAATATCTCGACAAACACCTTGAAACGCGTGGTGAAATTATTGCAATTCAATTCAGGGACGGATTTAGTATATCCAAGTGCATCAAATAAAATAAAAAAATTCTTCAATGTTGACTATAATTTTTCCAATTTAGAAATGGATAAAAAAAAGTTTATCAGTAAAATGGCGAATGGCCTCCACAACTACCCCCAAACAGTATTGGCTCAGCGTCCCCAAAGCTGGTGGTCCGCCCCTGCAGACATAGAAAGATAATTATGATCAGATTGAAAAAAAAACAATAAATGCAGGACACCACTGAATTCTGAATAGGATGCATGTTACTGTTAAAACCTTCAATAGTGTTTGACAAGGTTTTTCTTATGTTGCGTTTGCCAGGTGCGTACTAAGATCTAAACTGAAACGAGATTTCCTGTATTCGGAATGTCGTAACTGCAATGTCTAGAATAACCAAGTAATTAATTTACTGTTCAGTTTTGGATCGAACTCACACAAAGCAGTTCAGATACGCCTATTTCTATTGTTTTTTTTTTCTAATTTTAGCAGTTACCAAATTGATCTGTGTTATTCTACTAACTGATACTAATATTGTATATACTTTTAAATATTTAGAACAATAAAAAGTAAAAGGTGTAAAAGTTAAAAATGTTCACCTTTAAACTATTTTTAATTGAATGGTAAAGATTGAACAGAAAATTATGAAAGTGGAAGAAATGTACTGGTGTACTGCTAAATATTTATCACGAAGCTTTATCTTACAGGCCTTTTAATGACCTGCTTTTTGATCCCAACAATAAATTTAGTTTTCAGCTTTTTCAGATAAATTGTGACTGAAATATTTGGATGTCTTTAATATTCGCTTTATTAGACAAATTAATTATTTACAAATATATAATTATTAAATAATAATAATAATAATAATATAAATAAATTATATTAGGCAACAAACGTGTATTAATCCCGCGAAGGTACAAAATTAATCTTATCCAGTACTACTGTTGTTAACGACTTGCCTTAATCTGAAATTTCAGCTTTACACCCCACGTAATTACAGTTGATGTAACGATAAGATTATTGTTTGTTTAATTAATAAATAATTAAAGCTAAACTATTTCATTGACTTAAAATAATTAGACAATGGTTAGAAGTAACGTTTTCTATCGGTTTCCGATTTAATCTAACTCTGTGAACTTGCACTCTTAACAACACCTTCATGGATGTGTCTCGGGTCGCACGCCCGATCGTGTCTCACACATTACGCGATTACCGTATCCTCTATCGTTTGATGCGATCAGTTAGTCAAGCCTTTGTTCGATGCTTTTTATGCTTCCAACGAAAATTGACTGTTTCAAACTTTTTTATAGACTCAGACTCCACATAATAGAAAGGTTCTTAGACGTGTGGGAATATATGCAGTAGCTGTAGTTTTTGTTTGAGTTTCTATTAAATAAAACCTTTACGTTTTGTTTTCTCTACTTTTTTATCTTCCGACTAATTTAAAATTCCTACTCGGAAAACTAATAAAATCGATCTGGTAAATATAGCAGATGATCATTGTTCCTTAGAAGAAATAAAAATACAAAAGCGAATAAAATTCATAAAAAATGTATATAGACAGAAGTACTTAGGTATTTTTCTACTAAGTAGAGCCGATAATTACTAGTCCACATTTCTCAAGCTTAATTAAGCGCTAAGCTCTCTATTATTTTATAAAGCGACGGAAAGGTTAAGAAATGTATAAGGTATTAATTAAAACTCCTTTTTAATTTTCATTAATAATCAGAAAAACCTTCACTATTATGAGTGTGGTTAATTTTTAAAGATAACATTCAAAGGAGTGCCTTTATTTTGAAGTGGAAGAGTTAAGGGCAGATCGGAAGTAGTGGGAGAAGAATGAGAAAGGATGAAACAAGGTTCGTTGAAATTTCTTTTTCTTCGCAAGATATTCTGCAAGAGGTAGTATCATTTCGGAGTAATCTCTAATAGGAAGAAAAATTCTAAAAGGATTTTAAAGCTCAAATACAGTTTTATAAAACTTTTATGCGATTTTCAATCGAAGAGTTCTTATTATTGACAGGTTGAAAAAATGACAAGAATTTTTGCGTAGAATACTCTACTGCAAAAAATTGAGATGGAAAAATTGTTTGTTCTAGAAAAATATTCAATACGTACAAAGTTCAATCCAAACTAAGTAACTACACACATTAGTATTTTTTTTGTAATTTATTAAATAAAAACTCTTAAAATGAACTTTATTATAAACTTGATTACTTAAATTAATAGTTACTTAACTAATTGCAAGAGTAAACAAAAACTTATTGCGAAACTAAACTACATAAGTTTGTAGTAGTTGTTCCAAAACGACTCGCAAAATCTTAGTCATTAATTTTTGTGATTTTTATTTCACACAGATTGTAACTACTAAATTGTAACAATAAATATGTATCTTCCTGTAACATTTTATCAATGCTTAAATTAAAGCTACTAGGGATGCGTACTGGCATTTCAATAGCAAGGTATCCTGTTTACATCGGAGATTTCTATGATTGGAATATAATTTCCCACCTGTATTTTTTACAGAAAAACAATTCCGTTCTCAATTTTTTTAATTTTTATACCAATACGTATTCGTAAAAAATAATTCAAACCAATCGTTATAGTTAATATTGTTTGTAACCATCAAAGCATACTTGTGTAGCTTAGCTTTAAGAATATTGACTGTGGTTATACCTATAAAACAAACTTATTTTTCTCTTTCTTTCAACAAGAATTTCGAATTTGATGATTTACAAATTTTAATATTTAATAGCTGATACATTCTATTCTATTTTAAATGATTTGTAGATGAGAAGTTTATGCATAGCTGGTCTTCACTGTACATCAAATTCCGACGGCAAGACAGAGAGGCGTAGATCCTCAACTTAATCGAAAAATTTGTAATGTGCACAAATTATAATTAATTCATGCGCTATCACCTGACAGAACAGCCTCACTCAGTCAATTAATTAAAACTACCAGCTAGTAGTTTTAAAGTGAATGTGGTTGTCGTGGTATTAGGGTCGCTTTGTTTTCTTGAATTCATTGACAAACAGTGTGCAGGTTTAGCATCCTGATCATTAAGTAGTTTAACAATTATTCTTTTTTTTGTTGGAAGTTTCGTAACTGCTCTTGGAAACTGATAGATATTGGATTAATAACTCAAAATGTTTCGCTGCTGAAATTAGCTGATATGCATGTATTTTGATACAGTCACATAGTCACATAGATGTACCGTTAGTATGAAAGAGTTCAATGAAAACTTAAAGTTACTGCTGCAAAGCATCAATTACGAAGATCAAACGTGGCGACTGCAAGCTGTTTCCTTTAGGATTGAAACGGTAGGGAACAATCTGCTTATTGTACCAGAAAAGTGTAAACTACAAAGAACTTTCAAGAACGTGCAACATAATTCACTTGTAACTTTAGCAAAATTCTTCTGCCCTCATTACACCTAAAACTAAGCGTGATGAAGGACTTTGTAAAGGATTTAGTTAAAAAATGAGTAGCCTTCAACTGCTTAAGAGAGACATTTTCAAGATTAAATAAAGCTCGAATCAAGGAGAGGATTTTTTGGATCTACTAATTCGAAATAGACATTTTGACAAATTCTCTAGAGAGATGAGAAGTCAACTTGGGATTCTTGTAAGCTTGTCTCAGTAATTTCTTTACAAACAAAAAAGCCGAAAGTTACCTTGAATTACTTAATAACCTCTTGAAGTATTATGAAAAACTTAGTTGCAATATGTTGCTAAAAATATACAATTCTCCACAATCGTTCAAGTTTCTTTCCTGAAAATTGTGATGCAATCAGTGATGAGTATGGGATGATTTTCTACGGAGAAGAAGATATTTTTATGCAGAAGAGATGTCAGACTGCTGCTAGAGCTTGACAAGTGATGTACAGAGCTTATCAACAAATGCCAGGTGTAAAGAGACACCTCACAACCTGATCTTAACATTCACTGAATCTTTTTTCTTTATTCTATAGCTTTGTTGTCACGTAAGCAAAAAAAACGACAAATTTTAGTTAGTTAGTTAATTTTTGCTGATTTGTGTTTTAAGATAACTTGACCTATCTCCTTTTACTTCTTCTTTCTTCTACTTCTAGCGATATTGATGGTTAAATACTCAAGACTTTTCTTACCTTTTACGATGAGGTAATTAAATCTTCGAGGCAGAATCGCACGCAGTTCCAATTCGAAACTTTTTTCTTCCCCTTACGATACAATAAACCGAATCCTAGTTAGGGATGGATACAAAACGCTTTCTTCAACCGTTCATAATGCAGTAAAGTAAATTCTTGAGACAGATTTGGCTCTCCTTTCTTGCGATGCGGTATGGTAGAATAGTATTCAGTGGTACTGGATACTTTTTTTCCAAGAACTGCGATTGCGTTTGTTAGTACAGATTCCTTGACTCCACACGTGATGGGTTTTTTCCGAAAAAACTCCGATGGCAAGGCAAAGAGGCATACATAATCGCAACCTAACCGGAGAGCTCGATTTAACGAAAAAGTTTGGAGTGTGTATAAACTAATTAATTCACTCTGTCAACTAATTAAGTCTTGATAAGGTGGAACTGGGTGAAAACAGTCGGTGTGAAACAATTTTTAAGTTTTTTAATAATCTCTAGAACATTTGTAAGATACTTTAATATAAAACCTTATCTAAAATCAATTAATTTGTTCCAGAGTAATAAATTTTCAAAATTTCAAAAAAACATTTGGGTTTTTTAAATGTTTGTTTGCCATTTTGTTTGCAAATAGCGTCTATTTTTGAAGAAAATTTTGTTTTTAGTAGTAACACATGAAATAAACTACTCATATAATTTTTACCATCCTGCTTTTTGCATTCTGATACGGATGCTATTGTTGCGCAGAAAACTTAGAAATTAATCTGGAGATTAGTAATAAACCCTCGAATCATATACAAAATGCATCTCTGTATCTTTTGATATATTTCTTTAAGACGTTAAAATTCCTCATTTTGAATAGTCCTAGAAAGCAATTTTTCATAAATTCGAGCTTTTCTAATCATTAGTATTATTCTGCACTGTCTCCATATATTTGTTTTATTACAAACTCTCTAGTTTGGACGAATTCTGATGTTGAAGCCTTTTAAAGTTTTCATTGCGTATGTTTGGAACTATAATATTATTGTTTACAGGCAATTAGTTTTAAAATTACTCAAAATATATGCATTGCGCATAAACATAATCGCAAAGTTAATGAATACACGACAGATTTTGTTAGATTTTTAGAGAATTGGTGGAAATAACGTATATTGTGGAATACATCGTTTCACTCTAGTTTTTTTATGTTGAATGCATGGTTTGTGGAGATCTTATTTCTAACATTTTTTTTTATTAAAGAAAAGTATGCAGTAGGTTGTTACCATGATTCGAAAAGCAAAGGTCCAACCACACTTACTTGTGAAACACCTATAGACAACTGCTATTTCCCAGAATTTTGATAAAAGCAAATTAAATTGCAAGAAAAAGTATACCCTGTTTCGTGATTATAAAACTGGCGCTCGCGGATTTTGCCTCTTTAACCTACGTGCTTATGTACGAATACAATTAATTTTTCTTTTGTCTTTTGTAGTGATTATTATAAATTTTTAAGTGAAATATATAATTTATCACTGAATGAAAATCAATTTTTAACAACAAGTGTCGATGTGTATTGATCCAATGACGGTTGATATATCAAATGCATCCTTTTTAAGTGGTTTGCTCAGTTTTTTGCTCATAATAACAGTTTTAACTCCTTTGTATTCGTTGTTTAATTTGGCCCTCTCAAAAAGATGCTATGGTATATCCAGTTTTTAAAAGTGGTGATAGATCAATTATTATATAAAATTACAGACCAACATCTATTTTGTCGAATCTTTTCAAATTGTTTAAGATTGGTTTATATACTTGCATCTACTCCTTTGTGAAGACTCAGATTTCTCCTTATTAACTGGACAACAAAAATCAAGGAGATGTCATATACATAGATGTTTCAAAAGCCCTTGGCAAAATAGATCATGGTGTTCTACTTCGTAAACTGGCATCTTTTGGTCGTGATTCAGCTGTATTAAAACTGAAAATCATAACCATTTAATAAATCAAAAATAATTGGTTTTGCTTGAAGGATCTAACTCTGAAGGATACTAGCAACATCTGGTGCATCACAGGAATTCAATTTTAGACCATTACTACTTCTCATATTTGTCAACGACCTAAATACTGACGACTAGAAATTTACTTTAAATTCAATTCCATAAACGATTCTGGCCTGCTAGAAAGTAATTTAAATAGTGTTCAGTTGTGGTGTAATGGAAACATCGTGCCCTTTTATTATCATTTTAAGTCATGTAGGTAAGCTACAGAATCTATAGCTGATCTACTTATCATTAGTCTCTTTCACTTATGATGAAATCTCAATAATAGAAATTCTTATTTCTAAAGGGGATGTCAAACTGAGTTTTCCCAAAGAAAAACAAACTTCAACATCGTAGATCTATGTATAAATATTTTTTTTCCTGAATACAAAATAACAAGATCAATTTTTACATCTGCAAACTCATACTTACTTTTTACACAATCGCCTATGAAATTAATACATACCTCAATTATAACCTGTTTATAAAAATCAAAAGTATCATATTTCTACATAATATTTTATCGTAGTTTATAGTTACGTATTTTAATAGCAGATGTTTTGCCTTATAAAGTTTTAATTATACGGTTGTGTAGAAAATAGCTCTTGTAAACTTGATCAAAGTGTCATATAATTTGTTCGTGTGATTGACTCATTTGGCTTCGCTTCATCAAACTTTTACGTTCGCATAATATATCGTAACCAATTTTTTACTGCATTTAATGCACGTATCTAACATAGTTATAAAAAGTAACACAGATTGTAATCTTATATTGAAGTCAGCTATTAATTGATCACAGACAAAGGCGAATGCATTATATGCTATCACACCGTTTGTAACTAGGCTGAGGAATTTAAGAAGACTCTACTAGCCTTCTTTACATATTTAAAGCAATGTCAGTGATCTGTAATTTTGTGAACTAGAGTAAGTTCTTGCGTTTTTTCTCTTGGTGGGTTGATCAATGGTATTATTTTTAATTACTTGCCAGATGGTTTAGTCAAAATTACTTGAATCTTTCTAAAAGTATTTCAGTTTTGGTGGAGACACCCTTTCTTTTAATTTTAAATATCGTCGTCGACGTTTAGGTTAACTAGGTCTAAAGCAAAATAATTGAGTCAAAAAGTTTTTGAGATTATCAAGCTTATATTACTACATTAAATAAAACGGTTATCTCGTATGCAAAATCACAAATATAAAATTTAACACACTAAGCCAAAGTCGACATTAACTCAACCACAAAAATGTTTTTATCGAAAAAGTTAAAGCAGAAGAATTTTCAGCCATAATACTCTTTGTCAACTTAATTAAACACGAACTTTCCCAAATAGTAGACTTACGTCCTGCTCGCTTGATTACTACCTATTTAATGATTGATGTTTTTGCGAACGCAAAACCCGTTTCCGACAATTTCTTACTGGTCGCTGTGCAATATGATTGGTTAATAAACATCTTTCGATCTATGTTATGCACGAAAATCACTAGAGAATTATTGATGTTTCTTCTTATACCAGATTCTAGAAGATCCAACGACACATTTAAACTGGTTTGCGAATTGCAACGTCTTTGAGACGACGCTTTGGACAGGACAGCGCTAGAGATATACAGTACATGTTAACTGTCACTTCAAACGTTTTTAAGAGAGAGTTTTTGCACATATTCTAGTGACTAGATCAACAAACAGAAAATAATATTGAAAACTAGCTGCCCGTCCCGGCTTTGCACGGGTGGAGTACCTAATGAAAAAAATAAGACAATTTTCCATTTCGAAATTAAATTACGATTAAAATAAAAGAAAAATCTTAAGAATTTATATACTTTATTGTAAAGCTTTGTAATAAACCACATTTTTAGTTTTTCCATTTGGACAGTACAAAAACTTCCTACATACACTTCGACACTTTCGCCACCCTGCCGGCGGCGCCATCTATTGTATACTTCGGGAACCACTCGAAATGACGTATAAGAGAAAAAATGTTTTTTTTCGTCTTTCCGTACATTTTTTTGGAAATTTTCTTTTATACAAACCTTCTCCTGATAATAACAAACACAACAAAAAAAGAATTATCCAATTTGGTTCAGTCGTTGTGAAGTGATACGCCTTCATACATTTTTGCGATTCATTTTTATTTATATAGAAAGATATATAAGATAAGATAGATAGATAGATAGAAGATGAGAGGGGCAGATTTAAATAAAAGTCTCGAAAATGTAAAAATCTGCAGGATACCCCAATTAATATTAAAGGACTGGAATGTTATTAGTAATAATCATAATTTGGATTGTAAGTTTCTGAACAGCCTATATATCAGTAATATAATACAAAAATAAAATAAAAACTGTGTGCATCTTAAGATATTCAACTCTGCAGAACGTCGAAACAAAACGAAAGAGCACCAAAGAAATTACTGATAGAAGTTTAATTCCTTAAAACTACTTATCTGAGTGATTCCTTAAAAGTTTTTTTTCTATTATATACAATTTGAGCACTCTATTAGATGGAAAGAGATATAACGATCAGAAGATATTATTTTCTATTGCAGTGGTAATTTAGTATCTGTTAGATATCTAATCTCGTTAGCTTTCTATTAGTGTTTCATAGAAAGAATTTAAACAAATTTCAATCAGATATCTGTAAAAATGATATACATGCAATAAATTCCAGTGTGATAGTTTCACCTGTTTTGTAGCCTTCTCTGGATTACATCAACTTCTTTATATCTGAGCGAGCCTGGCTAAGAATTAAACTAATTAATCCCCAGCAAAAGCAAAGCATGGAGTCTGCAATCTATTTTATTTTAGCATTTTGCAATGCTGAGTGGTCCAGATTAAAGTGTGCGCCGTATTTATTGTACTTTTTACTCGTTCGTTGAAAGGACTTTAAGAATTTGATAAGCAGTTTAGTTGAGAAATAAAATTCCTATATTATTCTCACTCGTCTACTTCCCTTTGTCTGCAGCATATTATTTTAAAGATTTTAAATAAATATTGTCTTTTGTCCTCTTCATACTTTCATTATGTATGTTTTTCATATAAAAAGGATTTTCTCTCATTCATAATATAAATAAACTTCAATTTTAAATAATATGAATTAAAAGAATTATTTAACTTTCTAAAGTGGTCTGAACAATAAATTTATATAAAGTGATACGTCTGGAACGATCAAATACTTTATGCTTAAGATGTTTTAATCTTCAACAAGGAAACACTGGTAGGGAAATCCATTAAGTTTAAGTCATAACCAAAAATAATTACATATAATATTTTACTTCTTCGGCCGGATTTGTGGTAAAATGCGGAGTATTAGGAATTTGAAAATCCGAAATCCTTTCTCATTCCGTGTTTAATTCAGATAAACCCCAATGGAAATCAGAATTAAAACGTAGTTTTCTTGTGGATGCAAGTATGGACTTTCGTGATATTCCACCTCAGTTCGTTTAAATCAGTTCTATATGTACCGACGAAGGGTTGACCTCAATTTCTTTGCTGTAACAAATTTTACTATCAATAAAACTTATACACAAAAATTTTAAGTTAGCCTCCTTCTGGTATAATATAAAATATACCCCATGACGTACAATACTATAGTAGAAAATTACTAAAAACTTTTTTCTAATATTGCACACAAAGTGTATCAATATTGATTTTTTAACACTTTCAATAATTTATTGCTAACTTTTTTAACACTCATAAAATTTATGATTGTGGTGGAAATTCTTAAATCCACTCTTTCTTTGCCTTCACTCCTTCTCTTATTTAAATATCTCTGTTATTTTATAATCTGTCTCTGTCTTTACTCTTAAATCTATCGCCATTCTGCGTGCGTTTTATCAGAGCAACTCCAACAAATTACTCCCTGGTTGAGAGGGAGGACACACTTGTTACAAGATAGAAGTATAACGAGAATTTTCAGAAATTAATGCTTGAAATTATTATTGTTTCATGCCGAGAACTTTAAGTTGAAGTACGTGTAACTTTAAATATAATTACCACCAAAAATCCTTTTTCTTTTTTCTCAACCTCCATAAATGTTCTTATGCCGTGTGTTGTAATATTCAAACTCAACAAAAACTGTAAATAAGGAGAATCAACAATATTTTTGTGTAATCTAGAAAATCTGTCCCTCAATGGATAATTTCTATTTAGCTTAATAGTTTCCTTCTACAATCTGATTGTAAGTACAATAAACGAAGATATCTTCAACAGGTGTACCTTACAAATGTCACTCAGAAATTAGTATATTGTAAGGTATAATTCCAGATTGTGATACGCACAATAAACTAACAAAATACTTTTTTATAAAAAATCTATCGTTCAAGATTTCTAATAAAAATAGGACCTAACCAGAGTATATTCAAAATTATTTATCATTTACATAAAACCAGAGGGTTGAGATTAGAATGAATCCAACCCCTTGTGAATGTCATTTTTGTTTTTAAAACACTCCAACAAGATTCTTACTGATAGCATGGAATAAACACTGGTTGCTAAATGAATAAAAAGAACTGTTTTCTCACAGTTTGTCAAGTTCTAAAACATGCAATAAGGTAAAAAAACTGTATTCTCTAGATAGTTGACGAAATTAAGAGCACGTAGGTAATCATCAGTAACAGACTACAGACTTTTTTAACTGAACTACTTCAGTTGAAACCGCATCCCAAGTGGTTTAAATCATTGGTTTTTGGGTGTTTTTCTTCTTCCAGCCAATTTCAAACAAGCTTAACTATATGTTACACACCCAAACTTATATGGAATCACTTTTTTCTTTTCTCAAAAATGTTTTTAAAAAAGCAGGTATGAGAATAAGAGATAATAGGTTTTTGTTGAAAATAAACATACCCATTAAAATGAAGCGATTGAGATAAGTGAAATTTGCGTTAAAAAGTGGTAAGACGCCCTACGTAGGGTTGTCAGATCTTCGGAGGGAAAGAATTATTGCTAATGTTGAGCAGGGAATGCCACAAAAACAAATCTCAGTAACCTTAGGCGTCTCTCAGAGCGTTGTGTTAAAAACATTTGAAAGGTACTTCGAACTGGGAACACTCAAGAATAGGCCGAGACAAAGTCGTCGAAGAGCAACTACTGTCAGACAAGACCGGTTTTTATCTCAGATTGCTAGAAGAAATGCAACCATTTTACATCCAGAGCTCCAAAGACAATTCCTGAAAGCTACAGGTGTGAGAGTTTTAGTTAAAACAGTACGAAAGAAACAGCAGGAGACAGTTGAGAGTTTCCTAATTGTCCAGGCAACACAAACTTAACCGGAAAAATTGGTGTCTTGATCACTAACCTTGGACACTATTGAAGATTGGCAAAATGTCCTTTTTTCGGATGAAACCAGAATCAGTCTTAGATCAGACGACCGTCAAATTTAAGTTCTAAGAGGTCGAAGCAGACAAGCTAGATTTCAAACTGCCAGATCCATTCCAAAATATCGAGAAGGAACTGTAATGTTCTGAGGAGGCATTAAGATCGAAGAAAAAACTCCTCTCATTCCCATACGACAAAGTTTAACTGGATGCACGTATGTTGATTTGGTGCTAGAACGCGTAGTTAGACTTATGGAGAGGTGCAATAGGCGAAGATTTCATCTTGATGCAGGATAACGCACTTCCGCATACTAGCAGAACTGCCACAGATTTTTTGGAAACAGAAGCTATCATTTTTTTGAAGTGGCCCGCCTATTTGCCTGATCTTAACCCAGCATTTATGGAACATGAATAAAAGAAGGATTAGAGCTCGTATGGATAATCTAGCAAATGCGGAACAACTCATTCACTCCGCTCTGGAAGAAAGGGCAAACCTAGCCCAAGAAGAAGTTGACAACTTGATTAGGAGCTGGCCCCATCAATTTGAAGCTTGTATTAGGGCTAGAGATGGCAACACTAACTACTGAAATAGCAAAAAGTATGATTTTCGTTAGTATTAAATCATTCGAATAGTAATTTACTTTTTACATTTTCTTCTTTTTTGAAAAAAAAAATTGAAAGAAAGAGAAGTGATTCCATACAAGTTTGGGTGTGGTATTTAGTTCGTGCTAGAAGTATTTCTCTGTTACTCTTGGTAGAGTAAGTAGTTATATCCAGTAGCGTAACTAAATATCATTGCGTCCCCCGCAAGGTTTTATTGTGCGCTTTTCACAAAAAGAAATGTGTCATATATAAAGCATTTCTGGTAAAAGTTAAAACCTAAGCTACAGAACTCTTCTTCCAGTAAATGCTATGATATCTGCTAGGTACTGGAGACCTGCCGTCCACTCCAGAATCTACTACAGCATCCTTTGCTGACGATATTGCAGTCTGAGCTTCTGATTGTAGTCCTACTATTGCTTGACAGAAATCTAACTGCAATCCAAAACGATTCTTATAAAAGCGCGCGACTTCTCCAATAACATGTCAAGTATCTTGGACTGCAGTTTGACAAGAAATTTACCTGGACTGGAGATGAGTAAGACTGTTCTTTTTGTTGAGCTAGTTCACTGGCTCTTACTCATCCAACTCAATTGATTTACTGAACAAATTCACTTGATTCACTTAGCATGTCATGGCGGAAGATAGAACTATTTTATATTCTCTACGTGATTCGATTCTATATTGTTAATTTTGAGTTTGCAAATTTAATCATTTAAGCGAAAGACTAATAAAATAAATCACTAAACAATAAAAAGGGTGCTTTAAGTTTAAAAAAGTTTTATTGGCATCAGCCATCAAAAATACAACCCATATTTCCGCTTTTTACAGCAAGAAAACAAAGTAAAATAAGAATCTTGCCTAAATTGTTTGCTATCGCTGGTTTATCCCGCATAATTCACGCGGTGAGTTAAAGTCAAGAACCATAAACACAAATATCTGAGAATCGATGCGATCGCTTTACCTTAGCGAGTTGGATTGCTTAGAAGTTATCCGTCTCCAGCGTAAACACCGAAAAACCAAAAATAATCAGGAATTACTCTCACCAAAAGGTATTGGTTACTCGGACGCAAGTCAAAACTCACTTTAAACAACAAATTCCTAATACAAAACTATAATTAAACCGTTCTGAGCCTAAAGATTGAATGACTTCTACTTCCACTTCCAATTTCGTTTTCAATCGAAAGTATCTATTGCCTATTATAATGAATGCGTTTTGGTTTGGGTCAAATACCATAAAGCAAATAACAGATCCCTATATCGCCTTAGTGCCCAGCTAAATTATTTGCTCGGCCGAATAGCAATGGGCTACTTGATAAAAGATCTGCCTATCAGATTATAACTATAATAAATAATCATAACTGTAGCTGTAAAGCCTTTAGACACTTGACAATATACAGGGATGAATTTGTAGGAACCCTGTAGATTGACTTGTGTATAAGCTAATCATTACAATTTTTCTACGACTATGCGATATCGACAAGTTGGATCCCCAGCTCCGTGCAAATGGGAAAGTTCCATGTAAAGGAATGGTAAGATTTTTGTCACTGATATTCACTATTTAAGCTTAGCAAACTCTAATTTTAAAAATTCAAAACTATAGCATCAAGCAATCAGAACAAGGCTCGCAACGATCTAGCGTTGTACTGTCAGTCAGCTATTTTAAGCAATGGAATTTTGTCCACCCTTCGATCTACGTTTTGACTGGTTATTAGTATGTTTCAAAGTTTTAAACTTTGTTTTACGTTTACTACTGTAATAAAATCATTTTTTCTTAAATTCTATACATTTTATAACAATCTAAACTTTCAAAAATATACAAAAAAGTCAATTATGGAATTACGCTATTGTATGGTGTGTAGAGCGATCGAAGAAAATCCAACAATTTACGTCTTTAATGTTTATTGTTTTAAACTTATTTTAAGCGCTTGGGAGTGCAGTGGATGATCAAATACATGATATCTCGTGAGCAGATAGCCATAGCCATTTTAAGTCAAAAATGTCGAATGAACATATATCGGAAAATCAATCCTTAAAAAAGTTAGGTCATATTAAACTATTATTAAGTTATCTAATTAAAAAAAAAACCAATACATTAGTATTTTTATTAATGAGAAAGTTAAACGCAAAATTACAGGAACTGTCTCTACGTACACTTTAGCTCTTTGTATAATAGAGGAAGTAGATCTTTGTAGAGTACAACAGTCGACACAAATGGATGCAGGACCATTCATAATTCTTAGAACAAATACATTCTTATTGCATACACTATACTCTTTATATGTCCCCAGAGGCAGTAGTCAATGGGACTAACACCAGATGATTGCAGTGGACAAGGAACTGTACCTCCTCTTCCAATTTTTACTGATACTTCATAATAACTTAAAATGGCGATAACTTTCTAACAATTGATCTTCGGACATGTGTTCATTAGACATTTTCGACTTAAAATGACTTAACCAAAACTAACTATGGCCATCTCGTCACGAGACACTCATGTATGAAACAGTATTTTTGACACGTTATAAAGATTATGCCTTTTTTGGGAGATTAATTATTATTAATCAATTAATAGTTTTTCAATGCTTATCTCCTTAATGTGTTCTGTTTTGTTATTAAAGGCGCTATAGTATTGAGCAACTCTCTGGAACAATTGGTAGATATGCATTCGTTAAAGTCTCTAATTCTAAAGATGACATTTGTATGGCCAAGTTTCTTTACACTTTTTAGCTTAGTATTTTCTTTTCATATTAATGCTATTACTTGAAGCCCATGTCACCGATAAAATTATATGACTATGCCTAATTTTTGATGTTTTGAAAGTGTTATAATTATTTTAAAATGCTCGTTCGCTGTTTTGTTTCTTACGTCCCTGTAGGAACTTGTAGATTTTAAGATTTAGTTTGTAAGTTATTATCCAAAAATCTTAAATGTTTAGAATAGGAAGGCGCAAACTTGGCCCTCCGGGCCAAATTATGTCGATATATAGATAGTGTTATTAGCAAAAACTAACTTTATAAGAAATTTATTCAAACATGGACTCACAAACACAAACAATTTAGTTTTGACGTTCGAGGTGTAAAATATATGTGAACGTGTTTTGCCGCTCTATACTATCAAATTCGGCCAATTTGGTCCCGGGTGTTCACCTCTGCTTTAAAATCCAATTATTCATTATAGAAAGGCACTACTAAACGATACAATTTTCTTAATGTACCTGTACGGTTTAAATGAGGAAGCTTGTCCAAACACACCAGTCTTGTTATCTTTGAACTCTTACTACAAACTGACTGATATTTTTACAGTGATGGTAACAATGTTAAGCATTTTGAATCTACTGATAACTTAGACATCTTAAGACTTGTGAGTAAATAGTCGCGTTGCCAATTGGAATTATTATTTTAAGAGTTGTATTATAAAGACGGTTTTTGGAAAAATGCAGGAAAGTAGTAAACTCTTAAATTCGATTAATCTAGCTGCACCTCCAGCGTCTTATTAACGCTTTTAGTAAAAACTAAAATTAGATTTTGTTTCTTAATTAACTGTATTATGTCCTTCATGCTATTTAGAGGAACCGAGTTTGGAGAATTCTTGTTTCTTGTGAGACCAAACAGTC